>JBBGZY010002366.1:0-342500 GCA_037952925.1 Lithobates clamitans | reverse complement strand
GGAGGTCACCAGAGCTTCACAGGTTGCCACTTGAGTCCTCTTCCACTCCTCCATGGCGAGATCACGGAGCTGGTGGATGTTAGAGACCTTGCACTCCTCCACCTTTTGTTTGAGGATGCCCCACAGATGCTCAATAGGGTTTAGGTCTGGAGACATGCTTGGACAGTCCATCATCTTTAGCAAGGCAGTGGTCATCTTGGGGGTGTGTTCGGGGTCGTTATCATGTTGGAATACTGCCCTGCGGCCCAGTCTCTGAAGGGAGGGGATCATGCTCTGCTTCAGTATATCACAGTACATGTTGGCATTCATGGTTCCCTCAAAGAACTGTAGCTCCCCAGTGCCGGCAGCACTCATGTAGCCCCAGACCATGACACTCCCACCACCATGCTTGACTGTAGGCAAGACACACTTGTCTTTGTACTCTTCACCTGGTTGCTGCCACACACTCTTGACACCATCTGAACCAAATAAGTTTATCTTGGTCTCATCAGACCACAGGACATGGTTCCAGTAATCCATGTGCCTCTGGATATGACGCTGAGCACCTGCCCTCAACTTCATTGGTCGACCATGAAAAGGCCTGTTCTGAGTGGAACCTGTCTTGTTAAACCGCTGTATGGTCTTGGCCACGGTGCTGCAGCTCAGTTTGCAATCTTCTTATAGCCTAGGCCATCTTTATGTAGAGCAACAATTCTTTTTTTCAGATCCTCAGAGAGTTCTTTGCCATGAGGTGCCACGTTGAACTTCCAGTGACCAGTGTGAGAGAATGAGCGCGATAACACCAAATTTAACACACCTGCTCCCCATTCACACCTGAGACCTTGTAACACTAACGAGTCACATGACATCGAGGAGGGAAAATGGCTAATTGGGCCCAATTTGGACATTTTCACTTAGGGGTGTACTCACTTTTGTTGACAGCGGTTTAGACATTAATGGCTGTGTGTTGAGTTATTTTGAGGGGACAGCAAGTTTACACTGTTATACAAGCTGTACACTCACTACTTTACATTGTAGCAAAGTGTCATTTCTTCAGTGCTGTCACATGAAAAGATAGAAGAAAATATTTACAAAAATGTGTACATTGTAGCAAAGTTGTCCATTGCCCAGGGCAATATCGGGACAGGGTTGTCCAGTGCCCAGGGCAAGGATCCTATGTTGCGCTGCTCTCTGTTAACACATGCCGTAGAATGGGTGTACCACCCTGCTTCTATTCTTTGCCCCTTTGCTTCTCTGCGCCCGGGGCAGCTTACTCTTCTGCCCACCCCTTGTCCCAGCCCTGAGGAGGGTTGTGGGCAGTCATACCTGGAATTAATCTGTAATGCTGCCATATGCATGGTAACATTTTAAGCCTCTTTCACTCTTTATAACGCCCATCTCTGGGTAGCAAAAACATAATACCCTTGCTGTGTTCAAAAATACCCCCCTTCCAGTACAAACTCCTCCCCTTCCCTCCCCACCAAAAGCTAAAATTGCCCAAAGCAAACATTTCCCCCCCCCCTCTAAAATGCACAGAGCTGTTGTCAACACGCTCATCGTTACTTCAACTCACAGAATCTGGAAATTTGACTCTGGTGTCACACATTGGCCCATTTCTACCATGGAATGATGGGGGCCTTGAATATGTGGCAAACCAACCGCCTGTAGCTAGATGACGTTTCTTCCTGCTGCTTGTTGTAATATCGATCGATCATTTGCCTTATAGGGGGATGACGCTGTGTTTGAGTTCTTGACTGAGTCTTGGCATTCATCTTCTATTACCGGCCTCAGCATCTGTATACGCAAACCTCTCATCGCCACCTGCTCCCTGGACCGCTCTGTGCGCATCTGGAACTTTGAGAACAAGTAAGATGTGTTTTGTAACTCTTGTCTTCCATTGGACACATCAGAGCTGGCAGGGCCGGGGGGACAAGGGGGGGGGGGGCAGCTGCCCTGGGCGCAGTGAGGATTTGGGTTATTTTGCTAGAAGGGGTGATTTGGACGGGTGGGTTTGTGTTAGGAAATGGGAATGGGGGGGGGGGGGATGTATTTGTGCTAGTAGGGATGATTGGGGGATTTGTGTTAGGAATGGAAATTTGGGGGGCATTAGAGCTAGGAGAGGGGATTTGTGCTGGGAGAGGGGAATTTGGAGGGGGTGGGGGAGAAGATTTATACTCAAAGGGACAATTTGAGGGGTATTATTATTATTATTATTATTATTATTATTATTATTATTATTATTATTATTAAACAGGATTTATATAGCGCCAACAGTTTGCGCAGTGCTTTACAACATTCATTATTTCGGATTCATTTAACTTCGTTATCATTGTTATTCGGAAATTCGGACACATCTGAATTTCTGAATAATGAAAAATTTGTCCGAATTTTGATTTGGAAAAAAACGAACCGCACACGTCTACCTTGTGAATAGTTCAATCCTTAGATATTCTTTCCCATTATAACTATTATATTTGCACTGGCAGCACTTTGGAGCTCTACAAGGACTTCCAGGAAGAGGCCTTCAGCATCTCCCTTCACCCGTCCGGACTGCAGGTCCTCGTGGGCTTCTCAGACAAGTTACGTCTTATGAACTTACTGATCGACGATATTCGTTCTTTTAAAGAGTTCACAGTCCGCGGCTGCCGAGAGGTAATGTCCAACCTGCAGTGGTTTTGTGCATGGAAGTTGTGTCATTTTTATTTTTTTACTGGCGTGAAGTTTGTTCTCTTTAGATAAGTAAGAAGGTAGCAAAAAATTAGGGGATTTTAAAGGCATCAAAAAAAGACAAAATTAAAGTGGTTTTAAAGGCACAAGGTTTTTTACCTTCATGTATTCTATGCAGCAAGGTTAAAAACCTTCTGTGTGCAACGGCCTCCTCAGCTCCCCCTAATACTCACCTGAGCCACATCTCGATCCAGCAATGTGCACGAGAGCTGAGCTTCTCCCGGGTCTCTCATTCCTCATTGGTTGAGACAGCAGCAGGAGCCATTGGCTCCTGCTACTGTCAACCACAGCCAGTGTGCCAATGAATTCATGGAGGCAAGCATAGGGTGAGGTAACAAAGGAGCTAGAGAGCTGGAGGTCTGGGAAGGAGCAGAGTAGACAACTTTGGCCATATGTCAAGATAAGGTTGGCTATGTAGCTGGGGATAGAATTGTGGATTGCTTTGTATGTTGTTGTTAGTATTTTGAATTTTATACATTGGCCTAGTGGAAGCCAGTGGAGGATCAATGGATCAATTCATTTTAAGGATGCACATTAGTGCTGCATGGTGAGGAGTGAAAAATGTGGGTGGAACTCCGCTTTAAGGTTAAAGCGCTTCTAAAGTAAAGAACCAAGTACAGAACCAACACATGGAGGTGTCTGTGCATCTCTGCTGTGTACAAGATTGCAAACAAGTCTTTCGGTACATTGTATTTGTCTGCAAAGGAAATAAAAAGCCTGTGGGATACATAAGGAGATAAATAAAAAATATATAATTTCTTTATTAATACAAAAAGAGGTGGAGCAAAGAGTTTTCAATTTAAACCAATATAGAGCATATACATAGTACATGTACTGGGTCGCCAGTGTCCCAAAAGAGAAGGAAAGTGGTCACAGATAGATGTTGAGTCCCAACATGTTTCGCCAATGATGGCTTCCTCGGGGGGTACTGTGGAACCACCACTAATAATCCAGCTGTAACACAGAATATAAAGCAAAATATTCATAATTGTACAAATGATAGCCATAAACATATTATGAATAATATGAACACACAATAAGGGTGGGTAGCCCAAAACAAAATAGAAACCAGCTACTCTAACTCTGTGAGTGATGCTCCTGGGTATACAGGAGAGGGCGCTCCACCTAGAATGCAAACACGTTCCTTGTGTCTGTGGCCGCACTTCCGGGTTTCGTATACCGTCCATGGGGGATCCCACAGCGATATGGGCACTCGCCCCTCAATGCTGTCCTATGTGGCCAAGGCTGGAGAAACTTACCAGGTGAGGTTGCCGATGTACCCTCCTGTTTACAGTCACCTTTGTGGTGCAATTTTATTGTTTAATAAACGTACAATCTTGCATCACTCATTACACTATGGTATGTTTGCGCTGTGGTTTTCTCTCGTTGTTTGCATTGTGTTGGTATGACCTCACATTCTCTCTCCTCCGCCATCTTTGCAGTGCTCCTTCAGCCACGGTGGGCATCTTTTTGCAGCTGTTAATGGAAACGTCATCCATATTTACTCCACGACGACCTTTGAAAATATCGCTAACCTGAAAGGGCACAATGGAAAGGTAAAATAATTATTCTTACGTTACCTCTGTAAGCAGGAAGACCACAGGGAAATATGATCAGTGTCCTCTCCCTGAAATTCTATAGCATTTCATTAAAGTGTATCTAAACCCAACAACAAAAAAAGTAATATAATAATATAATACGCTTACCCGCCCTTAGACGACATGGAAGTTGCATTTTATTATTTTCTCAGGCTGGGAACATTTTCTACAAATACAGAAAAATACATGTTGATCCTGCTAGAGATGCAGTGTACTTGAAAGTTCTGTGTAGAAAGGAGAACCCCCCCCCCCCGAACGTTGCACTCCAGCTATCTCTGCTCCGCAATGCCGGCATACTGCAGAGCCGCTGATCGATTATAACCCTCTCAAATTTTAACCATTCTCCAAGAAATACAGCCCTGAAGAAGGGGGAGGCAATTTTCCCGAAACGTGTTGGTTCTACTTGTTTACTTTTATCTTCAATAAACAACTATAAAATCTTCTTTTTTCTTTTCTTATTTGGACATCGGCGCTCCTCTCCTATCTCCCAATTGTCCAGCAAAACCCGACAGTCACTTCGATGAAAGCTTCCTCAGCCCAGCTCCATCCAGGCCACACCCCAACGCATTTCACCCTGCCCCCAGGGCTTAGCCTACCACAAAATAAATCCCCACCTCCATGACTAAGCAGGGTGGGGGCAAAATACCTCTGATATAAATCAGCCCCATAGTGGAGATGGAAATTTGCTTTCAATAATAATGAATAATGAAGTGCAGTCCTCTATATGACAGGTGCGCTCTGTGGCTTGGAGTGTAGATGACAGTAAATTGGTGTCCTGCGGCACGGATGGCGCCGTGTATGAATGGAATACACTCATCGGTAAGAGGGAATCTGAATGCGTCATTAAAGCCTGCAGTTACAGCTGCGTCGCCCTAATGCCAGACTCCAAAACCATTTTCGCTGTTGGATCTGACCAGAAACTAAAGGAAATTATTGATTCCCAGGTAAAGTAATCAGGTCTATTGTTCTATGCTATTAAATGCTGTAGTTAAGTTGTTAAGTTGTCTTTATATATAGTTATATTATATTATATTTACTGTGTGCATATATATATATATATATATATATATATATATATATATATATATATATATATATATATATATATATATATACACATACATACATACATACATACATACATACATACATACATACATACATATATATTCAGGTAAATAAACAACATATTTTATATTTTGATAGTACGGTACTTGTATTTCTTTCTGTTGTCTTTTGGCCTTATGCAAAAGACGGCCAGAAAGAAAGGAATTTCTTCCAGTTCCTATAGATTGGCAGGAGTACCTAAAGCTAGGTGCAAAATCACTGTTATAGCAAAATGACCCAATACAGTGCCTGGCTCGTCTTCCTATTGTGTACTAAAGCATTAGCAAGTGCTGACACTGTATATAAAACGTTCTGGATCTCATATGCTGACACACGCACACAAATATACACACACACAACATTTAGGTCATTGGCTGCCAACTATCTTCAAGTGGAGGTCCTCAAGTGCGGCCCCCGACATCACCATAGTGTCGCATATAAAATTCAGTGAATATTAATTATTAGAGACAGCAAACACACAGCAGGATACAGCCAAATACTAAGGGGGATAATTAGGGCTTTTTTTCTCAGAGAGTAGGTGCAGGTACTTCCCCCTTCCGAGTCACCCATTGTCCCCTCCCCTTACCAATCTCCGAACACCGTCCCCTCATTCCTCCTATCCACCTCCCGGGAACCTCCTTTTTGGGGAAATACAGAGGTAAGCTAAGTCAAGCAGTCAAATGGATCCCATTGAGCCAGCAACAAAAGACTGCCCCCCCCCCATCCCAGTAACGACAGACCCCCTGCAACAAAATACATCCACCCCAGCAGCAATAGCCCCCTAGCAGCCATTATCAATAGACTTTCCAGTAGCCAGCAACAATAGACCCTTCCCCCGACAGTAGATCCTTCCCAGCAACAATTGACCCCTTGGCAACAATAGATCCCCAACCAGCAACAATAGATCCCCACCAGCAGCTATAGATCTCCCTGCAGCCAGCATCAATAGACTCTATAGTAGCCAGCAATAATAGACCCCTAACTCAACAGTAGATCCTCCCCAGCAACAATTGACTCCCCCCAAGCAACAATAGATCCACCACCAGCAACAATAGACCTTTCCTGCAACAATAGATGCCCCCCCGGCACAATAGATCCCGGCACACATCTTCGGCACACCCCAGCACCCCTTGCCATTACAATTCAGTGCTGGAGGTGCCGGTGTTCTTGCTTAAAATAATACCTGGGGATGATAACAGAGACTGTGAACATACTATGCAGGGAGCCTCAAACTACGGCCCTCCAGCTGTTACGGAACTACACATCCCATGAGGCATTGTAATACACTGACATTCACAGACATGACTAGGCATGATGGGAATTGTAGTTCCTGAACAACTGGAGGGCCATAGTTTGAAGGCCCCTGTACTGTAGTATTCTATATTATATGGAGGCTGAGAACATGCTTCAGGAGGCAGGCATAGGCTGGAGACATATTACATGAGGCTGCTAGAATTTACTACTACTACAGACGAGTAGGGAAACACAACTAAGCATCTTCAGTGGCCCAGAGGGCCTCATAAAAAGCGCTAAAGGGCCTCATGCAGCTCCTGGGCCTCAGATTGGGCAGCATGGATTTAGGTTATACTTTTTTTGTGCCAAAATCTCATTGTGTATTACTATTTGAATTTACTTTAGGTCAAGCAGGAAGTTCCATCCTACGACGTGACATACACGGCCGTCACCATCTCTCACTCTGGAAAGATGATATTTACGGGCACGGCCAGCGGCACTGTACGATCCATGAAATGCCCCCTTCCTCCACAGAAGGAATATAACGAGTACCAGGGCCATGCAGGGCCAGTGACAAAGGTGATAGCAAAGCTTTTCGTTGCTTTTAGTAAATGTGCTATAATAATGTAGTTTTATTTATTTATTTATTTATTTATTTCAGGTACTTATATAGCGCCGTCAATTTACGCAGCGCTTTACATATACATGGTACATTCACATCAGTCCCTACCCTCAAGGAGCTTACAATCTAAGGTCCCTAACTCACATTCATATACTAGGGCCAATTTAGACAGGATCCAATTAACCTACCAGCATGTATTTGGAGTGTGGGAGGAATCCGGAGTACCCGGAGGAAACCCACGCAGGCACAGGGAGAACATGCAAACTCCAGGCAGGTAGTGTCGTGGTTGGGATTCGAACCAGCGACCCTTCTTACTGCTAGTTCTCTCCAATTACAAAAAATAAAGGGTAGGGATGTTGGCAAAGATGTGGGTTTTCTTCTGTTTCCACTAACAACCCCAAAACATACTGATTAATGACTAAACTGACCCTAGCTTAAATTTCCTGTAAGATCTGGCAATCTGCACTAAATGACCAAAACTTTGTGGACACCTGACCATCGCACCTACTGTATAGAAACTTGTTGGCCATCTCATTCCAAAACTATGGCTACTGCAGTTGTCCTTCTTCGTGGCTATAACAGCCTCCACTCTTCCGGGAAGACTTTCCACAAGATTGTGGAGGGTGTCTCTGGGTTCGGTCTCCCCCCCCTTTTTTTTTTCCTGCAGTGGTGCGCAAAAACAAAACACCTGTACGTGAACAAAAAAGTGCATGTGAAAATCACACACAAAAAAGTGCATTTAAGGGTGTGTCTCTAGCCTCCGGTGAGCAAGCCTCTTAACAGGGGCAAGGCACACTTGTGGTCCACTTACCCAAAAGGCCTGGTAAACCCTTTTTCCTCATGATCAACCAAAGCTGACCACCGAGTACTAGTTGAGGGTCTCTCAAGAAGATGAATCCCCCTGGTTCAGGGGAGGAAGGAACCTGATGGCCACACATCCTCCCCCCTAGACTTCAGGGCAGGCCTGAGGACCCCCCACCCTCCATTCTAGTGAAAAGCAGACAAAAGTGCAAAGTGACAAACATGTGGAGAGAAAAATAACAAAAATTGCTCTCAACTGCAAAAAAAACAGTGATAGCGTTGTCATCTGCTTCTTCTCACTGTGGGTTTCCCACACCCAAGAGATACTAAGCACACCCCTGGAATGACCATCTCCAAGGAGGTACTGACACGGTGGGCTTTCTGCCTCTGGAGCCCATGGCCAGACCAGGTAGCACCATTCAAATCAGGAGGCAGTGGGCCCCTCCAGTTTATCACTGTGGAATCGCTCCTGTGCCCCACCTTAGCGATGCTGCAATGAAGATTTGACTCGGGCAGTCAAATCTTTTTTTTCCAGTTTCTCTCCTTCCATCCTTTGCTAGCTATAACCTGACTGATTGTCTTCCATTTTATTTTCATTTTCTGTTGTTCAGTTTCTTGCATGTTCAGCCCTCAATGTGACCAACTCTGTTCTTCTAGCTGGTGGTGACATATGACGACCAATATCTTCTGTCCGTCTCTGAAGACGGCTGCCTAATGCTGTGGAAAATCTCCGACAAGGAGGGTCGAGGACTGAAAAGGGATAAAGAACTGGGGTATTCCGAAGAGGTTCTGATTACCAAGTCTGATTTGGAGGAGAAGGTAAGGATGAGCCACAATATTATGAGAGGAGCTTAATTTGTATTCTTCTTCAGAACTAATAGTAGAAGAGGTTGCTGCTCCCAAGCTTATATTGTACGTAGTATCTGGAAACTCAAGTGCAGGCTTTAGACATAGAAAATCAACAGAAATAAGACCAATTGGTCCATCAAGTCTGCCCCCCCCTTTTTTTTTAAACAATTCATTTTTTGCTATTCAGCACTGCGCTACTTTAACTGGCAATTGCACGGCCATTCAACACTGTACCCAAATGACATTTATATATACAGTATCTCACAAAAGTCAGTACACCCCTCACATTTTTGTAAATATTTTCTTCTATCTTTTCATGTGACAACACTGAAGAAATGACACTTTGCTACAATGTAAAGTAGTGAGTGTATAGCTTGTATAACAGTGTAAATTTGCTGTCCCCTCAAAACAACTCAACACACAGCCATTAATGTCTAAACCGCTGGCAACAAAAGTGAGTACATCCCTAAGTGAAAATGTCCAAATTGGGCCCAAAGTGTCAATATTTTATGTTGCCACCATTATTTTCCAGCACTGCCTTAACCCTCTTGGGCATGGAGGTCACCAGAGCTTCACAGGTTGTCACTGGAGTCCTCTTCCCCTCCTCCATGAAGACATCACAGAGCTGGTGGATGTTAGAGACCTTGCGCTCCTCCACCTTCCATTTGAGGATGCCCCACAGATGCTCAATAGAGTTTAGGTCTGGAGACATGCTTGGTCAGTCCATCACCTTTACCCTCAACTTGTGTAGCAAGGGAGTGGTCATCTTGGAGGTGTGTTTTGGGTCGTTATCATATTGGAATACTGCCCTGTGTCCCAGTCTCTGAAGGGAGGGGATCATGCTCTGCTTCAGTATGTCACAGTACATGTTGGCATTCATGGTTCCCTCAATGAACTGTAGCTCCCCAGTGCCGGCAGCACTCATACAGCCCCAGACCATGACACTCCCACCACCATGCTTGACTGTAGGCAAGACACACTTGTCTTTGTCCTCCTCACCTGGTTGCCCCCACACACGCTTGTCACCATCTGAGCCAAATAAGTTTATCTTGGTCTCATCAGACCACAGGACATGGTTCCAGTAAACCATGTCCTTAGTCTGCTTGTCTTCAGCAAGCTGTTTGCAGGCTTTCTTGTGCATCATCTTTAGAAGAGGCTTCCTTCTCGGATGACAGCCATGCAGACAGATTTGATGCAGTGTGCGGCGTATGGTCTGAGCACTGACAGGCTGACCCCCCACCCCTACAACCTCTGCAGCAAAGCTGGCAGCACTCATACGTCTATTTCCCAAAGACAACCTCTGGATATGACGCTGAGCATGTGCACTCAACTTCTTTAGTTGACCATGGCGAGGCCTGTTCTGAGTGGAACCTGTCCTGTTAAACCGCTGTATGGTCTTGGCCACCGTGCTACAGCTCAGTTTCAGGATCTTGGCAATCTTCTTATAGCCTAGACCATCTTTATGTAGAGCAACAATGCTTTTTTTCAGATTCTCAGAGAGTTCTTTGCCATGAGGTGCCATGTTGAAGTTCCAGTGACCAGTATGAGAGAGTGAGAGCGATAACACCAAATTTAACACACCTGAGACCTTGTAACACTAACGAGTCACATGACCCAATGGAGGGAAAATGGCTAATTTGGACATTTTCACTTAGGGGTGTACTTACTTTCGTTGCCAGTGGTTTAGACATTAATGGCTGTGTTGAGTTATTTTGAGGGGACAGCAAATTTACACTGTTATACAAGCTGTACACTCACTACTTTACATTGTAGCAAAGTGTCATTTCTTCAGTGTTGTCACAAAAATGTGAGGGGTGTACTAACTTTTGTGAGATACTGTAATTTCCTTTTCACACAAATAGAGCTTTCTTTTAGTGGCATTTGATCACCACCTTTATTTGAAAAAAAAAAAAAGCATTTTCTACTTATCCATTAAAATCTAATTTCTTCTTATATTTAGACCAAAATGTATCCTGCTACATGTCTTTGGTAGAAAAACTAATCTCAAACATTATTGTGGACTTTAGTATAGTTCTGACCGTGGCCAGGATACGGGCCCAAACAGATGCTATACTAGTAATGGTGGTGATGAGCGACTTATAATGTGACTGTGGTAGTGTGGGACTGGTAGTGTGGGACTAGGGACTGGCGCTAACTGATACTGGCTGGGAGGGATGCTAACTGACACCATCTGACATCACTAGTAAAAATACTATATACAGACACTGTACTAATGACACTGGCTGGGTGATCAATCAAAGGTTTAATGCCCCGTACACACGGTCGGATTTTCCGATGGAAAATGTCCGATCGGAGCGTGTTGTCGGAAATTCCGACCGTGTGTGGGCTCCATCGGACATTTTCCATCGGATTTTTCGAAACACAAAGTTGGAGAGCAGGATATAGAATTTTCCGACCAAAAAATCCGTTGTCGGAAATTCCGATCGTGTGTACACAAATCTGACGGACAAAGTGCCACGCATGCTCAGAATAAATAAAGAGATGAAAGCTATTGGCTACTGCCCCGTTTATAGTCCCGGCGTACGTGTTTTACGTCACCGCGTTCAGAACGATCAGATTTTCCGACAACTTTGTGTGACCGTGTGTAGGCAAGACAAGTTTGAGCCAACATCCGACGGAAAAAATCCTCGGATTTTGTTGTCGGAATGTCCGAACAAAGTCTGACCGTGTGTATGGGGCATAACTGTGTGCCAAACAATTCTATGTGTGCTGATTTTACTCAGACTCGCTGGCTTTCCAGTAAGTGAAATCAGGGAGAAGAACCAGTCAGATCTGGCTTGTGTGTTTACTAACACAGAGAGATCTGTGCTGTGATTGGCCACAGAAATCAGCAGGTTCACAGCCAAAAATCATTTGCTGCAAGTCTGCTGATGAACTTGTGCTGTCTCCATCTGTTGGTTCTGGTAGTGACAATTGGTTCTCCAAAGCCACTCATCTATTACAATTGTGTTGCCCCCCCCCTCCCCCCCATGTTGTCACTTACAATGTAGGTGACTCCTACTACATTCTGGAGGTGAGTATTCTTCCACATGCTTTGAATGGTATGACTAAGGCTTTGGGCTGAAACATGTAAGCTTTTCTCTATGCAATCACCCTCTCTATGTAATCAATCAATAAAAGGAGCAGCGCTGTGAATGTTAAAGGCTTAAATTTGAGCCAATATAGGTATAAGTGAACCAATGTGATACAATGAGTAGATAATTAAAATAAATAATAACAAAAGTTCATAATCAAATCATATATATTTTGATAACAGTCCTAATCCGTGATCAAAATCCAGATAGGTGAGGTAAGGTGAAGAAACAAAGGCAGGGGTCCCCGTCTAAGGCAGGAATGTAGGTAAGGAGTGGATGAATCCTTCACCGCACCACTGTGATATTAGTAAAAATGCGCGCTTACCAACCGGCAAGCATAGGAGAGCTTGCGACCTTAACCCGGTCGGGGCCTTTCATGGGATGGAGACACCAATATACCACTTCATAAACCATACGGTAGGCCCGCTGTCCACCACGTACAGACAATCCCTATATTGTGGGGATACTATACTCCTAGCTAGGAGTTATTCAGGTATTCCCTCCTTCGCTCTGCCAGCAGTTGTCACCTCCCTACTTCCACTATTCTCGAGACCTACACTCCCCTTGAATCAGATCCCCAAATTCCATATCTTAGGGAACTAAAAAAGTTGGTTGAATGTGGGCACGCTCAAGGAATTCTCAATAAAAAGGAAAAGGCTTATTTAATACCTAAAGCCCCCCGCACTCCCGTTATATATTATTTGCCGAAGGTGCATAAACATCCCACCTGCCCCCCGGGGCGTCCCATTGTGAGTGGGATTGATTCCCTTACATCCCGGGTGGGCAGGTATATTGATTTTTTTTCTACAACCCCTGGTGGGGAAAATGCCTTCCCTTATTAGGGATTCCAAGCATACTATCAATAAATTGACCAACTTTACCCCTACCCCCACTATGTGGATGGTTACGGCGGACGTAACGTCCTTATACACGATCATTCCTCATGAGTTGGGCTTTTATGCGGTTGAATATTACTTAAGAAGGGATTTATATGATGAACAAATCAACTTCATTATGAGACTTTTAAGATACGCCGCGTCCCACAATTATTTTTGGTTTGACCAACGTTTTTACCGACAGGACCGTGGAGTCGCAATGGGGGCTAAGTATGCCCCCAGTCTTGCGAACCTGTTTATGGCCCTGTGGGAGGAGGATGTTGTCCATGTTTGCCAGAGGCCCCAGCTCAAACTGTGGGCTAGGTACATCGACGACATCCTCCTCCTTTGGGATGGTAACCGTAGTGATCTTGACCTCTTTATGGAGCAACTTAATCAAAATAATAGGGGCATTGTGCTTAATTTTGAGGCTAGTCAGTCTAACGTTCAATTTTTGGACCTTAATATCGCCATATAGGGGGACCGGTTCATAACCTCTACGTTTTTTAAAAAAAAGGAACGCAACTCCTATATTCCTCTGAGTAGCTGTCATCATAGGTCATGGCTCCGGTCTGTACCCAAGAGTCAATTTATGCGTCTCAAACGGAATTGTTCTGATGACTCTCAGTTCTTGCAACAGGCCGGAATCTTGATGAACCGTTTTGTGGAAAAAGGGTATACTAGGGAATCTTTAATCCAAACCTTGGATGGTGTGAAGGATATCAATAGGAAACAGCTATTAGGCGAGAGGGCGCTTCCCAGAGAGAATTCTGTCACTCTTCCTTTTATCACAACCTATTCTATACAGCATAGTAATATTAAAAGCCTACTTAATAAACATTGGCACCTATTGGGTAATGATCCTGTCCTGAGAGCGGTTATCCCAGATAAGCCACAAGTGATCTTTAGGGGAGCATCGTCCCTTAGGAATAGATTAGCCCCTAATGTTCTCGATCCCCCTGTCAAGGGTATTCAGGGCCTTTTCGATAATTTGAAGGGGTACTATAAATGTGGTAGATGTCACATCTGTAGGTTTAATTGTGCGCCATCTAGGCGAACTCAGAAATTCACCTCTTTTAGTACTCATGAGGAGCATGACATAAAACCTTTTATCACTTGTGCAACGGAGGGGGTCGTCTACCTGCTACAGTGCCCTTGCGGGTTACAGTATGTGGGCAGGACTAGACGACCCCTTTCCGTTCGCTTAAATGAACATATTACTAACATCTTAAATGGTTTTCCAAAACGCTCTGTTTCAAAGCATTATTTGACTTCTCACAATAAGGACCCCTCTAAAACCCTCTTTCTGGGGATCGATAGGTATCGGCCCCACTGGAGGGGGAGCTCAAAAAGAGAATAGTGGAAGTAGGGAGGTGACAACTGCTGGCGGAGAGAAGGAGGGAATACCTGAATAACTCCTAGCTAGGAGTATAGTATCCCCACAATATAGGGATTGTCTGTACGTGGTGGACAGCGGGCCTACCGTACGGTTTATGAAGTGGTATATTGGTGTCTCCATCCCATGAAAGGCCCCGACCGGGTTAAGATCGCAAGCTCTCCTATGCTTGCCAGTTGGTAAGCGCGCATTTTTACTAATATCACAGTGGTGCGGTGAAGGATTCATCCACTCCTTACCTACATTCCTGCCTTAGACGGGGACCCCTGCCTTTGTTTCTTCACCTTACCTCACCTATCTGGATTTTGATCACGGATTAGGACTGTTATCAAAATATATATGATTTGATTATGAACTTTTGTTATTATTTATTTTAATTATCTACTCATTGTATCACATTGGTTCACTTATACCTATGTTGGCTCAAATTTAAGCCTTTAACATTCACAGCGCTGCTCCTTTCATTGATTGTCTCTAGTGTATGTATCTCACCTTTAGCGGCTGCTTCTGCTATTCAAATCTATTGGTTTGTCACGTAATATTTTAAATAATTTCTTGATTGTGTTAATTTCCTGCATATATATAGCGCGGTGGTCTTTTCCCTTCTATTCTCTATGTAATCACCCTGTAGCAAATAAAAGAACTCTTGTATATGGATGTCTTGACTTGCTGGCTTCCTGCTTTTCCCATTTCTTCCATATTAGTTTCTCCGTAAACAAAAATCAGCATTTTATCTTGCATATGTGAGGCAGTTTGGCCAGCCTGGAGCTTGACTTTGTATTCAGTCTAATGATGAGATACTTAAAGTAATTTGGTCACCCTGCTGTATAAGTGGGGTTAATGCTGAGAGGATAGAATTATGTAAGGGTGGGATGAGCATCCTCTTGTTTTTACAATCCTGTTTTTTATAGAACCAGGTAATGGTGGAGCTAAAGACACGTGTGGAGGAACTGAAAATGGAGAACGAATATCAACTCCGCCTGAAAGACATGAATTATAACGAGAAGCTAAAAGAGCTGACTGAGAAGTTCATCCAGGAAATGGAGGTGCTGAAGACCACAAACCAGGTACAACCTTCTACTAAAACCCCAATGTCATCAACTCTTCCATATTCTACCTCCCTGGGCTGGAGAAGGGGGGGCTCACCTCTGTAACTGTCTAATTCCTTCATCAGATCCTAAAAGCTGAAGCTGAGAAACAAGATCTGAAATATCAGGAGGACATGGCTGAGCTTATAGAAAAACAGTCTCGAGAGATGCAGGATCTAGGTATGTAGATGGAAATCTGCCTACGTGCATACACAAGGTCTGTCTGGAAAGTATGCAATATGCAATATGAAAAGTAGAGACATTTATTGAGGAAGATACAAGAAACTTACATGGGCAATGCAGACTTTGTTCCCATTCAAAGATACGACTTCCATTGGGGTGACTGGACCTTCATTTATGGATCATAGCCGCAGACCCGCGATTCATCTCCGGTTATGACCTTCTTGAGGAAATTTGGTTCATTGGTAGCAGTTTGAAGCAAGTCATTAGCAACTGCAGCACTATGTTCCTTCTTCTCTGGTATCAGAAGCAGCGGAATGAATTTTGCCATGACGCATTTCATGCCAAGATCTTGTGTCAAAATCTCGGACACAGTAGTCTTTGGAATCCCCATGTAGGAAAGTGCAGTCTGTATTCCTCACTGTAGGCGCTGCTTGACCGAAGCGGCAATGCAGAAGGGGGAGGGAGTTGTGAAGAAGTCCGTTCCTCTATGACTTCCTGCAGTCATAGGGAGACAGCTGTAGGATTAGACGCTGGCGCCCCTAGTGGTCTCTGCTGCCATCTTGGGTGAGGGCAGAGCCCATTTAAAGCTGATGTCCATGTTTCATGTCACTTTAAATAGTTTGCTTGGACCAAGCTGGCCCAAATTAACTATTTGCTTCACTAAGTGCTGCAGTGTCTCTAAGCACTGTATGTACTGCATGTGACTTCAACTACATAGAGTACACAGTGCTGGGTTCCCCTCTCACACCAGGAACAAAACCGAGTCTGGTTGAGCGGCACTCAGACATTCATAGGCAGCTTTGTATTCTGTGAATGAATACAAAGCTTCTTCTGATTGGCTGAGTGCGAGGTGCTGATGATGTCACACTCTTAAACTCGGCCCCTCTCAGACTCTGCTCCTGTTTGTGGTGGCTCTGGTTGGATGTGTCTATCCTCCAGGCTTGAACCGTGCATTTGAGGACTTTCTCAATATACTGTTCTCATCCACCTCGGCCTCTAGTGTATTCTTTGCCGCTGGCGCACCACGCAGCACCTCGCCCACACTCAGATCAGCTTCTAGTTCTCACAATGTCAGTCACCGATCTTTGTTGATTGCAGGAACATTGAATCCGGAACATGGATCACTTCTAAAAGATTCTGGACCATATTTAAAGTGTTTGTGCCACACTTTTATTTGCATTGCACTCATTGCATCGTCCCAGAAAGACTTCTGAATCACCCGAATAGTTTCCGCGGAGGAATGTCCGCGCTTAACACAAAATTTGATGCGGATTAGTTGCTCTACTCAGTCAGGCATTTTGAATCCAAGGACCACACAATACACATGCTCACTCAACACCATCTAGCGCCCCCTCTAACTATTACAGTGAAGTCATAATTTTTCACGCATGCGCATTCCAGTCCACTCTCCTTGGTTACCAGGTTACATCGATGTCGTGCAAACTATTCTCATTATATTAACAGTGGCTGGACTTTTTCCGGACAGACCTCGTACATTGCTATAGTAGTGTACCGGTACATAGAAAGATCTACACTTATACATCAATTAGGGATAGTTTTGGTAATTTCTTTGGTGTATTAAGAGCTAAACTCTAGGCAAGCAACTAAATATGTGACATACGTACATAAAACCAACTGTTTTACCTGCCGAAGGATTTTCTGTTACAGTTTTAGTCTGTAGAAGGAATACAATCGTGTCCTCTCTCCACCTTCAGCCAGCTTATTGGGCAGTGTGAAGCAGCAGAGTGATGAGGTCATCCCTCTGGTCACTCTGCTCTCTTCTGCTATCAGAATGTTCCTTTTCAATACAGTTGCATGAAGCACAACTGATTGGCTCCCAGTTCTCCCTTTTCCTTTACGTTTATTAGAATATGAAAGTGGAATTCCAGGCAAAACATAATTAGTCTTAAAAATGTCCCCTCCCGCCTCCTAACACCTATACTGACTAACCTGTGTAAGAAAGATGTCTGGTCACGTGACCTCCCCTGTGTGAGCCAGTGGCAGCTGCAGAGGAGAAGAGAGATTGCTTGACAACCAGTGGTGGCCCGTCCATTAGGGGGGCCCAGGCGCCGCGCACTCTATCCACACCACCCTCTATATGAATAATGGATAGATTCATGTATAGTATGAATCTATCAACGGCTGCCATGGCCACCCCCTATTCATGCGTCCGGCCCCTTTTTGAATGCCGAGCGCCTGAGTTACAGTGGCGGAGGTGTTTTTTTTAAGCACCTGATTTGAGCCATAGGCTCTAATAGGCTTCAAAATAGGGTGGGCTCGGAGTGCAGAGCATTGCGCCATGAGCCCACCCAGGTGTTACAACAGCCAATGAATATTGGCTGTTGTAACACTAATCCTCAATGGGACTAATCAAAAGCAGGTCTGAGACCTGTTTTCCGATTGGCCAAAAAGAAAAGACTATTGGCCGCCGAGGATGAGGGAGGAAATGGTAGTCGCCGATGCCCGTGGAGAGCAGAGGAAGGGAAAGTTGCCGCCGAGCAAGGAAAGCCGCCGGTGAAGTGCTGCATAGATGGGGTGAGGGCCCCAGACCCGCCTGCCAACCGACCGACCAACCCGGGGGATAGGGGGGAAGGCTGATGCTGTTTGCCACCCCCCAAAAAAAATTACCAACGGCCGCCACTGTTGACAGTGCTTGAAATCCTGGATTCCCCCAGAGGTCCCCCCCCCAGTCTATAGATTGTATTCATATTTTTGCCACCCAAATGCATTATTTTACATTTTTCTATATTAAACCTCATTTGCCATGTAGTTGCCCACCCCATTCATTTGTTCAGAGAAGAGAAGTTATTGCCCTGCTTAGCTTAGTATCGTCCGCAAATACAGAGATTGAACTGTTTATCCCATCCTCCAGGTCCTTTATGAACAAATTAAATAGGATTGGTCCCAGCACAGAACCCTGGGGGACCCCACTACCCACCCCTGACCATTACGAGTACTCCCCATTTATCACCACCCTCTGAACTCGCCCTTGTAGCCAGTTTTCAATCCATGTACTCACCTTATGGTCCATGCCAACCGACCTTATATTGTACAGTAAACGTTTATGGGGAACTGTGTCAAATGCTTTTGCAAAATCCAGATACACCACGTCTACGGGCCTTGCTTTATCTAGATGGCAACTCACCTCCTCATAGAAGGTTAATAATAAAAATGATCATAATTACATAAATAATGTAAAAATAATTCTAAATATCGATAGATTTAGTATAATAAGGCAATGCAAAGAGCAATAAAAATATGTAAAGTGCAGCAACCCATCAATGCCATCAGATTGAACTTGTCAGTTTAGAGCAGCTTGGGCAATAAAGGTCATTTATGATTGGTTGCTTGTATTCTATGACTGTTTTTTTTTCATTCTTCTTATTCTACATCTCCAGAGACGACCAATAACCAGAAGCTGCTGCTGGAGTATGAAAAGTACCAGGAGCTGCAGGTGAAGTCCCAGCGGATGCAGGAGGAAGATGAGCGTCAGTTGCATGAACTGGAGGAAAGTAAGAGCCAGGCTCTAGAAGAACTGACTGAGTACTACGAAACTAAACTGCATGACAAGGTGACCCAGCTGCAGCAGGTAAGATCGGCAGAGCAGGGCACTTCATTATGGTTCTGTAGTAGAGAGGACAACGCCACAGTGCAAACTCTCACTTTGACTCCAGTAATGCGGTGCTGTAGAAATATACCCCCCAAGCAGCCCATAGATGATTCAGTTCCCCTATCCACACATTAGAGGTGGATGGGGGGATCATTCCTGCTGACCCATAGTGGGAGGGGAGACTTCCCTTCTGTCAGAATACACTGATCAGTGCTGCTGGCTACAGCTGGCAGAGCTGATCGAATGGCATTTATCCAACAGGCTGGTCATACAGAAGTTGATCGGTAGCCTGGAAAAATGTCTGACAGCCACACTGTACTGCAAACCAACCTTCAACCCAACTTACCTGACTTTAACTGACTAGTCACCTCTTGATATTGTTGATAATCATAGTTACATAGTAGG
Organism: Lithobates clamitans; assembly: GCA_037952925.1. NCBI lineage: Eukaryota > Metazoa > Chordata > Amphibia > Anura > Ranidae > Lithobates > Lithobates clamitans. The sequence continues at coordinate 322,932 of JBBGZY010002366.1, read as the reverse complement.
TGAGGTTGAAAAAAGACACAAGTCCAACCTCTGTGTGTGATTATATGTCAGTATTACATTGTATATCCCTATATGTTTCGGTCGTTCAGGTGCTTATCTAATAGTTTCTTGAAACTATCGATGTCCCCCGCTGAGACCACCGCCTGTGGAAGGGAATTCCACATCCTTGCTGCTCTTAGAGCCCTTTCACACTGGGGCAGTTTGCAGGCGGTATTGCGCTAAAAATACCGCCTGCAAACCGACCCAAAACAGCCGCTGCTGTTTGTTCAGTGTGAAAGCCCGAGGGCTTTCACACTGAAGCGGTGCGCTGGCAGGAGAAGAAAGAAACTCCTGCAAGCCGCATCTTTGGAGTGGTGAAGGAGCGGTGTATTCACCGCTCCTAAACTGCTCCTACCCATTGAAATCAATGGGGCAGCGCGGCTATACCGCAGCAATACCACGGCTATAGCTGCGCTATGCAAGCGGTTTTAACACTTTTTCGGCTGCCAGCGGGGGTTAAAACCGCACCGCTAGTGACCGAATACCGCCGCAAAAATGACGGTAAAACAGCGCTAAAAATAGCGCTGTTTTACCGCCGACGCCCCCACCGCCCCAGTGTGAAAGGGGTCTTACAGTAAAGAACCCTCTACGTAGTTTAAGGCTAAACCTGTTTTATTCTACTTTTAATGAATGGCCGTGTGTATTAAACTCCCTTCTGCGAAAAAGTTTTCTCCCTATTGTGGGGTCACCAGTCCGGTATTGGGACATTGAAATCATATCCCCTCTCAAGCGTCTCTTCTCCAGAGAGAATAAGTTCAGTGCTCACAACCTTTCCTCATAACTAAGATCCTCCAGACCCTTTATTAGCTTTGTTGCCCTTCTTTGTACTCGCTCCATTTCCAGTACATCCTTCCTGAGGACTGGTGCCCAGAACTGGACAGCATACTCCAGGTGCGGCCAGACCAGAGTCTTGTAGAGCGGGAGAATTATTGTTTTATCTCTGGAGTTGATCCCCCTTTTAATGCCAATATTCTGTTTGCTTTGTTAGCAGCAGCTTGGCATTGCTGAGCCTATCATCTACTAGGACCCCCAGGTCCTTTTCCATCCTAGATTCCTAGATCATAACACCTGATTTACTGAGTTGTTCTTATATGTTCTAGTATGGTTTTTTGATCTATCCTTTTCATCCACTATCTCAGATGATCTCTCGCTGGGCAAACCAGCAGTACTTGTATCACTACCTGGGGCATACACTATATTGTCAAAAGTATTGGGACACCTGCCTTTACACACACATGAACTTTAATGGCATCCCAGTCTTAGTCCGTAGGGTTCAATATTGAGTTGGCCCACCCTTTGCAGCTGTAACAGCTTCAACCCTTCTGGGAAGGCCGTCCACAAGGTTTAGGAGGGTGTCTTTGGGAATGTTTGATCACTCTTCCAGAAGCTCATTTGTGAGGTCAGGAACTGATGTTGGATGAGGTCAGGACTCTGTGCAGGTCAATCAAGTTTCTCCACCCCAAACTCACTCATCCATGTCCCAATAATTTTGGCAATATAGTGTTGATGAGCAAGTTTTGGGTTGGAGGAACTTGACTGGCCTGACCTCAACCCAATAGAACACCTTTGGGATGAATTAGAGTGCAGACTATGAGCCAGGCCTTCTCGTCCAACATCATTGCCTGACCTCACAAATGCGCTTCTGGAAGAATGGTCAAACATTCTCATAGACACCCTCCTAAACCTTGTGGACAGCCTTCCCAGAAGAGTTGAAGCTGTTTTAGCTGCAAAGGGTGGGCCAACTCAATATTGAACCCTACGGACTAAGACTGGGATGTCATTAAAGGTCATGTGTGTGTGTAAAGGCAGGCGTCCCAATACTTTTGGTAATATAATGTATGTTTTTAAAGTTAAACAGCAGTACTATACATAGCACATGTATTACATAAATAATTCTGCTGGCACAGTTCATAGATGGGCAACAATTATCATGGCACAATGCTTGCATTATGTATACAGAAAATTTTTCAGAATTTTTTTTTGAAAATTTTTTCTACACCAATGTCCACTTCTTCGAGAGAGATAGTTGTTGTATCAGAATGTCAATCTCTGCTTAGATAAGCATAATTATTACAACAGTACGTTCAAAAAACACCATAACTATGTAAATATAACCATGCCAGCATACATGATTAAAACAGTTGGTCATGGCTTTGCTAAATGTATAGCCATTGCTGCTGTGTCCCCAGGGCAGTATATATAGGGGGGAACCACCGGTCCTCCTATATGTGGCCCAGATCAGCAGGGGGGCCGAGGCAGCAGGGTGAATCAGATGTGGGCAGGGAGGGTGATCAGTGCAGCGGGTGGGGCAATTACTTGAACCAATCCCATGTATGGCTCTCTCTGCAGCTGCTAAATGCTGGCTTCTTCTCCTCTCTCTTCTGCCAGCTTTCACCTGCTGCATAGAGAGCCATACAGGGGATAGGTTCCAGTAATTGCCCCAAGCCCCCAGTCACAGTGATCAACCCTCCCTGTCCACCATACATTTCCCCCTGCTGCCCAGGCCAGCCTGTGATCCCACTCCCACACCCGCAGTGCTGACAACTTCCCTCCTCTCCTTCCCACCGGCAACTGCAAGCACACAATAGGATCCTTCAGGATGGAGAGTGGGGGAAGGGTCCAGTAAATATGTCATATTTACCAGCTTCTTCCTTTCCTGAATGAACACAATGAGTGACTGATTGATACTGAACAAGTACGGTTCTTTTTGTGTGAAACGCGTCAACTGATCATCATTGCAATTTTGTCTGGCTCATGACAAGAAATTTCTACAGCGTCTTTTGGATTCAAGTGTGCGATCAATCTTTTCTTCTCTTCTTGATATTGCCTACGGTGATGAGCCGGGGTTAGCACCTTGGACCGGGTGTGTCCATTTTTTGCCTGAAGCGGTGTGTGAACCCTTGTTCTGTTGACTGATACTGATCACTCACTGTGTTTATTCATAACTGAAGCAAATAAACTGTGCTTTTTTGGTGGTGGTGGTGGTGGGAGGGCCTGTCAGGTTGGCTGTATGGGGCCCCATGGTTTTAACAGCAGCCCTGCGTGTCCCCATGTTGTTGGTGCTAGCAGAAAAAGAGATATAGAAGTGGGGTGGTATTAGTGGGGCAATCAAGTATATGAAAGAAGTCATCTGGCTACAGTGTACATAGGTAACCACAACTTTAGTTCACTGCGGAATTTTTTTTTTCAAGGCTTTGTGAACCTTACACCAGGCATTTCCAACCAGGGTTCTTTCAGAGGTTGCTGGGGGTTCCTTGAGATGTGTCTGATTGACCTCTGATTTCATGGTGCCTGTATAGTTCCAGATCCGACATCACATGGCAGTCAGTGGCACGATTCCAATGATAGTTTTAGCGGTATTTCTTCCTACTGATCACCAATTTAAGGAGCATTTTTCTCATTGACTCCTAATTTATTGGGTTTAGCAGGGATTCCTTGAGACCTGAAAATTATTTGAAGGGTTCCTCTAGGGTTCAAAGGTTGAGAAAGGCTGCCTTCACCCAATGTCATATCTGTCTTACCAGACCCAGGATGAAGCCCGACAACACCACAGAGAGTTTGAAGAGACAAAGAAGCAGATAGAGGAGGACGCAGACCGAGAGATCCAAGATGTAAAAATAAAATATGAGCGTCGTCTACGGGAGGAGAGAGAAACCGCACTACGACTGAAGGGGGAGAATGGGATTATGAGGAAGAAGGTAACTAAACCCCCCAAAAAATAAATTTTTTGCTTTCCTTTTATTGCTTCCCTCAGTCATCTCTTCATTTCTTCCTTTCTTCATTTATTTTTCTTCCTTGTATTGTTCTCTAATCATTCTGTAGTCCAAGAAAAGCACTAGGACTGTTTGAGATAACACAGGAAGTGTGCAGAGGACACAGGACAGCTTTGAATTTCTGACAGAATCAACTGGTTTTTTTTTGGTTGCATCCGAGCCCACCTTACCAAAGCATGAGCAGATATCTCAGTCTGATTTCCCCGTCCTCCATGATGTAACTGATGGCCATACACAGCTTAAAGTAGAACTATATTCAAAAACATTTTTTTTTTCATTTTGGATAGCGCAAGGGAGGGTTATGACCTCTGTCAAAAATTTTTTTGCCATCTATGTCCCATTGGGGAGATTTCCCTTCACTTCCTGTCCCATAGCCAAAAGTGGGAGGAAATCCCAACAAATTAAGGGAATTTCTTGGGGACCCCTAGGTCACCAGAACTAGTGTACCCATTTGAATATTTCCCCTCCATTACTTTTCTGGGGACAACTCAAACTTTGCTGCTGATTTTAGGGCATGCTGCTGAACGTGTTCTAGCAGTTCCCTGTATGCCCTTTCCAGGTGCTAAGGTCTTTCCTTAGCAAATATTCCAAATCAGGTTTAAGCTCTGAGACCCCTGCTAGACCAAGCAGTAGCCTCTCTGTATTCTCGCAGGTCCTCAGGGTAGATTCCCCTTCATCTCCAAACCATCTGTAAAGCTCTCCCACAGCAATCCAGGGCCGCCAAAGTCCTATCCCTCTGGAGAGAATTCTGTTGTCTCCCCTAAATATCCCTGCTCTGCATGCTCTGGGCCCCCCGCCCAAAGTGACTCCCATCACAATGGGGAAATCCAATTAATTCAATAGGACTGACCGATTTAAATCTTAACATGTATAGCTAGCCTAAGCGGAGTGTCAAGTTGTTGTTTGAAGCTGGGTGTTTGGTAGCAAGTCTCTATAAGCCGGTGGGTTCCAAACTTTGCCCCAATGGGTCATATGCAGCCCCTTGCTATCCTTTGTCCAGACCTTGAGACACTATTCCTGCCACTGACAACGACGGGGCACTATTCCTCCCATTGATATCAATGATGGGGCACTATTCCCCCCACTGACACCAACGATGGGGCACTATTGCTTCCCTCTGACACAAATGAAGGGCCAGTGGCGGTACTACCAGCACTTGCGACCGGGCCCTGGTATTCCGCCACTGTCGAGGGGGCCCCAGCAGGGTTGCTGGCTGCAGGGCTCGGAGCTGAGAGTGTCTCTCTCATACTCTTATACAGCCCAGAGCCTGCACTGACATTTTCCTCTCCCCCCTCCCTCGCATGGATGGGATAGGAGAGAGCCAATCTGCTCCTTCTCCTCCCACCCCTCATCTCCTGTGTGAAATGCCAGAAGTGTGAAGATAAGCAGCTGAGTTTGATCATTCAGCTCCTGAGCTTCCAGCGGTGCATGCACAATAGGAGAGCGGTGGGAGGAGAAGGAGCAGATCAGCTCTCTTCTCTCCCATCCATGTGAGGGAGCCTCCAAGGGAGGAGGGAGAGGGAACTGTCAGTGCAGGCTCTGAGCTGTATGAGCAAGATGCTTTCAGCTCAGAGTCCTGCTGAGGAGGCACTGATAGGCAGCACTGATGGGCACTGATAGGCGACGCTGATGGGCACTGATAGGTGGCATTTATGAGTGATAATAAATGGTACAAATAGGCACTGATGGGCACTAATAGGGGGTACTAATAGGCTGCACTTATGGGGATGCACTGATAACAAGCAAGTCTGTTTACATGTGATCAGCTGCTCACACGGTAAAGGGCCGCTGTGATTGGTCCTTTACCGTGATCTATGATCAGCTGTGTCCATGGACACCCTCCCAGAACTGGAATCTTGGGGCTCGGATGAAGGGGGGGGGGGTTTTAGGGGGCCCATGGTTTCTTCTCCGGGGGGCCCTGAAGGTTTTAGTTACACCTCTGGATGGGACACTATTCCTACCACTGACACAGTGATGAAGCACAATTCCTTCCACTGACACCAATGACAGGGCACTATTCCAGCCACAATTAATATCGCAATACAGTATCATAAATATAAGGAGAGCCCCCTTTATTGCCTATTGTCTATTCTGGATTCTTATTATATTTCATTTGGATAATCAGTCTTATGTGTGGCCTGTCCCCTGTATAGTTCAGCAGCCTGCAGAAGGACATCGAGGAACGTGCCGCAGACATTGAGAAGATGAGGCTGGAACAACAGAAGCTGCAGGGGGTGATCAAATCTCTAGAGAAGGACATCCAGGGTCTGAAGAGAGAAATCCAGGAGAGGGATGAGACCATCCAGGACAAGGTGAGACCCCCGACACACACAGCTACCTGACTGTACAGATTTCACCCATGACAACTTCCCATACGTAATAAAATTGGATCTTTTAGTAACTTATAGCTATATACTGCACTAACAGAGGTGCTTGCTGGGCATGTTCTATTAACTCTATGTAGCCTCAGCTACAGTGGCGGCTGGTGCTAAACTTTTTGCGGGAGGCGGCAAACAAACCCCCCCCTCCCCCAGGGTCCGCACTCACCCCTCCACCGCCGCAGCTTCCCCGGCTTCTCCTCTCGGCAAACCCGGGCTTCTTTAGATCCGCCTCTTTTACTGATTGACCGGCAGGAGAAGCCCGAAACCAATAGCGCATATAGATTTGCTAGTGTCACAAGTGGGTGGGTTCTGCTCCCCGAGCCCAACCCTTTTCAAGCCAATTAGACCCTCAGGCTCTAATCATGTGCTTGGAAAAAAAAAAGTCATGGAAAGCTATGAGTCCGGCACCCCACATGCAAATTTGGGGGTGGGGGAGGGCTGGGGGCGGCGCCCCTGTGCCCCTAATGGCCTGCCCGCTACTGCTCAGCTATATACAGTATACAGCACTATGCTCCGTCAGTGAGTCTTCCCATCTCACTGAACACTACCCAACCATTCACAGGAAGCTTTGTATTCTATGAACGAATACAAAGCTTCCTCTGGCTCAGGCAGAGATCGTGATGCTATCTGCCCGCCTCTCAACTCCAATATATCACAATATACAATAACCGTATCATTTTGTAGAACAGCTCCACCTTTTATCATTAAAACACCATCATTCAGTTCTAGGTAGTGACTACTCCTTGGCTGTGATGATCTCATCAGTCTGTTGCAGGCAGGAGTAAGCATTTCCTCAGTCTCCTCCCCCCAGTGATCAGTCTGCAACATTGTAACTTTGTAGAAAGTCACAAGGTGAGAGGCGGCAACAGGGCCGTCTTTAATATTAACTGGACCCTGGGCAAACCTTTTCTTGGGCCCCCTCTTCCATGCAATTTCGCTCTCCACATGCGTTGAGACATGCAATAAATGGCAGCTAGACAAATCAGTTTACTGAACCAGATCAGGCAGCAATTGCGATTGGTTGCCAGAGGTTACAGCGTATCATTACCGCTCACTGACTGGCTGCTAGAGGTTACAGCACACATTATGGCTCACTGTTTATTTTCTAGAAGTTGCAGCACACGAATTCTGCTTGTTGATTGGTTACTATAGATTACTGTACATCAATACTGCTCACTGATTAATTGCTAGAGGTTACTGGACATCTATACCACTCACTAATTGGTTGCTAGAAGTTACCGAACATTATTACTGCTCACTGATTGGTTCCTCGAGGTTACTGCATACCCTTACCGCTGAATGATTGGTTGCAAGAGGTTGGTCCACTGCATTACTGCTCACTGATTGGTTGCTAAAGGTTACAGCACATCATCTCCTCACTGCCTGCACACCATGGACTGGGAAGGTGAGGGGACCATCAATAGACAGAAAACTCTTAGGACTCCTGGGATCAGTGACAATGCTGTGTGTGTGTGGGGGGGGGGGTGATCAGTGGCAATGCTGGGGGGTTGGTGGGATCAGTGGCAGTGATGGGGGGATGGGATTAGTTAAGAGGCAGTACACTGTGGCAAATTCTGAATCATGTAGAGCAAAGCTGGAAATCTTTGGCAAGTATATAGTGAGGAATTCTTCCAATGTAATATGGAATTTACAATGACCACCAATGTGAGGGGGAATTTGCACTGACGACCATGTAACGGGGATTTTACACCACCCACCAATAGAAAAGAGGGATTTCTACACTGACTGTAATTAGAGCATTTACACCAACCACCAGTGTAAGGGGGAATATGCAATGACCTCAATGTATGGAAGAATTTGCACTGACAACCATTGTCGAGGAGATTTGTACTGACTACCAATGTAAGGTGACACTTCTACACCGACTACCAATGTTAGGGGGGGATTTATACTGACCACCAGTGTAAAGGCAGTTCTGCACTTACCACCAATGTAAAGGGAAATGTACACTGATCACCAATGTTATGAAGAATTTACACTGACAACCAATGTAATGGGGGATTTTACATCAACGGCCAATAAATGGGGATTTCTACACAAAAGAATTCTATTCTTTTCTATTATATTATACTCTTTTCTCTTCTATTCAAATTCAAATCTATTCTTTTTGAAATTCGAATTTCGGAAAATGGTTATATTGTTATATTCTTTCTGTTCTATTCTTTCCTATTGTTTATGCTATTCTATTATTTTATATTTCTATCCTATTCTATTCTTTTCTTTTCTATTTTAGTCAGTTCCATTTTTTTATTGTCTGGTCTATTCTAATTTATTCTTTTCTATTCTATGCAAATTCTAAATTATTCTATTCAAATTTTGGGAAACGGTTATATGCAATCTATTTTATTGTTTTTTAAATTCTATTATTTTATTTTATATCCTATTATTTTCTATTCTAATCTTTTCTTTTCTATTCTATTCAAATTTTAATTTATTCTATTCGAATTTCAGAAAACGGTTATATTCTTTCTATTCCATGCTATTCTTTTTTTATAGTCTATTTTTTTATTTTCTATTATATTCTATTCTTTTCTATTCTGTTTGAATTTGAATCCATTCTATTTGAAATTCGAATTTCAAAAACAGTTATATTGTTCTATTCTTTCTATTCTATTCGAATTTGGGTTTATTCTATTCAAATTTCGGAAGAAGGTTGTATTCTTCCTAATTTATTCTATTCTCTTTGAAATTAGAATTTTAGAAGATGGTTATATATTTTTTTCTATTCTTTTCTATTTTTGTATCTATTCTATTTCTTTTTTTCTATTCTATTCCCTTATTCTATTTTTTTTCTATTCTTTTATTTTCTATTCTGTTCTGTTTAACTCCATTATTTTCTATTTTATTCTTTTCTTTTATTTTCTATTCTGTTTTATTCTCTTCTGGAAATTAGAATTCGATTAGAAAATGATTTGAATTCGATTAGAAAACTTTTCGAATTTAAATTTCGGGCAATTTGGTTTCGTTATTTTGTTACTATTGTAATTTGGAAATTCGGATACATCTGAATTTCCAAATAGCAAAAACTTTGTCCGAATTTCAATTTGGAACAAAACGAACCGCACGTCTAAATACTAAAAGAAGCAGCTATCACCAAAAATGCATAAATACACCAACCTGTGCTATTGTCTGGGGAGTACTAAAAAATGTGTGGGAGGCATTATATCTACTCAGCATACTGTCCTTGACATTAAAAATATATCTGTTGCTGGTTCATTTTATGGGGGGCATCTAAAAAAAAAAATTTGCATTGCAAATGCCCAGTGAGTTTTTTTAATAATAATTAGCAACACCTAGTGGCCAAATGTGGTATTATCCATTTTAAATCGATTAAATTCAACCAGCACAAGAAATAGCCTATTGCATTACTTTTTTTTCCCCTGTTTGCACAGAACTAATGTACAGTGCCTTGAAAAAGTATTCATACCAGAAATAGATATTCAAAGTATCACTGCCCACCTATACCTTGTTTACCACCACTGCGCCTCAGAGTGCACACAAAAAAAAACTTTTTATTAAAAAGTTTTTTATAGAAAAACCTAACTAAAGCTTCCACTTTAAACGTAAAGATATGAATAGAGTGTTTACTTCTGCAATGTGTAGAAACAGATAAAGTGATAAAAACACAGTGGCGCTATTTGAAAACAAATATTTCCACCCTTAAAGTGAACCCCTAACTAAATAAATATAAAACTGTAAAATGCAAATATGTGCATATATAGTGAACACCAAGTGACAAGTGAAAAATATACAAAAAATGCACTACAACTAATTAAATTAACAAAACATGATTAGTGTCAAAAAATATATATAAAAAAAAAAATATATATATAAAAAAAGTAGTAAAGTCTTTCGAATGTAAATGTCTTCTTTGCAACTTCCACCACACCCAGGTGTTGAGTGGATCCACTCCCTATAGAAACTCACTCACCAGCTCCAATTGCCCACACTTTCGTGTAAAGCTGCAGTGCTTTTTGTACCCAAACAGGAAGGGTCACACCGGCAAATCAAACATCCAAGTATAAGTGCAGGAATCGTTCCACATGTAAATGAAAAAAGTGCTCCAATAGTGTAATTCGCATAACCAGTTTAATGAAAAACACACATGAATCTTCAATGATTAAACTCACACTTTAAAAATTCCAAAAACGCAAAGTAAAACTTCCACAGCACACTGAACTCCAATGTACAGCACAGCAAACACTTGGATATTGCCTATCAGCTGATGATAGGAGGATATATAATTGATTGTCTTCCCGAGCGGCCAATCCCATGAGTAAGTCACTGTTGTGACAAAACATGTTGGGGCGTGGCCGTGTGACGGTGAGCACCAGAGACGAGTGATGTGTTGTAGCTTACCAGGAAGGGGGATCTGTCAGAGCGGCTTGTCTAGCGAGGAGTAGGTGAGAGAAGCGATTAGACGCCTGCACACCTCGGGGCCGCCGTGACCGCAACCCCTCACGTTTATATCCAAGTGTTTGCTGTGCATTGGAGTTCAGTGTGCTGTGGAAGTTTTACTTTGCGTTTTTGGAATTTTTAAAGTGTGAGTTTAATCATTGAAGATTCATGTGTGTTTTTCATTAAACTGGTTATGCGAGATCCACCTGAGCTGTGGATCTCTGCAGCTCCTCCAGAGTTACCATGGACTTCTTGGCTCTTCTCTGATGAATGCTCTCCTTGCCCGGCCGGTCAGTTTAGGTGGACGGCCATGTCTTGGTAGTTTTGCAGTTGTGCCATACTCTTTCCATTTTCGGATGATGAATTGAACAGTCAGGGGCGGTGCTGGACTATTTAATTCCCTGGGTGGCCATTCTATTCATGGGTGGCACTAATCTTGTCCAGGGTGCCGGTGACTACAACAGGGAACAGGGTCAGACAGAGAAGACTCACCGGGCAGGATAGTTTCACCTATATCTGGAGACCTGATGGTGCCCGCCTCCTCAGCTGTGCCCGCCTCGTCCCATCCGGCTCCCCATTGTCGTCCTCTGCCTCCTCAGCTGTGCCTGCCGGACATTCTTCGGCCCCTCCTGTTCCCCGGCCAGGCTAGAGGGGAAGTCAGCGGCTGTGGCTGTGCCCCCTAGGCAGCAGTGCGCCCTAGACGCTGGCCCTGTGAACAGTACTCCGTGAGATGTTCAAAGCTTGAGATTTTTTTATAACCTAACCCTGCTTTATACTTCTCCTCAACTTTATCCCTGACCTATCTTGTGTGTTCCTTGGCCTTCATGATGCTGTTTGTTCACTAAGGTTCTCTAACAAACTTCTGAGGGCTTCACAGAACAGCTGTATTTATACTGAGATTAAATTACACACAGGTGGACTCTATTTACTAATTGGGTGACTTCTGAAGGCAATTGGTTCCACTAGATTTTAGTTAGGGGGATCAGAGTAAAGGGGGCTGAATACAAATGCACGTCACACATATTTATGGCGTGCATATTTCACATATTTATTTGTAAAAAAATGTGAAAATCATTTATCATTTTCCTTCCACTTCACAATTATGTGCCACTTTGTGTTGGTCTATCACATAAAATCCCAATAAAATACATTTACAGTTTTGGTTGTAACATGACAAAATGTGGAAAATTTCAAGGGGTATGAATACTTTTTCAAGGCACTGTAGATGCATTTTGACTAGGCGGATTCTTGTTCAAATTTTAAAAAAATGCACCGCTGTTTGTAAAATAAATCTATAGAGCTGAGAGGCTGTCATAGGAAGGTAAACAAATATGAAGGTTCATCCTGACTGTCCTCAGTCATCCCGGACTCTGCACCCACAGCCAAAAGGCGTCTACTAGAAAGGCTTCCCTATGGGGACCCCCCCGTGCTGGGACCACCTCTGATCACTGCTAATTGTGTTACCTGACTATCATGGCTGACATCCCCTCTCCCCTTGTCTGTAATCCAGGAGAAGAGAATCTATGACCTGAAGAAGAAGAATCAGGAACTGGAGAAGTTCAAATTTGTTCTCGATTACAAAATCAAGGAGCTGAAGAAACAAATTGAACCCAGAGAGAATGAAATCAAAGAGATGAAGGAGCAGATTCAGGAGGTGATGCATCTTTCTGGCCTTCTTACAAACCTTTTTCAAAGCACTGCGCAGCATAAACAGCTACCATATTTACTTTCTCTCTTCTAAAATACTTGCTTTCGCTTTTTTTTTTTTTTTCATTCTTTTTGCAACTCAGTGCTGATCACCTGCATCCTCTTTGCAACTAGACATGTGCACTGACAAATAATTTGTTCGTTTTCATTTCATTCATTTTTTTTGCTTTATTCAGAAATTCCGAAAATTCAGAAATCCGAAAATTCGGATTTTCGAATTTCCAAATTTTCAGAATTTTCCGAATTTTCGAATTTCCGAATTTCTAATTTTCCAATTCTGAATTTCCGAATTTTTGAATTCCAAATTTTCAGTTTTTTGGAAATTCAGAAATTCGAAAATCTGAAAAGAAAGAAAATCAGTAAAATTCTAAATAATAACTAACTATTAAATTATCGATATTGTAATTTCCTTTCAAATTTGGCTGTTAGTGAACGTAACGAATACGAATTATCCGAAATAACAAATGCCGCATCTAAACAAATGGAATGGAACAAATTAATAATAAATAATAATAATAAAAAGGTTTTATTATTATTATTGTTATTTATTATTATTAGATCGTTACATTCCATTCATTTAGATGCGGCATTCGTTATTTCAGATAATTCGTAACTTCGGATAAATTCGTACTCGTTACGTTCACTAACAGCCAAATTTGAAATTCAATTTCATTACCTATAATATAATATTTATTATTAATTAGTTATTATTTCAGATTTTCGGATTTTCACATTTCCAAATTTTTGAATTTTCGAATTTCCAAGTTCAGAATTTCTAATTTCCGAATTTTTGAATTTCCGAATTTCCGAATTTTCGAAATTTTGGAAATTCGGATTTTCGGAAATTGAAAAATTTGGAAATTAACAAATTTGTCAAAATTTGTAAAAAACGAATTCGGAACTAAACGAATTGCACATGTCACCCTTTAGTTCTGTGTACATTCACTCCAGCAATGGCTGCATTACATTTCTTAGGGCAGGTTTCCTGAAGGTGACACAGTAGACCATGTCTGCATTATGGGGGAGATTTACTAAAACTGGTGCACACAGAATCTCGTGCAGCTGTACACGGCTGCTGTTAGAAACCACGGGGGCCCAATACAGCCACCCTGACAGAGCCCAACCCCCCCCTCAAAAAAAAAACAGATTATAATGCTTCAGTTATGAATGAACACAGTAAGTGATCGGTACTGGCCACTCATTCTGTTCATTCAGGAAAGGAAGGAACTGCTAAATGTGACATATTTACTGGACCCTTCCCCAACTCTCTATCCTGAAGGAATCGAGGACCTGTCCCCTTTTTCATTCCCCCTGTCTCTGTTGCAGCACAATGCTGTTTCTATTACAGATTCCTGTAGGAAACCATTGTGTGCTTGCAGCTGCTGTTGGAAAGGAGAGGAGGGAAGCCGGAAGCACTGTATGAGTGGGTACACACAGGGGGAAACATATTGTGCAAAGGGAGGGTGATGGGTGCGGCGGAGGGGGGGGGGGGCAATTACTGGAACCAATCCCGTGTATGGCTCTTTCAGCAGCTAAAACCCAGCAGGAGGGAAAGGAGAGGCATGCTTTCAGGTGCTGCAGAGGCTCATACAGGAGATTTATTCCAGTAATATTGACCGCTGCCACCGCCATGTTGATCAGCCTACCCACATCCGGTTCACCCCCCTGCTGGCCTGGGCTCTGGTGTACTGGTGGTACCCTAGGGTTGCCACCTTTTCTTCAAGAAACACTTTAGAGGTGCACAGCAATTTTTTTTTATACATATATTTTTCTCATAAATAACCTTTCTAATCATATGAAGTTAATTAGCAAGAGTTCCCTCTCTACATCAGAGTTCACAGAGTTCCCCTTTTACATCTAAATCCACAAAGTTCCCCTTTTACATCTAAATCCACAGAGTTCCTCTTTTACATCTGAACTCGCAGAGTTCCCTTTCACTGTAAGGGGGGACTCTGCAGACTCTGATGTAAGGGAGAACTCTGGGGACTCTGATGTAAGCGATGCTCTGGGAACCCTGATTTAAGGGGGAACACTGAGAACACTGATGTACGGAGAGGACTCTGTTGTAAGGGGGAACACTGTGGCCTTTGGTGTAAAGGAGAACTCTGTAAGGGGTGCTCTGAGAACCCTGATTTACCTTAGTGTACTCACTCAGAGGCAGGAGAGAGAAGTAGGGAGACTTCAGTCACAGACAGGGATGGATGGTGAGCTCACTCGCCCCTTGGCAGTCATCACCTCTCATCCAGATGTATCTGAGGCTGCTGGACTTCAAATTTCCGGCCCCAACTTTCCTTTTCTGAGGCACAGCGCCGGAGATTGGAGTGTGGGCAGACACAGAGGGGTGGGGGGGGGGGAGGTGCAGATCGATCCCTCTCTCCTCTCCTATCTGTGTGTGTTGGGGGGGATTGTTAGTGATGGTTTTGGGCAGTGTGAAAGAGAGTGTAACAGACACTCTTGGCTCAGACGACTGCAGCCAGCAACCCTACTGGGAGGCCATAGTCCGGTCTAAATAATGTGTCCAGGTTTCAGGCAATCTGAAACCCAAACACATGATTCCAAACCTGAACTGTCCAGGTAAATCCCAGACAGGCAGCAACCCTATGGGGGACCCCTTTATCCACGGCCCTGCAGCTGTGCATAGTAACCAATCAGCTTCCGGATTGTATTATAAAGCTTCATTGAACAAGCTGAAGTTAGAAGCTGATTGGCCACCATGCACAGCTGCACCAGATTCTGAGTGCTCCAGCTTTAGTAAATCTCCCCCAATGTGTGTTAAAATGTCCCATGTGACAGTGTGACAACGCAGGAGCATAATTGGGAGGCAGAGACGGGGCGTGGTCAACTTATAACTGGAAGCTATTGCAAATTATTATTTTAATGAAAGCTGCAGATTTTTACAATATTTAAAATTACTTTTGAAATTATTTTAACATGTTAAAAGCATCTGCTATGTTAGTGATTGGAGGTTTACATCTGCGGTAAAGTGTTGGTTCACCTTTTCAGAAAAAATGAAAAAAAGGTGAATTAACACCATATACCGTACACCTTCAAGACCCCCCTCCCCCCATGTCACTTCCCACGAGCACTTCCCACTCTTCTCCCTCTTCATTTTCTAGGACTTCTCAGACCGATCAGGGAGCTTCTCATTGGTCAGCATCAGCACTTGACCAATCAGAAGCACTCTAATTCTGCCTGGAAGTCCTGCATAATAAAAAAGGGAGAAGAGAAGGGATTTCAAATCCGAGACCACTATATCAGCCATGTGGGCGGCGACATTTCATCACCCGTGGAGGTGAACTAACACTTTAATGTTTAATTCCGGACCGCCGCACGCCGATATACGTCCTAACTTTGAAGAGGAATATCGTTGTTATGGCAGCAGCTAGCTACCATAACCCCCGGCATCCTCTTCAGCCAGCGGTCCGGTTTCTGATAAGAGTGGTCTTTGTGGCGCATTCGCAGCGAGATCACGTTAATCGGCGGCGGGAGAGGGGCGCTCTCCGGTGCCCTCCGCTGCTTACCGACGGAGGCGATCGGATCCTTCTCCTTCCTGGGTATGGAGAAGAGTGAGGGGAAGATGGCCCCCCACCCGTCTCCATACCATTGCAGGGCGGAAGCGACGTCACTTCCGCCCACAGCTCTTAAACGGCCATTTTTTTTTTTTTTAAATGACAAAATTTAAAGAAAAATGTTTTATTGCATTTTAGTGTAAATATGAGATGTGAGGTCTTTCTTACCCCCAGATCTCATATTTAAGAGGACCTGTCATTTTTCTATTACAAGGGATGTTTAGATTCCTTGTAATAGGAATAAAAGTGACACCATTTTTTTTTTAAACAATGAAAAATTAAAAGGTAAAATAAATAAGAAAAACAGTTTGTTTTTTTAAACGTGCCCCGTCCCCGCCGAGCTCGCGTGCAGAAGCGAACGCATACGTGAGTAGCGCCCGTATATGAAAACGGTGTTCAAACCACACATGTGAGGTATCGCCGCGATCGGTAGACCGAGAGCAATAATTCTAGCCCTAGACTTCCTCTGTAACTCAAAACATGCAACCTGTAGATTTTGTTGAAACGTCGCCTATGGAGATTTTTAAGGGTAAATTTTGTCGCCATTCCACGAGCGGGTGCAATTTTGAAGCGTGACATGTTGGTTATCAATTTACTCGGCGTAACATAATCTTTCACAATATAAAAAAAAATTGGGCTAACTTTACTGTTGTCTTATTTAATTCAAAAAAGTGTATTTTTTCCAAACATTCTCAAGGGTGTTAGAAAAAAAAAAGTATAATGTTTGGGGGTTCTAATTAATTTTCTAGCAAAAAAAAACAGTTTTTAACTTGTAAACAACAAATCTCAAAAAGCGGCTCGGTCCTTAAGTGGTTAATGTTTAGATGCATTTGGAGGACCATCATAATTGCAGAGTTTTTTCGTGTGTACGAAAATAATTTATGGTGGAAAAGGAGGAGCTTGCTAACCCTTTCAGATCAAACTTGGGGCCGTTTCACACTGATCAGTTGTTGAGTCAAAGAAAAGCAGAAGAAAAAAATGCATGAAAAATGCATCCCTTTAAATCCTATGGAACTCTTCACACCGGTCAGTTGCGTTTCAGTTGCAGTTTTAAAAGTCCTGCTTGCTGCATTTTTGGTGCGCTTTTCAAAACTGCACCAGAAATGCAGCTGTTACGTACCTTGAAGCAGAGCCTGACCTGTAGAGGGAGGTCTCTCATACAGCCCCGGGCTCTGAGACCACTGATGTTGCAACAGTGGGCGCGAGAGCAGGGCGAGGTATGAGTGCCTGTAAGATGTCCACCAGCTGTGGCAGTTGGTAGCAGGTGCGTCGCCAGAGATGGCAGACCCTGGATTGGGCAGACAACAGGCAGCAGGAGCTTGACAGGCAGCTGGCGGGTAGCAGGTGCAGAACCAGCAGGGACCAGGTAGCATGCACAGCAGGATGGGTGGATAACTGGATGCAAGGTCAGCAACAGACTGTCAGATACAGGTATAAATTGCAGGCAGAGAATGGTCAGGCTCAGTGGCAACTGGTGTTTTTTTTTTTGGGGGGGGGGGGACAGCAAACACCCCCCCCGGCGGCCAGCAGAGTGGCACCAGCACAACCCCCTCCCCCTTAGGCTGGTGGCACGGCACTAGCACCCCCAGCAAACCCCCCCTCCCCACCTGCTGTTTGCTGGTCGATCCTCACTCCATCACGATGGAGGGTGGAGGATGGCAGGCTCCGGTGTCCTCCAACGTGAGTGGGGTAGGTGTCTCGATGCTGCTGGGACATGTGATGAGCTCTGGGGGTATTGTGAGAGCTGAATGCGGGAGGTGAGAGCGGCGGTCAGGTCCTTATGGAATGCGCTGGGCACCCAAGGAGCGGAGCTGATTCAGAGTGCGGCCATCTTCCAGTTCGGTCGCACCGGTCCGGTGCCCTTAAAGCGCTGTTCCGCTTAGAGAATTAAAAATTAAAAGTCAGTAGCTACAAATACTGCAGCTGCTGACTTTTAATAGTCGGACACTTACCTGTCCCAAGGTCTAGCACACAAAGCCCCGCTCGTCTCCCCCTCCTCTCTGCAGTGCCGGCATTGTCACTGTGGGCGCCCGCGGGCATGCACTGCGCATGCGCGAGCCGCGCAGCGCTCTGGGACTGGTCGGGCAATCATCTGGGACCTGTGGTGTGTCCTAGATGATTGCCGAGAGGGGGGGGGAAGAGGTGATCTTCCTTCTGGCACCGCGGTGCCCCGGGAGGAAGTGGGAGCTGGAACCCTCTAAAAAGAGGGTTTCTGCTCATCCCCCCCAAAAAAAATGACATACCAAATGTGGCATGTCAGGGGGTCACCTTCCCTTTAAAGCGGAAGTTCCATTTTTGGGTGGAACTCCGCTTTAAGCGTGGCAGGCTTGGGGAAAGCAGCTCCGGTGTCCTTTCCTGGAGCAGCTTCCGCCGTGCGTCTCCTCTCTTCTCCTCCTGGCGCTAGACATCCAATAGGATCGTCTGACGTTTTGGCCAATCGGAAAATGGGCTTCAGACCCGCTTCCTGATTGATGGGGAAGAGATTTAGTGTGAAAATAGCGGTAATTCATTCGTTAGTGTACCACTAACCAACTGGGTGGGCATCAGGCGCAGTTCGCACCCTTTTTTGAAGCAGGTGCTTCAAATAAACACCCCCATTGGAATCCATAGTCCGGCGCCCTGATATGTAGAACATGGGCGCGGACGCATGGATGGGGGGGGGGGGGGCGGCGCCCGTGCGCCCTCTATGGACGAACCGTAACTGGTCAGGATACAAGCAGAAGTCAGCAACGTAAAATCAGGCAGATGAGCCGAAGGCAGAGCAAATCCAGAGACAGGCCAAGGTCAGGGCAGGTAGCGTTCAAGTGAGGTCAGGGCAACCCGGGTCAATTACAGAAGTTAATACAGATACAGGAACGTGGGTAGCTGTATATAGCTGTAGATCAGACAGCACTGGCTAACAGAACTTCTGCACTTTAAATAGTCCCATTGGTGCCAACATTAGCAACGGGCGCACGAGTGCGCGTGTGCATTCGCGCATATGCATTCGCAAATGGTTACACACAGGCAAACTGACAACCACACATCTACGCCTTGAGGCGTCATCTGTACTATGGCTAGTGCCTTCCCGACAGCAGCTCCCTATTGAAAATAGAATGCATGTCAAAAATGCATCAAAAACACACCACAGTTGCATTTTTGGTGTGTTTTTTTGAGTCACATATCCATGTTTCACAGGTGCATGCTGGGAGTCAGGCAACTAGAAAAAGCACTGGAAACGCGTCAGCTAGAAAAAAATATATACATATGCGTTTTTTTAAGTGTTTTTTAATGGAGCAGTGCGAAAGCAGCCTTACCACCTCCACAGCTCCATTCTCGTCATACACAGCACAAAGACCCCATTATGCTGCAGCTGCCTCTCTGCACTGACAGGTTTTTTGTATTGCCTGGTCTGTTTAGCACAACAGAGAGGCAGCAAAGGTTTCCTGAATATTCAGGCGGTTGATGAGAAAACAATGTTAGAAAAGTTCTGCTTTTGACTTTACTCACACCTGCCCCCCCATACGTAGCTGGAAACACACTAGCTGGAACTATAGGCAAAACTTTTTTTTTCATTTTGAATAGAGTCCGGGAGGGTTATAACCCCTGTCAGATTTTTTTTTTCACCAGCTGCGGAGATTTCCCTTCACTTCCAGTCCCATAGCCAAACAGGAAATGAGCAGAAATCCTTGCAAATCAAGGAAATTCTTGGGGGACCCCCCCAGATTACCAGAACTAGTGTCCCCATTGGAAGATTTCCCCCCTGTGACTGTTCTGGAGACAACCCAAAATTTAGGATTTTCTTTTACTTTCACTTTCAATGATAAACAGGACAAATAGAGAGGGTGAGTCTCCCAATCGGGGACACAGACAGCAATAAAAACAGACAGGGGTTCTAATCCCTCCCCTCTCTATCCAAAACTAGAGAAAAAAAAGTTTTGCCTTTAGTTATACTTTTAGACTATAGAAAGGCACACCAGACAGGAAAGGCCAAAACATTTCCCATTCATCAGGGCTACATGAAAAATATAACACTATCATAAAAGTATAATTTTGTATCGAAGTCTGTATATACAGCGGGTAAAATAATGCATCACCATATTTCTAGGTAAATATATTTCTCAAAGTGGTATTGAGATGAAATTTTCCCCACATGTCGGTAACAAGCCATGCAAGCCATACATACAAAGACACCAAAACAAATAAGTTCAGAAATGAAGTTCTGTGTAATAAAATGGAAGGACACAGGGAAAAAGTATTGAATACATGAAGAAAGGGAGGTGCAAAAAGGCACGGAAAGCCAAGACACCAGCTGAAATCTATCAGTAATTAGAAAGCAATCCTGCCCCTTGTCAGTGCAAATTATTATCAGCTGGTTCAGTTTCAACTGATGGCCTATAAAAAGGTGTCTCATTACCAAGGTGTCACACAAGAAACATCTCATGATGGGTGAAAGCAAAGAGCTCTCTCAAGACCTTCACAACCTTATTGTTGATGTATACTGATGGCATTGGTTATAGAAGGATTTCTAAACGTCTGTTCCAGTGAGCACTGTTGGGGCCATAATCCGGAAGTGGAAAGAACATCATTTCACCATAAACCGGCCATGACCAGGTGCTCCTCGCAAGATTTCTGACAGAGGAGTGGAAAGAATTATCAGAAGAGTGGTCCAAGAGCCAACGAACACTTGCGGAGAGCTTCAGAAATACCTGGAATTATCAGGTACAATTGGTTCAAAGAAAACAACAAGTAATGCACTCACCCGCCATGGCCTGTATGCACGATCACCACGCAAGACTCCATTGCTGAAGAAAAAAGCATGTTGAAGCTCGTTTTAAGTTTGCTGCACAACATTTAGACAAGTCTGTGAAATACGGGGAGAATATAGTCTGGTCAGATGAAACCAAAACTGAACTCTTTGGATGCCATAATACACACCATGTTTAGAGGTCACATGGCACATCACCCCAAACCCCCCCCCCCCCCATAGCAACAGTGAGGTTTGGAGGCGGGATCATCATGGTGGGGGCGGGGCTGATTTTCCGTATACAGTTTTTGCAAACTTCATATGATTGAAGGAAGGATGGATGGAAAAATGAACCAAGACATTTTTGATAAAATTCTGCTGCCATCTACCAGGATGATGAAGATGAAACGAGGGAGGACATTTCAGAAGGACAATGATCCCAACACACAAAGCCAAGGAAACTCTCAATTGGTTTCAAAGAAAGAAAATAAAGCTGCTAGAATGGCCCAGCCATAGGTGTGCACAGCCTATTGCATTAGGGTGTGCACTCCAAAGCTCAAACACATATGCGCGTGCGTGTGTGCGTGCATGTGAATATATACTGATGGTGTTAGTAGGGCAGTGGATGTGGTCAGTAGTTTTTATTTTTATATCTTATTTTTTTACAATTTCATCTTTTTATTGTTTATTTTTTTTACATTTTTGTTAGGAGCCCCCCCCACCCCAAAAAGAGGGGGCTTTGGTGAGATATCAGGGGTCTAAACAGGGGGAATCTGCACCACAAAGGGTGATTAGGGTGTGCCCAGGCACACCTGGCACACCCTGTGCGCACACCTATGGGCCCAGCCAATCACCTGACTTGAATCCAATAGAAAATCTTTGGAAAGAACTAAAGATCAGAGTTCATAGAAGAGGCCCACAGAACCTTCAAGATTTAAAGACTGTTTGTGTGGAAGAATGGGCCCAAAATCTCACCTGAGCCGCGCATGTGACTCGTTCCTCTATACAAGAGGCATCTTGAAGCTGTCATTACCAACAAAGGATTTTGTACCAAGTAATAAATACATTTCAGTTAGTGCATACGTGCATACAATACTTTTCCCTGTGTCATTCCATTTTATTACACAGAACTTCATTTCTGAATTTGTTTGTTTTGGTGTCTTTGTATGTATGGATTGGATGGGTTGTTACCGACATGTGGGGAAAATTTCACATCAATAGCACATTTATAAACATATTTACCTAGAAAAATGGTGACGTGTTCAATACTTATTTTACCCACTGTATATGAAGTATATTTATATTTACAGATATATATATATATATATATATATATATATATATATATATATATATTTATATTTAGATACAACATTCTACTTTTTCTGATTGTTTTATATTTGTCTTGTACTGTAACCCTGATAAGGTGGGAATGTTTTAGCCCCTGAAACACATTGGCTGTTTTATGACCCATTTATGCACAATGAAAGTATCTTTGATTCATTCATTAAGGCGCTCATTTTTGGGAAGCCTTGCTGTTTGTGGGCCGCCTATTTAGAGCTGCTGAGTTTGCCTGAAATTTCACCACATGACACTTGACTGCATGAATAATATTTTAAGGCCCAGCGCCTCTTTAATCTGTCTTTATGGAGTTCTATAAACTCTACCTGTCCTACAGATGGAGGCCGAGCTGGAGCGTTTCCACAAGCAGAACACCCAGCTGGACCTCAACATTACAGAGCTGAAACAGAAGCTGAAGGCTACAGACCGGGAGATGCAGAGAGAGCGGCAGAAGGTGAGCCGGTGACCTGGAGAGTGATCAACTACGTTTACATACATACATATCAACTATGTTTACATACATACATATCAACTATGTTTACATACATACATATCAACTATGTTTACATACATACATATCAACTATGTTTACATACCTCCCAACTGTCCCTGATTTGGAGCAATGTCCCTCTGTCCCTCTTTCCTCCTCATTTGTCCCTCATTTTGGTCTGATCCATATAGATGTATATAAAATGCACTTTTTATCTTTTTTTCCAGCACTAAACCTTTCATCTGATTTCTAAATTGCTGCATTTGTAAATTCCAAAAGCCAATATAAAGGAATAGAAGTGGTAAAAAAAAGCATTTGTGAGTTTAACCAATCTTGTTTTTTTGTACAGTTCTCCTTTAAGGGGGCGTGGCAAGGGGTGTGTCCTATGCCTGCATACTTTTGCTGATAGGTGTCCCTCATTCCCATCTCAAAAAGTTGGGAGCATTTATAAGACATACAAGTACAGTTACTGTACAATACAATTCAATACAGGAGGAATCAGAGGGCCAGGCTCATTAGAACTTACAATTTAACAGGGAGGGTCAAGTGATACATAAGGTCATAACTATGGGGAATGAGCTGATGGACAAAATAAAAGTACAGTATTTAGGTGGAGGCAGGATAGGAATTGAACATTCATTGAAAGACGCAACACATGGAGTATTTTCTTTCTATTAGTCTTATATACTTTATACTATATACTTTTTATATACTTTTCATCAGGGGCCGACTGACAACTCATGGGGCCGCCGGGCAATAGAAGATTATGGGGCCCCCAGGCAATAGATTATGGGGCCACACAGTATACACACAATATACACACACAATATACACACACAATATACACACACAGAATACACACACAGTATACACACACACACACACTGAAAAGGTACTGGAGAGGTGGGGCAGCTATAATCTTGGGATTTTTTAAAAAACACAGATTTTTACATACTGTCCCTGGTTTTATTGAGGCTGGCAACCCTGATGGGGCCCCTTAGTGGCATGGGGCCCTTGGGCAGTGTCCGAGTGCCCGAATGGTCAGTCTGCCCCTGCTTTTCATTTATCATTTTCGGACTTTACATTGGAATTTCACAGTAGATTGTTACTTGTAGTGCAGCACTGAATCACCTTTCTGGCTTCTCTGTTTTAGTTTTATTAAACAGAGTAGACAAAACACAAAAACCAATATTTATTGCTGCCCCATGGTGTGCTGCATAGAAAGTTCCCGGTTCTTTTTTTGCTTCCTGATCTGATTAGATAAAAACACTTTTTTTATACGATGACTTTGTCATTCTGTGCAGTTTGACGAGTTTCCTTATTTTGGAGACATGCAAATAATTCAGTAGTCACATGACTAGACGCTACACTGATTGGTTCCCAACCGGTATAACTCCACATCCTTCCACTAACACCAGGAACACAACCTAAGAGCAGTGATCTATGGCCGTCAGTAATGAGGGTGGAACTCTAGAATGTAGAACTACTACCTGTAGAAGGTTCAAGTGGATCTTTTTACAGATCTGTATGAATAAATTCCTGACATGTAACAATGTGCCGCAACAGTATCTTGTTAGATAATTTTTATTTTTATAGATTACAATGATTTACAATAAATCAGTATTGTAAGGAAACAAGTATCATGAGATAAAGTCAAAACATACATTAAAACTTCTTGCATAAATAAGAGTTAATAAAATAAAGGTAAGATTGTATTATAATATGATAGATTGTGCTGCAACAGTATCAACCATTCCACCTTTTATAATTGATAATCAGTCCTTGAGTTCCAATCAGTGACTTGCCTAAGCTGAGATGTTGTCATCAGTCTGCTGCAGGCAGGAGAAATTTCCTCAGTCCCCCCCCCAGTGATCAAACTGCAACATGATTGATGATGGCTGATCTGTGTCCGATATTTGTGATGGCTGATTTGTGTCAGACATTTGTGAACACACTTAAAGTGATTGTAAGGGTAATTCTTTTTTTTTTTTTTTTTAAATAACCTGCTCTTCTGGGGTCCCCCGGCGGCTCTCGCAGCTCCTCCCCGCATCAGATAACCCCCCTGGGAGAAGCGCTCTCCCCGGGGGATTACCTTGCGGGCGCGCTCCTGAGTCCAGCATTCAGCATCCATAGAGGCCGAATGGAGGACTCAGCCCCGCCCCCCGATGCCCGCATCATTGGATTTGATTGACAGCAGTGGGAACCAATGGCTGCGCTGCTATCAATCTATCCAAACAAGAGCCGGGAGCCCGAGGAGAGAGAGACCGCGCGTCCCCGCCAACTGAATGAAGGGGTTCAGGTAAGGAAAACGGCGGGGGGGGGGGGCTGGGGGGCCGGTGACTGCCAGGTGTTTTTTCACCTTAATGCATAGGATGCATTAAGGTGAAAAAACACGAACCTTTACAACCCCTTTAAGAACTGCAAGGGAATAGATGCAGAACTGCACCTTTCTCCCTCACTGCTAATGCATGACGTAGAACCCCCCCCCCCCTTGCTCCAGGTGCCCGTGGTCATTTGTTAGCACAGCCAAGAACCACACCAGAATTTAAAAAATGGTAGATAGAGGTAGGAGGGGATTATAAATATAAAAGGTATGACAAGACAGGCCTTGGTGTTATAGGCCAGTGATACAGGTAATCAATTCCTACATGTTTCGCCAATGCTTTGGCGAAACATGTAGGAATTGATTACCTGTATCACTGGCCTATAACACCAAGGCCTGTCTTGTCATACCTTTTATATTATATGTACCGCATTGTTTATATTTTTGTACACTTGTATATTCCATGTCTGTGTTTTCTATACATGTAAATAAAGTATATTGTTATTTTTAGTACTCATCGAAAATCTTTATCTATTGGCACCGTTATACTCCCCTCCTACCTCTATCTACCATTTTCTATTAATTGGGATGAGGTGCCGTGTCCTTTGAGGATTTCCCAGCCATACCCCCAATTTCCCGCACCAGGATTTACATGGTTGGGTCATCTCTGAGTTGGCATCTCAGTCCAGGAAGTAGATGGTGACCCAGGATGATGCCTGAACACAGAAGTCTCTGTCCTTCTGGAAAGAAAAGCAGATGAAGAAATTGTCAGGAGGAGTTTTGTGATATCTGTCAGAGGGAATAAATACCTGGAAGGGTTACACTGACACATAGAATGAAAACACATCACTTAGAATGAAAGACATATCTGATGACAGGTCCATTTTAAGGACCGCTCGTTGGTGACGATCTGTTCTCTGGTAGTAATGGGCTGTTTCTATACCTTCAGGTTCGTGACGTCGAAGCCGAAGTGAAACGCTTCAAGACGGATCTGCATAACTGCGTTGGATTTATTCAAGAACCCAAAAAGTTGAAGGACAGCATCCGGGAGCTGTACACCAAATATGTACAGGAGAGCGACGCAGTGAGTCTATATGTGCTTTTCCATGTCCCCACCGCCATCACAAATCAGAAACAAAAATGGTGGTCATGGCACTTGTTAGAGCCAAAATGGACAATGAAGTTTTGGGAGTTTTCCGAGGTGATGGACTAACCTCCATATCTCACAGGCTGCAGTAGAGAGATTTTCTTCTCTGCAGTTTGTGTTACCACCCCTCTGCATTATGGGCAGTGGTAGTGCGTCCATTAAGGGTGCACGGGCGCCACCCCCTCTCTCCAGCCACCCCCTCTATGTAAAATGGATAGATTCATGCATTGCTTGATGCTTGAATCTATTCATGGCCGCTGTAGACACCCCCTATTCAGGCGTCCGGCCCCTTTTTGGACGCCAGGCTCCTGAATTCCAGCGGAGGGGGGATATTTTTGAAGCACCTAATTAGAGCCATAGGCTCTAATAGGCTTCAAAAAAGGTGAACTGCGAGCGCGAAGCATTGCGCTCGCAGTTCACCCAGGTGTATTAGCAAAGCAAATGATTATTTGCTCTGCTAACACTGAACCGCCTCTCACCCCAATCAGGAGGCGTGGATCTAATACCCGTCACCTGATTGGCTGAAGGCACAGGCGCCCTAATTGGACGCCTAACGGGATGGAAGAACAGGTGGACAGCGAGCCACAGAGGACTGTTCCACAGCTTTCCAACTTCACCCGCCACCGGGATGGGGTAAGTAGGTGCCAGTCAGACGGTGAGCGGGGGGGGGGGTCACAGAGGCTGCATATGATGGGCACAGAGGCTACATATGATGGGCACAGAGGCTGCATATGATGGGCACATAGGCTACATATGATTGGCACAGGCTACATATGATGGGCACAGAAGCTACATATGATGGGCACAGAGGCTACATATGATGGGCACAGAGGCTGCATATGATGGGCACAGAGGCTACATACGATGGACACAGAGGCTACATATGATGGGCACAGAGGCTGCATATGATGGGCACAGAGGCTGCATATGATGGGCACAGAGGCTACATATGATGGACACAGAGGCTACATATGATGGGCACAGAGGCTGCATATGATGGGCACAGAGGCTGCATATGATGGGCACAGAGGCTACATATGATGGACACAGAGGCTACATATGATGGGCACAGAGGCTGCATATGATGGGCACAGAGGCTACATATGATGGGCACAGGCTACATATGATGGGCACAGAAGCTACATATGATGGGCACAGAGGCTACATATGATGGACACAGAAGCTACATATGATGGGCACAGAGGCTGCATATGATGGGCACAAGCTGCATATGATGGGCACAGAGGCTCAAGGCTCAAAGAAGCACAGATGCTGGTACCTTGGTAGCAGGTGATTTCCCAGGTCAGAGACGTTGTCAAGTTGAACCGGGGTCATACACAGTGAGGTAGCAGTGTGGTCAGGAAGCAGGCTGAGGTCAGTACCAGGGAAGCAGGCAGAACAAGCTCCAGTTGCAGGCTGAGGTCAGTACCAGGGAAGCAGGCAGAACAAGCCTCAGTAGCAGGCTGAGGTCAGTACCAGGGAAGCAGGCAGAACAAGCTCCAGTTGCAGGCTAAGGTCAGTACCAGGGAAGCAGGCAGAACAAGCCTCAGTAGCAGGCTGAGGTCAGTACCAGCTTAAAAACATTTCTATGGATTGAAATGACTTTTTTGCCAATGCAGGCTCCCTTCAACCCTGTTCACAGTTCTGGTTAAAGGTTCTTTAGCACACAAGGCAAAAAGGAACAAGTGCATTCCTTTCCACCCATGAGTAGTGAACTATTTTATCAGGATAATCACAGGTCCAGCCCTTTTTGCATTCCACTGCACTCCTGCTGAACCACCCAAGGTGGCCACCTCTTCTGCATACCCTGTATGGTTATTTGGGTGCCAATTCAGTAGATACAATTTTATCTGTGGCATTCTCTAACAAGGTACTTAATCTCTCCCCGAATTGTGTCCACGCAGGCAGAGATTGTGGGTATAGATGCCGACATTCAGCGGGAGTACGCCCGCCAGCGGGAGCACCTGGAGCGCAGCTTGAGCACATTACAGAAGAAGCTTGCGAAAGACACAGAGATCCATCGAGTGGACAATGTTCGCATTATGCAGGTAAAGTTGCCGCCATCGCCACTGTAGATTGTAAATGCTCCTCACACAGAAAGATGTATTAAATGGCCACTTTTATTGTCTGCAGGAAAACGTCACACTCATTAAGGAAATTAATGAATTACGTCGGGAGCTAAAAGTTAGTCGCACAAAGGTGCATGAGCTGGAGGTGGCTCTCGGGCTGGACCGGAAAAATCGGAAGAGCAGCCTTACAGACTCCAAAGGTAGTGACCTTTCTTTTATATCATATGACAATAATGGACAAGCATGGTCAGGCCAGAGGTAATGGACCACCTCATCTGCTTCGGACAGCATCATCCACTGAGCAGTCGGGTGATGTCCCTCTATCCTTATCAGTACTAAGTAATCTAAGTAATTGGGAGAAGCTGAGAGGCTGCACTGAGATCTGTGCTTGTAGAGGTTGACCAATATTTGATCCAACATCTCCTATTACAAGGGATTCTATTAAAGTGATGGGTTGAAAAACTACAATTGCATATCAAGTTCCATCTTAAAACAAACCTATTGCTTTTTCCTGAACTGAAGTTCCTCTGTGTTTTCTTTCTGCCGGAGTGGTTGGCAGTCCATGTCCTCTTCTTTCTGTGGCTGCGTTGGCGCTTCCTTATACTTTTATTTTGGTGGCGGCGGTAAACAATTCTTTTACTTTCCTTCCTGCAGCGATGGTGGGCCGACTTTTTCCTTCTCTTCCTGTGACAGTGGTGGATGACACTTTTCTTTACTTGCAGCAATGGGTGGTCCTATTTCTTTCGGTGATGATGGTGGATGGTCCTTTACTTTTTATTTCTGCAGCATTGGTGGATGGTACTTTTTCTTTCTTTTCTGCAGGTGCGATAAGCAGTCCTTTTTTTTCTTTTCTTCCTTCAGCGGTGGTGCTTGGTCCTCCTTCCTTTTCTTCCTGCAGTGGTGGTGCTTGGTCCTCCTTCCTTTTCTTCCTGCAGTGGTGGTGCTTGGTCCTCCTTCCTTTTCTTCCTGCAGTGGTGGTGCACGGTCCTCTTTGTATTATTTCTGCAGCGGTGGTGTATGGTCCTCTTCCTTTTCTTCCTGCAGTAGTGGTGTACCTTCCTCTTCCTTTTCTTCCTGCTGTTGTGGTACATGATGCTTTTCCTTTTTTCCATTTGCAGTGGTGCACAGTCCCTTTCCTTTCAGTCCTTCAGTGGCAGTGAGTTATCCTTTTCCTCCTGTGGCATTGGCGGATGGTCCCTTTCTTTCATTTCAGCAGCAGTGGTTATTGGGGGTCCTTTTCCTTTCATTCCTACAGCGGTGGTGCAGGGTCCTTTTTTTTTATTTCCTGCAGCGGTGGTACAGGGTCCTTTTCTTTCATTTCCTGCAGCAGTGGTGCAGGGTCCTTTTGCTTTCAATCCTGCAGCGGTTGTGCACTGTCCTTTTGCTTTCAATCCTGCAGCGGTTGTGCACGGTCCTTTTCCTTTCCTTCCTGCAGCGGTTGTGCACTGTCCTTTTCCTTTCATTCCTGCAGCGGTGGTGCATGGTCCTTTTCCTTTCATTCCTGCAACGATGGTGCATGGCCCTTTTCCTTTCATTCCTGTAGTAGCTGTGCATGGTCCTTTTCCTTTCATTCCTGCAACAAATTTTTTCCTTTCATTCCTGCAGCGGTGGTGCATGGTCCTTTTTCTTTATTTCCTGCAGCAGTGGTGCATGGTCCTTTTACTTTCATTCCTGCAACGATGGTGTATGGTCCTTTTTCTTTTTTTCCTGCAGCGGTTGTGCATGATCTTTTCCTTTCTTTCCTACTGCAGGAACGGGTGATTCTTTTCCTTTCCTCCCTGCGGTAGAGGTGGGTGGTCCTTATACATATTCCTGCAGCTGCTGTGGGTGGTCTTTTCCTTTTATTCTTGTGGCAATGGTGTGCAGCTCCTAATGATGCACAGAACAGAACTCATGTTGTGACGTGGTTGTTGTGCTCTTCATCGTTCTCCTGTGAGCCGGAGGAGGGGGGGGGGGATAGTCCTTGACTCACTGGGCTCACAGGTATTTGGTTGAGTTACACCGGGCATTATTCAACTCAGAAGAAGCAAGGACTGGAGGAAGATGCACAATACAGCACTGGTTTGTGAAAATGGTGAGTACTGCTTTGGGACCTGATTCTACTTTAAAGCTGAGCTCCAGGAAGGCTAAAACTCCCGCTTTGGAGAGGGACTGCACCTGCACTGCAACTGTTATATAGGTATTAAACCCAAAAGCAAACATTTATTCTATTATATTATAGTTTACCAATTCTTAGATGTGACGGCGGCATTAGTGTTCTTTTTAGGCTTTCTTTCCTTTATTTTCATCTTGTGATTTGGCCAGCAAGTCTGTTGTTTTTCAAAAGAACAGAGAATCTGAAATGGCTATAGAATTTACCGTGCTGTGTTTTCCCACTTAGCGACATCTGTTGGCGGCCACCATTCTGCAGGGGTCCTACGTCTAAACATGGAAGAAGAGACGGCGAGAATTATTGAGATGCAAAAACTGGAGATCAAACGTTTGCGAGATTTAATCCAATCACAGGATCTCACTGCGGTGATCCGACCCCCGTCAGTGGGCAGATTACCGTCACTGACAGCCTCCTGAGATCAAGCAGACATTTTCAAATTGTACACTTAATAAAATAACACACAGCGTATTTACATATGTCTCTGTATTTCTTAGTATTTGTGTGTATACAAAAATAAATACATGAATAAATATAAATATATATTTATAATAAGTGAGTACACCCCTCACATTTTTGTAAATATTTTCTTCTATCTTTTCATGTGACAACAATGAAGAAATGACACTTTGCTACAATGTAAAGTAGTGAGTGTACAGCTTGTATAACAGTGTAAATTTGCTGTCCCCTCAAAATAACTCAACACACAGCCATTAATGTCGAAACCGCTGGCAACAAAAGTGAGTACACCCCTAAGTGAAAATGTCCAAATTGGGCCCAATGAGCCATTTTCCCTCCCCGGTGTCATGTGACTCGTTAGGGTTACAAGGTCTCAGGTGTGAATGGGGAGCAGGTGTGTTAAATTTGGTGTTATCGCTCTCACTCTCTCATAAGAATTGTTGCTCTACATAAAGATGGCCTAGGCTATAAGAAGATTGCCAAGACCCTGAAACTGAGCTGCAGCACGGTGGCCAAGACCATACAGCGGTATAACAGGACAGGTTCCACTCAGAACAGGCCTCGCCATGGTCCACCAAAGAAGTTGAGGTCACGTGTTCAGCGTTATATCCAGAGGTTGTCTTTGTGAAATAGACGTATGAGTGCTGCCAGCATTGCTGTAGAGGTTGACGGGTTGGGGTGGGGGGGGGGGTGGGGTCAGCCTGTCGGTGCTCAGACCATACGCCGCACACTGCATCAAATTGGTCTGCATGGCCGTCATCCCAGAAGGAAGCCTCTTCTAAAGATGATGCACAAGAAAGTCTGCAAACAGTTTGCTGAAGACAAGGAGACTAAGGACATGGATTACTGGAACCATGTCCTGTGGTCTGATGAGACCAAGATAAACGTATTTGGTTCAGATGGTGTCAAGCGTGTGTGGGGGCAACCAGGTGAGGAGGACAAAGACAAGTGTGTCTTGTCTACAGTCAAGCATGGTGGTGGGAGTGTCATGGTCTGGGGCTGCATGAGTTCTGCCGGCACTGGGGGGCTACAGATCATTGAGGGAACCATGAATGCCAACATGTACTGTGACATACTGAAGCAGAGCATGATCCCCTCCCTTCAGAGACTGGGCCGCAGGGCAGTATTCCAACATGATAACCACCCCAAACACACCTCCAAGATGACCACTGCCTTGCTAAAGAAGCTGAGGGTAAAGGTGATGGACTGGCCAAGCATGTCTCCAGACCTAAACCCTATTGATCATCTGTGGGACATCCTCAAACTGAAGGTGGAGGAGCGCAAGGTCTCTAACATCCACCAGCTCCGTGATGTCATCATGGAGGAGGGGAAGAGGACTCCAGTGACAACCTGTGAAGCTCTGGTGACCTCCATGCCCAAGAGGGTTAAGGCAGTGCTGGAAAATAATGGTGGCCACACAAAATATTGACACTTTGGGCCCAATTTGGACATTTTCACTTAGGGGTGTACTCACTTTTGTTGCCAGCGGTTTAGACATTAATGGCTGTGTGTTGAGTTATTTTGAGGGGACAGCAAATTTACACTGTTATACAAGCTGTACACTCACTACTTTACATTGTAGACAAGTGTCATTTCTTCAGTGTTGTCACATGAAAAGATAGAAGAAAATATTTACAAAAATGTGAGGGGTGTACTTACTTTTGTGAGATACTGTATATACACTCACCGGCCACTTTATTAGGTACACCTTGCTAGTAGCGGGTTGGACCCCCTTTTGCCTTCATTCTTCGTGGCATAGATTCAGCAAGGTGTTGGAAACGTTCCTCAGAGATTTTGGTCGAGTTGCTGCAGATTTGTCGGCTGCACATCCATGATGTCAATCTCCTGTTTCACCACATCCCAAAGGCTCTCTATTGGATGAGATGTGGTGAGTGTGGAGGCCATTGGAGTCCAGGGACCTCATTGTCCAGTGGTGAGATGATTGGAGCTTTGTGACATGGTGCATTATCCTGCTGGAAGGAGCCATCAGAAGATGGGGACACTGTAGTCATAAAGGGATGGACATGGTCAGCAACAATACTCAGGTAGGTTGTGATGTTTGAACCATGATCAATTGGTACTAAGGGGTCCAAAGTGTGCCAAGAAAATATCCCCCACACCATTACACCCCCACCACCAGCCTGAACCGGTGATATCCCATCCCCCACACCATTACACCCCCACCACCAGCCTGAACCGGTGATACCCCATCCCCCACACCATTACACCCCCACCACCAGCCTGAACCGGTGATACCCCATCCCCCACACCATTACACCCCCACCACCAGCCTGAACCGGTGATACCCCACCCCCCCACCATTACACCCCCACCACCAACCTGAACCGGTGATACCCCATCCCCCACACCATTACACCCCCACCACCAGCCTGAACCGGTGATACCCCATCCCCTCCCACCATTACACCCCCACCACCAGCCTGAACCGGTGATATCCCATCCCCCACACCATTACACCCCCACCACCAGCCTGAACCGGTGATACCCCATCCCCCACACCATTACACCCCCACCACCAGCCTGAACCGGTGATACCCCATCCCCCACACCATTACACCCCCACCACCAGCCTGAACCGGTGATACCCCACCCCCCCACCATTACACCCCCACCACCAACCTGAACCGGTGATACCCCATCCCCCACACCATTACACCCCCACCACCAGCCTGAACCGGTGATATCCCATCCCCCACACCATTACACCTCCACCACCAGCCTGAACCGGTGATACCCCATCCCCCCACCATTACACCCCCACCACCAGCCTGAACCGGTGATACCCCATCCCCCACACCATTACACCCCCACCACCAGCCTGAACCGGTGATACCCCATCCCCCACACCATTACACCCCCACCACCAGCCTGAACCGGTGATACCCCATCCCCCACACCATTACACCCCCACCACCAGCCTGAACCAGTGATACCCCATCCCCCCCACCATTACACCCCCACCACCAGCCTGAACCGGTGATACCCCATCTCCCCCATCATTACACCACCACCACCAGCCTGAACCGGTGATACCCCATCCCCCACACCATTACACCCCCACCACCAGCCTGAACCAGTGATACCCCATCCCCCCCACCATTACACCACCACCACCAGCCTGAACCGGTGATACCCCATCCCCCCACACCATTACACCCCCACCACCAGCCTGAACCGGTGATACCCCATCCCCCACACCATTACACCCCCACCACCAGCCTGAACCAGTGATACCCCATCCCCCACACCATTACACCCCCACCACCAGCCTGACCCGGTGATACAAGGCAGGATGGATCCATGCTCCAAATTCTGACCCCACCATCTGAATGTCGGAGCTGAAATCCAGACTCATCAGACCAGGCAACGTTTTTCCAATCTTCTATTGTCCAATTTTGGTGATCTGTGTGAATTGTAGCCTCAGTTTCCTGTTCTTAGCTGACAGGAGTGGCACCCGGTGTGGTCTTCTGCTGCTGTAGCCCATCTGCTTCAAGGTTGGATGTGTTGTGTGTCCAGAGATGATATTCTGTATACCTTGGGTGTAACGAGTGGTTATTTGAGTTACTGTTGTCTTTCTATCATCTGGAACCAGTCTGCCCATTCTCCTCTGACCTCAACAAGGCATTTTCCTCCACACAACTGCCGCTCACTGGATATTTTCTCTTTTTCCGGCCATTCTCTGTAAATCCCGAGAGATGGTTGTGTGTGAAGATCCCAGAAATACTCAGACCAGCCCGTCTGCCACCAACCACCATGTCACGTTCAAAGTCACTTCAATCCCCTTTCTTCCCCATTCTGATGCTCGGTTTGAATTTCAGCAAGTCGCCTTCACCACATCTAGATGCCTAAATGCATTGAGTTGCTGCCGTGTGATTGGCTGATTAGCGATTTGTGTTACCGAGCAATTGAAAAGGTGTACCTAATAAAGTGGCCGTTGAGTGTATATATACAGTATATTACTTTAACTGCTTGCTGCCCGCCCACCAATAAAATGACGGAGGGACGGCGCGGCTCTCGTTCTGGGATGATGTCATATGACGTCACCCCAGAACGGCCGCTCTCACGCAGCGTGGCGATTGCGGCTGCGCCATGTTGCTAGGACACGGCGTAACCCCGATCTCTGTAATTACAGCCGGTCACATGTAAACACGGAAATGCCGGTGATCGTCTCTCATCGCCTCTCACTGACAGAGTCAGCGGCATCTCCTCCCAGGGGACATGGAGACATGTAATAAGGGCATGGATCTATAGTGCCCAGATTACTATAAAACGCCACCAGGGCCACCAATCAGTGCCCATTACTGATGCTCAGGGCTTTTTTTCTCCTTAATCAATAGGTGCTGGAACTCAACCACGACCCCCCAAAACCCCTCCCCCCACACACACCCTCCAAATCACATCAAATAGTGGGTGTGGTCGTATTTCACAAACAGTATAAGGGTCTTAAAGGGGCATTAAATATCAGGATTGCATTACATACAGAGCGCAGAGTTCAAGAGGGGTTACACACAGAGTGCAGAGCTGTGACTTGTAAACACCAAAACTGGACTTCTGTGTTTACAAGTGACTGTGGTGAGCAGGCCCCCCCCAAGGGTCGGAGCCAGAGGTGGTGGAACTGAGTTCCACCAAGTTGCCCCTGATGCCAGTCAGTGCATGCTATCAGTGCTGCCCATCAATGCCCATCATTGCTGCCCATCAATGCCCATCAGTGCCGCCTATCCGTGCCACCCATCAGTGCCGCCTATCAGTGCTCATTAGTGCCACATATCAGAGCTACCTAATTAGTGCCCATAAGTGCCGCCTCATCAGTGCCCATCAATACCACCTCATCAGTGCCCATCAGTACCACCTCATCAGTGCCCATACGTGCCACCTCATCAGTGCCCATCAGTACCACCTCATCAGTGCCCATACGTGCCACCTCATCAGTGCCCAATAGTACCACCTCATCAGTGCCCATCAGTACCACCTCATCAGTACCCATCAGTACCACCTCATCAGTGCCCATACATGCCACCTCATCAGTGCCCATCAGTACCACCTCATCAGTGCCCATACGTGCCCCCTCATCAGTGCCCATCAGTACCACCTCATCAGTGCCCATACGTGCCACCTCATCAGTGCCCATACGTGCCACCTCATCAGTGCCCATCAGTACCACCTCATCAGTGCCGCCTCATCCCCACACATCAGTGAAGGAGAAAAATTACTTATTTACAAAATTTACTGACAGAAACTAAGAAAACCTTCTTTTTTTTGGGGGGGGGTCTTTTTTTTTTCTTCTTTAGTAAAAAATAAAAAACCCAGCAGTGATTAAATACCACCAAAAGAAATCTCTATTTGTGTGTAGAAAATGATAACAATTTAATTTGGGTAGAGTGTAGCACGACCGCGCAATTGTCATTCAAAGTGTGGCAGCGCTGAAAGCTGAAAATTGGCCTGGGCAGGAAGGGGGTGAAAGTGCCCGGTAGGCAAGTTTTTAACACACTTATAAACACATTACCTCACACGGACAGATCCATGTGCTTTGCTAATTCACATGCCTTCCCTTTAAATATGTGTTCACGTGTGAAGTCCAATTTCTGGCAGGCCTGGAGCTCCCCTTTAACATTTCCCCATAGCGGTTCTACATATCTCAGTCTGTGCCCCCCCAGTGGGGAATGCCGGGATTACGTCATTTCATTTGCACACATTAGGCTCCGGGCTCTTGGCACGGCTCCGTAGTCTCTGCATTGTTCTCATGTATGACGGCCTACAATATGTCATTGTGTGCTGTATATACAGTGTATTGTCCATACTGACCCCCGACACATGGAAACCTCATTCCGGGGCCCAGATAGTCATCAGATCATGGGAGCCCAGATTCCGTCATTTTCTTAAGGTGGTCAATAATTCATTGACATTGTGCTTTGTGCGCCTTAAAGAAGAACTCTGGATCTAACTTTTCTAATAAAGTGTATCTAAACCAGAGAACAAAAGCTGCCATATATTGTGGCTTACCAGTCCTTAGAAGGGGTGGCTACATTTGTTTTCTTTCTTTTTCTTTTTTTTTTTCAGCCTTCTCTCCTAGTAATGTCTGTAACACACTTCCTGTGCTAGGGTGTCACTCGCCGTATCTATGGAGGAACCGCATTTCTGTTCGCACCTGATTTAGACGACTGAACGCCCACCCCTCTCCTCAATTTCATGTAATTGGAGGAGGTGTTTTGTAGTCTATAGGTTTAAACTGGGTAAGACTGAAAATCAGTGGCGGCTGGTGCTCAAAATTTTTTGGGGGGACGCAAACAAACTGAAAGAATCTAAAAAAAAAAAACCCATCAAGCGCAGCCACTGTGCCCATCAATTGCCGCCACTGTACCATCAAATGCAGCCAATGTGCCCACCAATTGCCGCCACTGTACCATCAAATGCAGCCACTGTGCCCATCAATTGCCGCCACTGTACCATCAAATGCAGCCACTGTGCCCATCAATTGCCGCCACTGTACCATCAAATGCAGCCAATGTGCCCATCAATTGCCGCCACTGTGCCATCAAATGCAGCCACTGTGCCCATCAACTCCCGCCACTGTGCCATCAAACGCAGCCACTGTGCCCATCAATTGCCGCCACTGTACCATCAAATGCAGGCATTGTGCCATATAAAATGCTCCCACTGTGCCCATCAAATGCAGCCACTGTGCCCATCAATTGCCACCACTGTACCATCAAATGCAGCCACTGTGCCCATCAATTGCCGCCACTGTGCCATTAAATGCAGCCACTGTGCCCATCAATTGCCGCCACTGTGCCATCAAATGCAGCTACTGTGCCCATCAATTGCAGCCACTGTGCCATCAAATGCAGCCACTGTGCCCCATCAAATACAGCTACTGTGCCCATCTTATGCAGCCACTTTTTTTTAAAGGGGCCTTTTTTAGAAAAAATTTTTTTTTTGTGACTGCATTGGGGGGGGGGGGGGGGTTGGCGCCCGTGCGCCCCCTATGGACG
This sequence comes from Lithobates clamitans, assembly GCA_037952925.1. Classification (NCBI taxonomy): domain Eukaryota; kingdom Metazoa; phylum Chordata; class Amphibia; order Anura; family Ranidae; genus Lithobates; species Lithobates clamitans. Next base: position 285,330 of record JBBGZY010002366.1, on the reverse strand, counting down.
GGCTGCCACCGCTGAAAATTCTGTTAACCATTTCCTGCCCATCCCGGCATCCCTTTAACCACTTTGCATCCGGGCCAATTCTGGCATTTCTCTCCTACATGTAAAAATCATAATTGTGAGTGTGAAAAAAAAATTACTCAGAACCCCCAAAAAATATATATATATATTTTTTAACAAAGACCCCAGAGCACAGGTGTCAAACTGGCGGCCTTCTAGCTGTTGCGAAACTACAAGTCCCATGAGGCATTGCAAGGCTGATGCAGCGTACACACGGTCGGACTTTTTGACCAGACTTGTCTGACGGACGCCGACGGACCAAATCCAGCGGACAATCCGATCGTGTGTGGGCTTCCCCAGACCTTCAGTGGACTTTTCCAGTCGCAAATCTAACAGACTTTAGATTTGGAACAGGCTTCAAATTTTTACGTCTTAACTCCGCCGGACCCAGAAATCCGCTCGTCTGTATGCTAGTCCGATGTACAAAAACCGGTGCTAGGGCAGCTATTGGCTACCGGCCATCAACTTCCTTATTTTAGTCCAGTGTACGTCATCACGTACGGATCCGTCTGACTTTGGTGTGATCGTATGTAGGCAAGTCCGTTCATTATAAAGTCTGTTGAAGGTCCGCCAAAAGCCCGTCGAAAGTCTGTTGGACGGGCTGTCGGACTTTTGTAGCTGAAAAGTCCGACCGTGTGTACACGGCATTACAAGCATGACTCTCTCAGGTGGAGGCATGATGGGACTTGTAGTTCCACAACAGCTGGAGGGCTGCCAGTTTGACACCCCTGCAGCCTAGAGAATAAAATGGCGGTCATTGCAATTTTTTATGTCACACGGTAATTGCGCAGCAAGTTTATTGGGAAGAAATACACTTTAATGAATTTCAACGCATAAAAAAAAAAAAAAAAAAAAACGCCACAGATAGCCCACCATTTTTTGTAAAATATAAAAAAATAAAAATTGCAGGGAAACAAAATCCATCAGGTCCCTGCTGACAGAACGGAGCTCTGCCTTGTTTACATACGCAGGGCTCCGTTCTGTGTCTCTCCTCGCCAATCAGCGGGTGCCGGCGGACATCCATTGGCCAGCACCAGCTTGTCGGCTTGCGCTGTGTCTAAATCACAGCACAGCTGCGGCGCTGGCGGCATGCACGCCCTTGTCTCTGTACATCTAAGTGATGCGGTTGGCAAGCAGTTAATGTTGCTGCATTTACTACATTTTTGGAAATGTTGGACTAAACTTTTTAGGCTTAAGTTTGAATGTGGCCCCTTTCATGTTAATTGGATTTTACTTGTGATGAAATCACTGAGACAACATGACACAACTAGTCTGCCTACTTTCCATAAATCATTCATAGCAATTATGTGTCAGTAGCGGTGTTCAGTGCCAGTAATAGAGGAACACCGGGCCGGGGAGTCTCCTATACACAGACATTCATATACTGTATATACACACAAATAAGATACTGTACATTATATTACCAAAAGTATTGGGACACCTGCCTTTACACGCACATGACCTTTACTGGCATCCCAGTCTTATGCCCCGTACACACGGTCGGACATTGTTCGGACATTCCGACAACAAAATCCTAGGATTTTTTCCGACGGATGTTGGCTCAAACTTGTCTTGCATACACACGGTCACACAAAGTTGTCGGAAAATCCGATCGTTTTAAACGTGGTGACGTAAAACACGTACGTTGGGACTATAAACGGGGCAGTGGCCAATAGCTTTCATCTCTTTATTTATTCTGAGCATGCGTGGCACTTTGTCCGTCGGATTTGTGTACACACGATCGGAATTTCCGACAACGGATTTTGTTGTCGGAAAATTTTATCTCCTGCTCTCCAACTTTGTGTGCCGGAAAATCCGATGGAAAATGTCCGATGGAGCCCACACACGGTCGGAATTTCCGACAACGCGCTCCGATCGGACATTTTCCATCGGAAAATCCGACCGTGTGTATGGGGCATTAATGTTGCTGCATTTACTACATTTTTGGAAATGTTGGACTAAACTTTTTAGGCTTAAGTTTGAATGTGACCCCTTTCATGTTAATTGGATTTTACTTGCGATGAAATCACTGAGACAACATGACACAACTGGTCTGCCTACTTTCCATAAATCATTCATAGCAATTATGTGTCAGTAGCGGTGTTCAGTGCCAGTAATAGAGAAACACCGGGCCGGGGAGTCTCCTATACACAGACATTCATATACTGTATATACACACAAATAAGATACTGTACATCATATTACCAAAAGTATTGGGACACCTGCCTTTACACGCACATGAACTCTAATGGCACCCCAGTCTTAGTCCGTAGGGTTCAATATTGAGTTGGCCCACCCTTTACATCTATAACAGCTTCAACTCTTCTGGGAAGGCCGTCCACAAGGTTTAGGAGGGTGTCTATGGGAATTAAAACAATATACTGAAGCGCTGAAATGGATCATTTGAATGTGACTAAAACCAATGCTGAGACTTCAAAACTATAAAAATGTTCAAGTTACAAAAACTTGTGACTGGAAGAAAACCAAATAATTAAAGCTGCAAAACTTGAAAAAGTGTTCAGACACCAGTAGTGAATAGTTAAGTGAAGAATATATTGCGCTAAAATTAACCTTCCACTCAATATTAACTCCCGTGTGGGTGCTTAATAAATCAATTCCTCATTAGTGATGGTGAAAATATAAAAATTAGGATGTATAAATTAAATAAGTGAATACAATTATGGTATGGTCAATAAAATATATATAACCACTTAATCATAATCATATGCTCCACCAATATATACTCCACAGGTTCCCATCTGTAAATATGAATGGCTACTAGATGTAACGTCCAATAAATAGTCTATTCAAAGAAACTTCCTCTCTTAATATTGTTAAAGCTTCATGCGATGTTGTGATGGCCGTTCTTAATTGCAGGAGATTACATGCTGTAATTATATTGGCTGCTGAGTATAAAGAAATCCAATATGTGCCAGTAATAGGTCTGTTCAAAAGGTTCCCTTATACTGCTATCTAAGGTTTAAAGATGTTTGGATGACCGTTCTTATTTTCCTGGAATTACATGCAATAAATCAGAAAAAGAAAAACATCATTGCGCAATGAATGGACTACGGAGTACTCAAGATAAGAAATCCTAACTGGATACACTCACATGAGCCTGGAAGGTTAGTGCATAAATAGAAACAATCAGCTTGGGGCGCGGTGAGTCCTCACACCGCTGCTATCGAGCTGTTGAACAGCCTCGATGCTGTACGTCACTGACTCCTCCTACTCAATGCGTCACCCACCACGTGACTTTTTCACCTGTCACCTCGAAAAAGTCACGTGGCGGGTGACGCAACGCGTACACACGATCGGATTTTCTCGACGGGAAATGTTTGATGGGAACTTGTTGTCGGAAATTCCGACCTGTGTGTAGGCTCCATCGGAGATTTTTCGTCGGAATTTCCGACAAACAAAATTTGAGATCTGGATCTCAAATTTTCCGACAAACAAAATCCGCTGTTGGAAATTCTGATCGTGTGTACACAATTCCGACGCACAAAATTCCACGCATGCTCGGAATCAAGCAGAAGAGCCGCACTGGCTATTGGACTTCATTTTTCTCAGCTCGTCGTGCGTCTTGTACGTCACCAGCGTTCTTGACGTTCGGAATTTCCGTTAAGATTTGTGTGACCGTGTGTATGCAGGACAAGTTTGAGCCAACATCCTTCGGGAAAAAAAACGTGGATTTTGTTGTCGGAATGTGCGATCGTGTGTTTGCGGCATAATTCACCCCAAAGCTGTCCTATTGGGTTGAGGTCAGTGCAGGTCAGTCAAGTTCCTCCACCCCAAACTCGCTCCTCCATGTCTTTATGGAACTTGCTTTGTGCACTGGTCCAAATCATTTGGTGGAGGGGGGGATTATGGTGTGGGGGTTGTTTTTCAGGGGTTGGGCTTGGCCTCTTAGTTCAAGTGAAGGGAACTCTTAAGGCGTCAGCATACCAAGACATTTTGGACAATTTTATGCTCCCAACTTTGTGGGGACAGTTTGGGGACAGCCCCTTCCTGTTCCAACATGACTGCCCACCAGTGCACAAAGCAAGGTCCATAAAGACATGGAGGAGCGAGTTTGGGGTGGAGGAACTTGCCACCTAGTAAGAAGTGATTTCGCTCATCTCTATAAATACGGCCAATGAGGTTATTACATTCTTCTCAGGCACCTGCTTCCATGACAGCTGAGGATGTCAATAAAAGTATGGGTGTGGACCAATAAACACTAATCGTCCTTTGTTACATGATAATTATATGGAAATGAAGTGAGTGACTGTGATTCCTAATGTGTGAATCTCTGTGCTCAACAGGATCGGCCGGTATGAGCTCTAAAAAAAACACAGTTAAATCTGACCTCCATCCACAATTGTAGCAGCTCTTCTTCTGGACTGAAATGGCTTCCTTTGATTTCACTGCACACTGCGAGCTTCTCACAATGTGCATTAGAAGCTGCAGCAAGTCACATAGAGCCCCACCTCATTTCCTGGCTGGAGGACTTCCACCATCATTGGATTTCAGTTCTTTTTCTGCCGAATAAACAATAAATTGAAAGGTTAATGTGTTTCCCGTCCCAACTGTCTGCACTAGGCATATGTATATGTAAAAAAACTAACAAAAAAATGCATTCATTTATGTCCATTGAACGATTTATCGGTCATTATATGATGGCACTATCGTTTGCGCTCACGGCCGAATGTTCGTTTTTCGAAAATGGGTTTGGCCGATTTTTCGTATAGTATATAGCCAGCATTAGGCAGTGGCGTCTGCTGAATTCTTTTTTTTTGGGGGGGCGGCAAACAACCCCCCCCCCAGTTGGTCGGTCGGCGGCAAGCCTCCCCCCCCTTGCACTTACCCCATCCAGGTTGCAGAAGGCGGGCAGGTTGTGGGCTCCTATGGGCGGCGGCTCCTGTGTCCTTTCCTCCTCTGCGACATCACGGCCGCTTCCACCGTGCGGCTCCTCCTAGGCGTCCAATAGGGTCACCTGTCCTTTCAGCCAATCGGGTGATGGGTCTCAAAACCGGGAGGAGGATCAGTGTGGCGATAGCGAAATATTAATTCGCTATTGTCACACAACTGGGTGGGATCGGGGTGCTCTGAGCCACGAGCCCACCCTTTTTTTTGAAGCCTATTAGAGCCTCTGGCCACATGCTTAAAAAAAAAAAAACCACACCCCCACCATTGGAATCCATGTGACCGTCGCCCCGCATGTAGATCAGGGGGCCGGATACATGGATGAGGGAGGGGGGGGGGGGGCAGTGCCTGTGCGCCCCTAATGGACAGGCCGCCGCTGGTCTTAGGCCGCATTCACACCTGAGTGTCGAGTTTGGGAGCTTTTTTTTTTTTTTAACATTTTGTTGTGTGTTTTTGTATGTTTTTGTACAGCTTTTTTAAAGTGTTTTTGAGCTTTGGCTTTTTTTAATTAGCCAATAGAGTTTCATCATTTGTTGCAATGTTTTCCATTTTTTTTCATCTGTTTTTATTTATTAATTATTTTTTTATTTTTGTTAGGGGTTATTCATTATTTGTTGTTATTATTATTTTTTACTTTTATTTATTTATGATTATTTATTAATTATTTAACCACTTAACCTCCAGAAGATTTACCCTACTTCATGGCCAGGCCATTTTTTGTGATATGGCACTGCGTTACTTTAACTGACAATTGCGAGGCCGTCTGATTCTTGTACGCAAATAAAATTGATGTCCTTTTTTTCCCCCACAAACAGAGCTTTCTTTTGGTGGTATTTGATCACTTCTGCGGTTTTGAAAAAAAGAAACAACAATATTTTTCACTCTCTGCTATAAAACATAGTCAGTAAAAAAATCTAATTTCTTCATACATTTAGGTCGATATGTATTCTGCTAAATATTTTTGTAAAAAAAATCCCAATATGCGTAAACTGATTGGTTTGCGCAAAAGTTATATCATCTACCATTTATAGAGGATGCATAATAGCACCTAAGAGATACTGTATATCAGAGCTTATAAGAGGACACATTGTAATTGGAGGAGAATCAATGTTATTGTTGTGTGTGCATACAAACAGAGATCAGATATACAATATGATTGCATAGAAAAGGGAGGGGGGCATTCTCAGCACTGTAATGGTATATTGTATATGACCCTATAGAATATACTGTACAAAGAAACACAGATCAGATCTTCTACTGTATATAATTGCACAGGGGGGGGGGGGGGGCATTCTCTGCACTGTACAGGTATATTATAAAGGAGTATATAGTGTATACATAGAAGTATAGATGAGGGAGGGGGCATTCTCTATACTGTACAGGTATCATATAAAAGGAGTATATAGTGTATATATATATAGAAGTACAGAGGGGGGGGGGCATTCTCAGTACTGTACATGTATATTATAAGGGAGTATATAGTGTATATATAGAAGTACAGAGGAGGGAGGGGGGCATTCTCTGCACTGTACAGGTATCATATAAAAGGAGTATATAGTGTATATATAGAAGTAGAGAGGGGGGGCATTCTCAGTACTGTACAGGTATATTATAAAGGAGTACAGTAAAACCTTGGATTGTGAGCATAATTCGTTCCAGAAACATGCTTGTAATCCAAAGCACTTGTATATCAAAGCAAATTTCCCCATAAGAAATAATGGAAACTCAGATGATTCGTTCCACAACCATTTATTTATAAGTCCTTCAGTTTATAGTCCATATAAAAAGATTCTAGCAATGTGATCAGGTTGTGTAACCGTAAAATGTCCATCTACAAATGGAAGCCTCCACAAGGGGATTAGAAGCAAAATCCAGCAGATGCTCCAGAGTATAAAAGAGAAGAGAGGAGCCTCTAAGTGTAGCAATATGTTGCTAAATGTTGGACCTTCATTAAATGTAACCATATTGCTACACTTAAAGGCGCCTCTCTTCTCTTTTAGGCCCCTTTCACACGATCGGACCGTTCAGGTCCGCCTGTCAGTTTTGACAGCGGACCTGAACGGGCGATCCATGTTAGCCTATGGAGTGTCGGATGTCAGAGGAGACATGTCCGCTGACATCCGACCCCATCCGATCCGCTAAAAGCAGACGTATGGCTCTACGTCCAGATCCGTCGCTGGCGGATCGGATCGGGTGAGATCTGACGAAAACGGACATGCTGTCCGTTTTCGTCCGATCCCTCCATAGGCGGCAGCGGCGCCTGACAAGCCCCTCCCCGCTCAATGAGCAGAGAGGGACCTGTCATCCGCCGGCTCAGCGGAGATCAATGGACAGATCTCCCGCTGAGCCGGCGGACCGAGGCGGGCTCCGTAGAAACGGAGCCCGCCTCGTGTGAAAGGGGCCTTATACTCAGTTATGAAATGACGCTACTTGTATATCAAGTCATCGCTTGTATATCAAGTCAAATTTGATAAAAAAAATGTTTGCATGTCTTGCAAAACGCTCTCAAACCAAGTTACTCTCAAACCAAGGTTTTACTGTATATAGTTTATACATAGTAGTACAGAGGGAGGGGGCCATTCTCTGCACTGTACAGGTATATTATAAAGGAGTATATAGTGTATATATAGAAGTACAGAGGAGGGAGGGGGCCATTCTCTGCACTGTACAGGTATATTATAAAGGAGTATATAGTGTATATATAGAAGTACAGAGGAGGAAGGGGCCATTCTCTGCACTGTACAGGTATATTATAAAGGAGTATATAGTGTATATATAGAAGTACAGTTGAGGAGGGAGGGGCCATTCTCTGCACTGTACAGGTATATTATAAAGGAGTATATAGTATATATATATAGAAGTACAGAGAAGGGAGGGAGGGGTCATTCTCTGCACTGTGCAGGTTACAGATCAGCAGGTGCGCAGACAGATCACCTTGCATGGAATGTTCCGGCCCCTCTCTTGTCATCGCAGGCATCAGCCAATCAGTGCAAGCACTCCGCTGAAGAGGAAGAGATAGAATTTCTACCTGTTGTGAACAATAAACAAGTGCGGAGAATCTTAGGGAACTGAGAAGGAGGAAGGCGACATTTAAAGAGGGAGAGACCCCAACACATGTCCTGAGCCCCACTTCCTCTGCTGATCCCTATGGTGGCTCCATGGCTCCAGGTGAGGAGGTGAGTCTTCACTTCTCTGGGATCCTCTCCATACAGGGCACGTCAAGTCTTTCTGGGTCAGGCTGTAAAAGCCATATATTATGAAACTACAAGCATAACTCCCAACTGTCCCTGATTTCCAGGGACTGTCCCTGATTTGGAATGTCCCTCTGTCCCTCTTTCCTCCTCATTTGTCCCTCATTTTGATCTGATCTATATAGTTGTACATAAAAATCACTTTTTTTCTTTCAAAAAGTGTTCCCCAGTGCTAAATCATTCATCCAATCTCTAAATTGCTACATTTGTACATTTCAAAAGCCAATACAAAGGAATAGTAGTGGTAAAAGACACCTTGTGGATTTAATTAACCTTTTTTTGGGGGTTATTTCTCCTTTAATGGGGTGTCCTATGCCTACATACATTTGCTAGTAGGTGTCCCTCATTCCCATCTCAAAATGTTGGGAGGTGTGCTACAAGTCCCAGGATGGGGGCATTTACCTGCACAACAGCCAGAGAGTAAGGGGTTGCCCCGGGATATTCTGGGGACTAGAGGACTCAGGAAGCCTTTAGAGGGCCCCCTGTTTACCTCCCAGGCTCAGACATGGACCTCTTCACAATAGATGGACCACCAATTGGCTTTTCTGCCCATACATGACAGTGATGTCTTGCTCCTCTTGTAGCACTCCCTGTAATTTATGACAAATCCAACCCTTAGTGACCTCTTTATATCTGCCGTGGCAAGTGAGCAGAACTCTCTAATCTCACTACTTGGGGTCATCTAATAAAAAACTTGAGGATTCAACTCTTCTTCATCCGCCCTACTGACACCATCTACTGCTCTACTGACACCATCCTCTGCCCTACTGACACCGTCTACTGCTCTACTGACACCATCCTCTACCCTACTGACACCGTCCACTTCCCTACTGACACCGTCCACTGCGCTACTGACACCGTCTACTGCTCTACTTACACCGTCCACTGCCCTACTGACACCATCCACTGCCCTACTGACACCATCCACTGCCCTACTGACACCGTCTACTGCTTTACTGACACCGTCTACTGCTTTACTGACACTGTCCACTGCACTACTGACACCGTCCACTGCTCTACTGACACCGTCCACTGCTCTACTGACACTTTCCACTGCTCTACTGACACCGTCCATTTCTCCACTGACACCGTCCACTGCACTACTGACACCATCCACTGCTCTACTGACACCGTCCACTGCACTACTGACACGTCCACTGCCCTACTGACACCATCCACTTCTCCACTGACACCGTCCACTGCTCTACTGACACTGTCCACTGCTCTACTGACACCTTCCACTGCTCTACTGACACCGTCCATTTCTCCACTGACACCGTCCACTGCACTACTGACACCATCCACTGCTCTACTGACACCGTCCACTGCTCTACTGACACGTCCACTGCCCTACTGACACCATCCACTTCTCCACTGACAGCGTCCACTGCTCTACTGACACTGTCCACTGCTCTACTGACACCATCCACTGCCCTACTGACACCATCCACTGCTCTACTGACACCGTCCACTGCTCTACTGACACCGTCCACTGCACTACTGACACCATCTACTGCTCTACTGACACCGTCCACTGCCCTACTGACACCGTCCACTGCCCTACTGACACTATCTACTGCTCTACTGACACCGTCCACTGCCCTACTGACACCATCTACTGCTCTACTGACACCGTCCACTGCTCTACTGACACTATCTACTGCTGTACTGACACCGTCCACTGCCCTACTGACACCATCTACTGCTCTACTGGCACCGTCCACTGCTCTACTGACACTGTCCACTGCACTACTGACACCGTCTACTGCTCTACTGACACCGTCCACTGCTCTACTGACACCGTCCACTGCTCTACTGACACCGTCCACTGCACTACTGACACCGTCCACTGCTCTACTGACACCGTCCACTGCACTACTGACACCGTCCACTGCTCTACTGACACCGTCCACTGCCCTACTGACACCGTCCACTGCCCTACTGACACCATCTACTGCTCTACTGACACCGTCCACTGCCCTACTGACACCATCTACTGCTCTACTGACACCGTCCACTGCTCTACTGACACTATCTATTGCTGTACTGACACCGTCCACTGCCCTACTGACACCATCTACTGCTCTACTGGCACCGTCCACTGCTCTACTGACACCGTCCACTGCTCTACTGACACCGTCCACTGCACTACTGACACCGTCTACTGCTCTACTGACACCGTCCACTGCTCTACTGACACCGTCCACTGCTCTACTGACACCGTCCACTGCACTACTGACACCGTCCACTGCTCTACTGACACCGTCCACTGCTCTACTGACACCGTCCACTGCTCTACTGACACCGTCCACTGCCCTACTGACACCGTCCACTGCCCTACTGACACCATCTACTGCTCTACTGACACCGTCCACTGCCCTACTGACACCATCTACTGCTCTACTGACACCGTCCACTGCTCTACTGACACTATCTACTGCTGTACTGACACCGTCCACTGCCCTACTGACACCATCTACTGCTCTACTGGCACCGTCCACTGCTCTACTGACACTGTCCACTGCACTACTGACACCGTCTACTGCTCTACTGACACCGTCCACTGCTCTACTGACACCGTCCACTGCTCTACTGACACTGTCCACTGCACTACTGACACCGTCTACTGCTCTACTGACACCGTCCACTGCTCTACTGACACCGTCCACTGCCCTATTAACACCATCCACTGCACTACTGACACCATCCTCTGCACTACTGACACCGTCTACTGCTCTACTGACACCGTCCACTGCCCTACTGACACCATCCTCTGCCCTACTGACACCATCCACTGCACTACTGACACCGTCTACTGCTCTACTGACACCGTCCACTGCCCTACTGACATCGTCCACTGCTTTACTGACACCTACCACTGCCCTACTGACACCATCCACTTCTCCACTGACACCATCCACTGCTCTATTGGCAATGTCCACTGCTCTACTGACACCGTCCACTGCCCTACTGACACCATCCACTGCCCTACTGACACCATCCACTGCCCTACTGACACCATCCACTTCTCCACTGACACCATCCACTGCTCTACTGACACTGTCCACTGCCCTACTGACTCCGTCCACTGCCCTACTGACACCATCCACTTCTCCACTGACACCGTCTACTGCTCTACCGACACCGTCCACTGCCCTACTGACACCATCCTCTGCCCTACTGACACCATCCACTGCACTACTGACACCGTCTACTGCTCTACTGACACCGTCCACTGCCCTACTGACACCATCCTCTGCCCTACTGACACCATCCACTGCACTACTGACACCGTCTACTGCTCTACTGACTCCGTCCACTGCCCTACTGACACCATCCACTTCTCCACTGACACCGTCCTCTGCCTTACTGACACCGGCAATATATATACACATGCACACATATTTGTGTGTGAGCTTTGTGGTGCACACCCTAATACAATAGGCTGTGCACACCTATGACTGTATGAATGGTGGAGCGTTGTTGTCACCCTTGACTGCTCCCTCTTGATAAGACTATGGAACATGTCCCTCTTTCCTTATCTCCATAGCATTGGAGGAAGGTTTTTAATAGTCCTGTGAATTGGGTAGGGCTAATTACACTGCTTGAAATTGAGTGCAGCCTAGTTAGTTACAAACTCACTGGATTTCTGGCAGGACCAAATTTGTGTGGCACTTATTCATATATATATAAAAATTTTTAATAGTAAATTTAATAGACCAAAAGGGAGCCACTAAGAGAATTTCATTGTCAGAGTTTATGTACACTTTAGGTATTTGCACTGATGTGTGCATATTATTAGTTTTTTAGGTATGCAGTATTAGTCTTTTGGGTGTGTGTTGGCATTGAATCTGTTGATTTTAAAAATCGACTGTGCCAGTTTTATTACACCAAAAATGAACGTAGTGCCCAACTGCTTGAAATTACCAGATCAAAGGAAATCAAACGAGGTATGGAGACCGCAATTGCTGACCGGCTTCATTCATACTGATCCAGAATTTTCATCTTTAACCACTTGACCTCTGAAAGATTTACCCCTCTTCACGACCAGGCCATTTTTTGCGATACGGCACTGCGTCGCTTTAACTGACAATTGCGCGGTCGTGCGACGTTTTACCCAAACAACACTGACGTCCTTTTTTTCCCACAAATAGAGCTTTCTTTTGGTGGTAATTGATCACCTCTGTGGTTTTTATTTTATGTGCTATAAACAAAAAAAGAGCGACAATTTTTTAAAAAAACTATATTTTATACCTTTTGCTATAATAAATATCCAAAAAAAAATTTAAAAAAAAGAAATTTCTTCATCGGTTTAGACAAATATATTATCTTCTACATATTTTTGGTAAAAAAAATGGCAATAAGCTTATATTGATTGGTTTGCACAAAAGTTATAGTGTCTACAAAATAGGGAATTGATATATGGCATTTTTTATATTATTATTTTTTTTACTAGTAATGGCGGTGATCTGCGATTTTTACTGCGACATTACGGTGGACAGATCGGACACTTTTGACACATTTTTGGGATTATTGACATTTACACAGCGATCAGTGCTATAAAAATGCACTGATTACTGTGTAAATGTCACTGGTAGGGAAGGGGTTAACACTAGGGGGCGATCAAGGGGTTAAATGTGTTCCCTCGTGTGTTTTTCCAACTGTGGGGGGGGATGGGACTGACTAGAGGAGGAGACCTATCGCTGTTCCTACTTAATAGGAACAGACGACCTGTCTCGACTCTCCTGTCAGAACAGGGATTTGTGTGTGTTTCATCCCCGTTCTGGCTCTTGTGCCCGCGAACGCACGTGGCCAAGGGGACATCGCGTCCGACGCGCACGCGCATCCATTCCCCCTCCGCGTGCGCCTGCTATAGCTGTTTAAACGGGTGATGTATGGCAGTATAATGACGGCGGCTGGGCGGCTACTGGTTAATAAACGCACACTCACCTGTTCTACGGTCCAGCGATGTGGCCGCCCGAAGCCTCGCTTCCCCCCGCTCTCCTCTCCGCAGCGCCGGCATCACTACTGTGGGCACCCCCTGGCCGTGACAGCTTGCGGCTCCACAGCCAGGTGAGTGCTGCGCATGCGCGAGTTGCTCTGCGCATGCGTGAATCGCGCTGCGCGTCTTGAGTGGCCGGGCAATCCTCTGGGACCTGTGACGTGTCCGCAGAAGATTGCAGGGAGGGAGGGGCTTCCTAGGCGGTCCGAGTGGAAGTGGGAGCTGGGTACCGGTCAAAACTAGGTACTCGCTCCCCCCCCCAATGTGGCATGTCCGGGGCGGGGGGGGGAGAAGTACTTAAAGCGTTAAAGCGGAAGTTCCACTTCTGGGTGGCACCCTGCTTTAACGGCACCCCCCAAATGTGCCAAGCAAAACGTGCGCAAAAATGCGTGCTAATAAAAGTGCTGGAAAAGTTCTGCAACTTTTTTTCTGCAACTTGTGAAAACTGCACATATGTGCGACACCCGACATCGCTCTGCACCAGGGACCGGGGCCTTAGTCCAGGATTCTGCATGAAGGATTCTCTGAGATTGGAAGGAATTCTCTTGTCTCTCCTCTTATGTACAGTACAAGCCGTCTCTACAAACATGAACTTTACTGACAGTGAAACTTGGAACTTCAGCCTTGGAATGGAAAGTGACGTCAGTAAAAGTTCCTTTGGGGTTGTTGCAGATAATAAGACAAGTTCCTGAGCCCATAATCAGGGCTGTTTGTTGATACAGAAGGGCGTAGCTCACTATATTACCAAGTGCAATGTCCGCTGTGCTGGGTGATTGGAGTTCAGATCTTATCAGGGCTCATAGAGGGGGGAGTTGCACATTCTTCACATCCATTACAAATGGGGGCTCACTTTACAATTGTATTAAACCCTCAGCGATTTTTTTACAGTAGCTTAACACATTGAGCACAATAAAGTAAACATCCCCCAGTAAACTGGTAAAATTCTTACCCCAGGACTTGCAGTGTACAACTCAATGCTGCTGATTCCTGTTTTCTCAGTGCTGCTTCTCTGAACCTTTGGTCCTCATAGTGGTCAGTGTAGTGCCCCCTTACATTGGAGGTCAGTGAAGTGTCCCTTTACATTGGAGGTCAGTGTAGTGCCCCCTTACATTGGAGGTCAGTGTAGTGTCCCCTTACATTAGTGGTCAGTGTAGTGTCCCTTTACATTGGTGGTCAGTGTAGTGCCCCCTTACATTGGTGATCAGTGTAGTGCCCCCTTACATTGGAGGTCAGTGAAGTGTCCCCTTACATTGGTGGTCAGTGTAGTGCCCCCTTACATTGGAGGTCAGTGTAGTGCCCCCTTACATTGGTGGTCAGTGTAGTGTCCCTTTACATTGGAGGTCAGTGTAGTGTCCCCTTACATTGGAGGTCAGTGTAGTGCCTCCTTACATTAGTGGTCAGTGTAGTGCCCCCCTACATTGGAGGTCAGTGTAGTGCCCCCTTACATTGGAGGTCAGTGTAGTGTCCCCTTACATTGGAGGTCAGTGTAGTGTCCCCTTACATTAGTGGTCAGTGTAGTGTCCCTTTACATTGGTGGTCAGTGTAGTGCCCCCTTACATTGGAGGTCAGTGTAGTGTCCCCTTACATTAGTGGTCAGTGTAGTGTCCCTTTACATTGGTGGTCAGTGTAGTGCCCCCTTACATTGGTGATCAGTGTAGTGTCCCCTTACATTGGAGGTCAGTGTAGTGTCCCTTTACATTGGAGGTCAGTGTAGTGTCCCTTTACATTGGAGGTCAGTGTAGTGCCCCCTTACATTGGAGGTCAGTGTAGTGTCCCCTTACATTGGTGGTCAGTGTAGTGTCCCTTTACATTGGTGGTCAGTGTAGTGTCCCTTTACATTAGTGGTCAGTGTAGTGTCCCCTTACATTGGTGGTCAGTGTAGTGTCCCTTTACATTGGTGGTCAGTGTAGTGTCCCTTTACATTAGTGGTCAGTGTAGTGTCCCTTTACATTGGAGGTCAGTGTAGTGTCCCTTTACATTGGAGGTCAGTGTAGTGTCCCTTTACATTGGTGGTCAGTGTAGTGTCCCTTTACATTGGAGGTCAGTGTAGTGTCCCTTTACATTGGAGGTCAGTGTAGTGTCCCCTTACATTGGAGGTCAGTGTAGTGTCCCCTTACATTGGTGGTCAGTGTAGTGTCCCTTTACATTGGTGGTCAGTGTAGTGTCCCTTTACATTGGAGGTCAGTGTAGTGTCCCTTTACATTGGAGGTCAGTGTAGTGTCCCTTTACATTGGTGATCAGTAGGGGTGCAACGGATCGTCCATGATCCGTGATCCATACGGATCAACCTCCGCGGATCGGGACACCCGCGATCCGCGGAGCGCTCTGTGGCCTCGGCCATAGGAAAGGCCGCGGCTTCGACCTAGCTCCGGAGCGGCGGCCATCTTGGTACACCCGGCGGCCGGAGCGATCACTTGTAACAAACCGGTGTCATGTCATGACACCG
The DNA here is from genome assembly GCA_037952925.1 of Lithobates clamitans. Lineage (NCBI taxonomy): Eukaryota > Metazoa > Chordata > Amphibia > Anura > Ranidae > Lithobates > Lithobates clamitans. The sequence continues at coordinate 269,669 of JBBGZY010002366.1, read as the reverse complement.
GTTTCTCTCTCCCCCCTGCAATGCCCTGCCAATACTCTGCAATGCCCTGACAATACTCTGCAATACTCTGCAATGCCCTAAAAATACTCTGCAATGCCCTGACAATACTCTGCAATACTCTGCCATACCCTGCCAATACCCTGCCAATACTCTGCCAATATACCCTGCCAATATACCCACCAATACCCTGCAATACCCTGCTAATATATTATTACAGTGGGGGAGATTGTGGATATTACAGTGGGGGGAGATTTTTTTTTGTTGATCCGAGGAACAATCCAAACCGTGAGTTTTTTGATCCGTTGCACCCCTAGTGATCAGTGTAGTGTCCCTTTACATTTGAGGTCAGTGTAGTGTCCCCTTACATTGGAGGTCAGTGTAGTGTCCCCTTACATTGGTGGTCAGTGTAGTGTCCCCTTACATTGGAGGTCAGTGTAGTGTCCCCTTACATTGGTGGTCAGTGTAGTGCCCCTTTACATTGGAGGTCAGTGTAGTGTCCCCTTACATTGTTGGTCAGTGTAGTGTCCCCTTACATTGGTGGTCAGTGTAGTGCCCCTTTACATTGGAGGTCAGTGTAGTGTCCCTTTACATTGGAGGTCAGTGTAGTGTCCCCTTACATTGGTGGTCAGTGTAGTGTCCCCTTACATTGGTGGTCAGTGTAGTGCCCGTTAACTTTGGAGGTCAGTGTAGTGCCCCCTTTCATTGGAGGTCAGCGTAGTGCCCCTTTACATTGGAGGTCAGTGTAGTGTCCCTTTACATTTGAGGTCAGTGTAGTGTCCCCTTACATTGGAGGTCAGTGTAGTGTCCCCTTTACATTGGAGGTCAGTGTAGTGTCCCCTTACATTGGTGGTCAGTGTAGTGTCCCTTTACATTGGAGGTCAGTGTAGTGTCCCCTTACATTGGTGGTCAGTGTAGTGCCCCTTAACTTTGGAGGTCAGTGTAGTGCCCCCTTTCATTGGAGGTCAGCGTAGTGCCCCCTTACATTAGTGGTCAGTGTAGTGCCCCCTTACATTAGTGGTCAGTGTAGTGCCCCCTTACATTAGTGGTCAGTGTAGTGCCCCCTTACATTAGTGGTCAGTGTAGTGCCCCCTTACATTGGTGGTCAGTGTAGTGCCCCCTTACATTGGAGGTCGGTGTAGTGCCCCCTTACATTGGAGGTCGGTGTAGTGCCCCCTTACATTGGTGATCAGTGTGATAATGACTATTCATTGGTTTCTGACACTGTAAGTACACCATTCAAATCTCTGGACCACAGTGCCACCAGCAGTTGTTCCAGCTGTACTACATGCCCTTGACAGTACTGTAATTGTCAGATACAATTGTATTATTAAAATGTATCATTTTCACATTTCTTTTCATTTGGCAAAATGAATAAAACTGTGTAAAATATTTACAGAGCTGTGACAGGTATGCAGGCCTGAGAACTCCAGCAGAGAGATCTTGGTGCCGGGGTTGCCAAGAAATAGAAAAAAAACAGTAGATGGTTAAAAGTAACCACGAGAGGTTCAAATTTGATGAGAATATCGAGAAACGGAGGATTCTCACTGAAAACCGTGTGTTAGAATGTTATTTAGGAGGATTGTACACCTCCCAACTTTTTGAGATGGGAATGAGGCACACCTATTAGCAAAGGTATGTAGGCAGAGGACATACCCCCTGCCACGCCCCCTTAAAGGAGAATTATAAAAAAATGATTCGTTAAACCCACAAGTGCTTTTTTTTTTACCACTACTATTACTTTATATTGGCTTTTGAAATTTAGAAATGCAGCAATTTAGAAATTGGATGAAAGGTTTAGTGCTGGGAAACACTTTTTGAAAAAAAAAAGTGCATTTTTTTTATACAACTTTATAGCAGTGGCGGCCCGTCCCCCCCAATCGATACGTTCTCCCCTAATCTACATGCGGGGTGCCGGACGCATGGATTTCAAGGGTTTTTTGTTTTTTTTAGCACATGATTAGAGCCTGAGGCTTTAATTGGCTTAAAAAAAGGGTGGGCTCAGGGCGCAGAGCACTGCGCCCTGCGCAGAGCACTTGGTTGGATAGCCGCCTTCCCATCCATCTTCTGCTGTGGGGGGAGAGGGGGTTGATCGGGTTGGTTTGGACGTTGGTTTGCCACCCCCCAAAATATTGAGCACCAGCCGCCACTACTTTATAGATCAGACCAAAATGAGGGACAAATGAGGAGGAAAGCGGGACAGAAGGACTTTGTTACAAATCAGGGACGGTCCCTCCAAATCCGGGACAGTTGGGAGGTATAGGATTGTGTGTAGTGCTGAAGGCCTTAAAGCGTTTGTTACCCCAACACTTCATATTCCTGATACAGTATATGCCTGCTGTCAGAGAAAAGGTATAGGAACTCCCCCATTCCAAGTCATCCCTTGTCTCCACCCCCATGAATCTCCGAGCACCGTCTCTTGTTTCCACCCCCTACCCACCTCCCTGTACTGCCACTTTTATGAAATTCAGAACCAATTATTATTTTTTGAATTTGCTAATGAAAGACAGTAAAATAGGTCCCCTGCAGCCAGCAACAATAGACCCACCCCCAGCAACAATAGACCCACCCCCAGCAACAATCTCTTTGTATTGCTTCCTTTGCTTGAAATCCCAGGTGTTCCTGCCAGTACCTCTGCTTGTGCTTTCCTATTAAAAACTGACCACACTAAGCAGGAGGGCACACCATGGTCAGTTCTCTAGCTGTGCTGGGAACTCAGTGTACTCTCCTCCAATGATCACACCTGTCCTGACACGCCCCTGCTGCACAGCCATTTACTGGCAAGCTCAGTGTACTGCTGCTTCTCCTCCCCCCAGCTCTTATGCAGCTGAGAACAGAGGGAATGTAATCACTTATAAAGAAGGGGAAAAAGGGTATTTATAATGTTTTTTTTTATATCTATACAAAAATGTTTTGCCTTTCATTTCTAATTGAAATGGAATGGGTTACATAGTTACATAGTAGGTGAGGTGGAAAAATGATTATAAGTCAGTATTACATTATATATCCCTGTATGTTGCGGTCATTCAGGTGCTTATCTAATAGTTTCTTGAAACTATCGATGCCCCCCGCTGAGACCACCGCCTGTGGAAGGGAATTCCACATCCTTGCCGCTCTTACAGTAAAGAACCCTCTACGCAGTTTAAGATTAAACCTCTTTTCTTCTAATCTTAATGAGTGGCCACGAGTCTTGTTAAACTCCATTCCACAGAAAAGTTTTCTCCCTATTGTGGGGTCACCAGTACGGTATTTATAAATTAAAATCATATCCCCTCTCAAGCGTCTCTTCTCCAGAGAGAATAAGTTCAGAGCTCGCAACCTTTCCTCATAACTAAGATCCTCCAGACCCTTTATTAGCTTTGTTGCCCTTCTTTGTACTCGCTCCATTTCCAGTACATCCTTCCTGAGGACTGGTGCCCAGAACTGGACAGCATACTCCAGGTGCGGCCGGACCAGAGTCTTGTAGAGCGGAAGAATTATCGTTTTATCTCTGGCGTTAATCCCTTTTTCAATGCCAATATTCTGTTTGCTTTGTTAGCAGCAGCTTGGCATTGCTGAGCCTATCATCTACTAGGACCCCCAGGTCCTTTTCCATCCTAGATTCCCCCAGAGGTTCTCCCCCCAGTCTATAGATTACATTCATATTTTTGCCACCCAAATGCATTATTTTACATTTTTCTACATTGAACCTCATTTGCCATGTAGTCGCCCACCCCATTAATTTGTTCAGATCTTCTTGAAAGGTTTCCACATCCTGCGGAGAAGTTATTGCCCTGCTTAGCTTAGTATCGTCTGCAAATACAGAGATTGAACTGTATACCGCATTGGTCCCAGCACAGAACCCTGGGGGACCCCACTACCCACCCCTGACCATTCCGAGTACTCCCCATTGATCACCACCCTCTGAACACGCCCTTGTAGCCAGTTTTCAATCCATGTACTCACCCTATGGTCCATGCCAACGGATCTTACTTTGTACAGTAAACGTTTATGGGGAACTGTGTCAGTGATACCGTTACAGCACGACTTCCCCATATGGAGAGGGACAATCAGGATGGCTCCGTCCGGTAGGCAAATAGGCAGTCAGCAGGGAGGACCTTGATCAGTTATGAAGCAATAGCTGCTGCTTTCTCCATGTCCTTTCCACTCTGAATCCTGATTGTCCCTCTCCATATGGGGAGGTCGTGCTGTAACGGTATCACTGATTAAGCATCTGGTTGATTCACAAGCTGTCATAAAGCTTGCCTTATTAGGAACAATAGTCTGGCAATTACTTGACTGAGTTCCCTAAGTACCCTTGGGTGCAAGCCATCTGGTGCCGGTGACTTATTAATGTTAAGTTTCCCAAGTCTATTTCTAATTCTGTCCTCTGTTAACCATGGAGGTGCTTCCTGTGATGTGTCATGAGGACAAACATAAAGCTTGTCTTTGGTAAGCGTGCAATATATTTGGTGGTGGATTTTTTCACACGCTGTCATTTGGTGAATCGTTAGCTTTACTGAACATTACTGGGATTTTATAATTGGACTTTATTTCACTGCTGGGACTCTTCGTTGATGTATCTCTTTTTCATAATCAGGTTGTTCTAGTATTTTTGACACCCATGTGGGTCCATCAGGGATCTGTTTATACACAATTTACACTTGTTTATAGCGCAGTTCACATTTTTTATTGCATTCTTTGTAAAGTCTGAATTCTGATGATGATCCCTCAGCCTTGTATTTTTTGAAGGCCTTCTCCTTTGCTTTTATATGCATTTTTACATTGGAGTTCAGGACTTTTGTTCGCTCTTTTAAATGTATTACCCAATGGGATGCACTGGCTAATGCCCTTATTTAATATGCTCCTAAAGCCAACCCATCTCTCCTTTGTGTTCTTTGTTCCTAAGACTTTATCCCAATTTATGCCTTCTAGCAAGGTTCGTAGTTTGGGGAAGTTGGCTCTTTTGAAATTCAATGTCTTTGTATTCCCCTTATGTTTCCTGTTTGTGTGATTAATACTGAAGCCAATTGACCTGTGATCGCTGTTTTCCTAAATTGCCCTGTATTTCCACATCCGTGATCAGGTCTGTATTGTTGATAATCAGTAGGTCTAGTAACACCTCGTTTCTAGTTGGTGCGTCTACCATCTGACCCATGAAATTGCCCTGCAAGACAATTGGCGAGCCTAAGATGAATGTGCGGTTTGTTCTGTCCAGTCTATGCCTGGATAATTGAAATCCCCCATTATGATAACACTTCCCATCCTTGCTGCTAATCCAATTTGTGATAGGAGATCAGTCTCCCCCTCCTCCCTCAGGTCAGGGGGCCTATAGCATACTCCCAGTATTATTTTCCTCTTAGCTTCATCCCTTTGGAGCTCTACCCATAAGGATTCTACCTCCTCCCTAGCTCCCCTAGTAATGTCATCTCTCACATTCACTTGCACATTATTTAATGTTGTTTTACAAGGTGATCGTTTACAATCACTTTAAGGCCCCACCCACACCTTAGGGACTTGAAGTGTTATTTGAAGCTTCACCAGAAGCGTATTCATGTTTGACAATAGGGGGTCCCTTTATTTAATATTCACTGTCCAAACATGACAAACATTCACAGAGCCACAATGAAAAATTGCCATGTGATTATTTCCTATGATCGCAGGCGCCATCTAGTGGCCATAATATGGTGTTTTCCCCGACTGAGGTATCTCAGGAAAAATACCACCTTATGGTCAATGGATGGCACTTATGATCTTAGGAAATAACCAAAGGTGCTCAGATCAATGGGGGCCCATACCCTCCGCTAAGTTCTGTATGAGTGCTGGCTGTGTGATTTCGCTGCTTGGAGTGATTTATACTTAGTGGTGGTAGAAGATGCACACAGAAGATACACATTATACAATGAGAGTCTTTTATTTGGAATTTTTTGATACATTGTATCCTTTTTTTTAATACTTTGTGTATTATTTTTGTTCACATTGTTCATTGCTGATCCTTTGTTACAACTTATATTTTTACTTTATGGCATGATTATTTCTATTTGATCTTTGGACCTGCTGCGGCTGCTGATCATTCTGACTTGCGTTTTTCAATGGAGGACACTCCTCCTTGTGTATTTTACATAACAGGTTCTGCCTGAACTGCCCGGGTTTTTTATGACAAGTTTACTCTAAAGTGATATTACACTCTCGGCGGACGGGCCCTCGGCGCGGAGCGGCCGCATATTTTGTGTCCCACTCAATTACGGCAGTCACATGATCAAAAAACCCCATCGTAAACAATGATGAGGTTTTATTTATTTACGGAAAAAACTTTATTCCAAAAGGAACAGAAAGCTGTTTGCTGTAACTGCACTTTTAGCTGGAGCTTGGCTTTGGTTCGTTAGTGTATTCAAATCTGCTAGTACATCTAACACTCCCCCTCCTCCCCAGTGTGTTTTTGGTTCAATAGACTTCATTGGAGAAAAGCATGTAGAGTGCGTTTTTGATGCGTTTTGCATTTTTTTTAATATGCCCAACAACAACAAAAAAAGCATAAAAACAGCAAAATGCATCAAAAAATGCAGAAATGGATCAAAAGCAAACTGCATAGGTGTGAACAAGGCGGAATACAGGAGGTGTGTTACTGGCCAGATCACCAGGTCAAAACAGAGGGATAAAAATCAAAAAAAAAAAAGAAAACTAATGCAGCCACCACATCTAATGATGGGTAGGCAGTGGCGGCTGGTGTTTTTTTCTTTTGGGGGGGGGGCGGCAAACAACCCCCCACCGGTCGGTTGGTCGGTCAGCAGCAACCCCCTCCCCAGTCTGGACATCAAAGCCCACACTTACCCCATTTCTAGGAAGCGGGCAGGTGGACAGCGTGTCTGGCGGGCGGCAGCTTTCTTCCTTCCTCCTCCGCCGTGCATCTCCCTCCTCCTAGGGGTCCAATAGGAACGCCTGTCCTTTTCAGTCAATCGGGAAATGGGTATCAGACCCGCGCTTCCTGATTGGCAGAGAGGCGATTCAGTGTTAGAATAGCGAATGTTCATTATCTATTCTAACACACCTGGGTGGGCTCTGAGCGCAATGCTCTGCATCTGGAGCCCACCCTATTTTGAAACCTATGAGAGCCTCTGGCTCTAATCAGGTGTTTCAAAAAAACACCCCCCGCCACTGTAATTCATGCGCCCTGCATCCTGAAAGAGGCTGGACGCATGAATAGGGGGTGGCAGCGGCAATGGAAAGGGGAGGCGGCGCCCGTGCACCCTTAATGGACGGGCTGCCCCCGTTGGTAAGCTTCAATATATGGCATTTTGGTTTTGGGTTTACCGGTAATACTGCTTTAAAGTGATTGTAAAGGCAGAAGGTGCATTCTATGCATTAAGATAAAAAACCTTCTGTATGCAGCCCCCACTAATTACTTACCTGAGCCACATCTTGATCCAGCGATGTGCACGAGTGCCTCGGCTGTCCGGGACTCTCTCTCCTAAATGGCTGAGTAACAGCAGCGACGCCATTGGCTCCCGCTGCTGTCAATCAAAGTCAGTTGGGCAGGGAGGAGAGAAAAGGGGTGGGGCCAGGCTGTGGCTCCGTGTCTGAATGGACACACACAGCTGTGACTCGGCTCGGGTGCCCCCATAGCAAACTGTGGGGGCACTAGACAAGAGGGAGGAGCCAGGAGAGCCGGAGGGAGTGGGGGACCTAAGAAGAGGAGGATCGGGGCTGCTCTGTGCAAAACCATTACACAGAGCGGGTAAGTATAACATGTTTGTTATTTTTATTGTTATTTTTTTATTGTTATTATTTTTAAAGAAAAAAAAATAATGAGACTTTACAATCATTTTGCCTCGATTTCAGGTCAGACTTTCAAGTCACAGCCGTGTGAAAGGGGCAGTGATTGTAAAGTCTCATTTTATCTCTTCAAAAATAATAACAATAAACAATATACTTGTTAACCACTTGCTTACCGGCAACTTAAACCCCCCTCCTGCCCAGACCAATTTTTAGCTTTCAGCGCTGACGCACTTTGAATGACAATTGCGCAGTCATACAGCACTGTACCCATATGATATTTTTATCGTTTTTTTTTTCACGCAAATGGAGCTTTCTTTTGGTGGTATTTAATCACCATTTGGGTTTTTTATTTTTTGCTAGACAATCAAAAAAAGACAGAAATGTTTGGAAAAAAAATAAAAAACGTTTCATAGTTTGTTATAAAATTTTGCAAACAGCTCATTTTTCTCCTTCATTGATATTCGCTGATGAGGCTGCACTGATGGGCACTGATGGGCTGCACTGATGGGCACTGATGGGCTGCACTGATGGGCACAGATAAGGTGACACTGATAGGTACAGATAAGGCGACACTGATAGGCACTGATGGGCACTGATGGGTGGCACTGATGAGTGGCACTGATGGGTGGCACTGATAGATGTCACTGATGGGCACTGATAGGTGGCACTGATGGGCTGCACTGATAGGCACAGATAAGGTGACACTGATAGGCACTGATAAGATGGCACTGATTAGTGGCACTGATGGGTGGCACTGATAGATGTCACTGATGGGCACTTATAGGTGGCACTGATGGGCATTGATGGGCTGCACTGATAGGCACAGATAAGGCGACACTGATAGGTACAGATAAGGCGACACTGATAGGCACTGATAAGATGGCACTGATGGGCACTGATAAGACGGTACTGATGGGTGGCACTGATGAGTGGCACTGATGGGTGGCACTGATAGGTGGCACTGATGGGCACTCGTAGGTGGCAATGGACACTCGTAGGTGGCACTGATGGGCACTGGTAGGTGGTATTGATAGGCAAGACTGGTGATGAGGCAGTGATTGATGACATTTATAGGTGGCACTGGTGGGCACTGATAGGTGACACTCTGGGCACTGATGGGTGGTACTGTGGGCACTAGTAGGTGGCACTGGTGGGCACTGATAGGTGACACTGTGGGCACTGATGGGTGGTACTGTGGGCACTGGTAGGTGGCACTGATGGGCACTGGTAGGTGGTATTGATAGGTAGCACAGGTGATGAGGCAGTGATTGATGACATTTATAGGTGGCACTGTGGGCACTGATAGGTGACACTGTGGGCACTGATGGGTGGTACTGTGGGCACTAGTAGGTGGCACTGGTGGGCACTGATAGGTGACACTGTGGGCACTGATGGGTGGTACTGTGGGCACTGGTAGGTGGCACTGGTGGGCACTGGTAGGTGGCACAGAAGCCTCTGCAGAGACTCTCCACGATCAGGACTGATGTTCCTCTCACAGCGGCACAGATATGCCACACTTGAAGTCGCACAGATATGAACGGTACTCTTCGGAAATCATGGGGTATGAATTGTCATGTGACTTTGCAGTCCCGAGTCGCAGGACAAGTCGCACAAGTGTGAAAGGGGCCTTATCTGTGAAAATCAGAAGTTCGGGGAAGCAGCACTGAAAATTTGTAAACTGTAATTGCTGGGGTAAGAATTTTTAACAAATAGTTTACAGGGGAATGTTTAATTTATTGGAAAGCTAAACACCTCCGAGGGTTCAATGCTACTTTACCTCTCCGGATTCTCTCAAACCCTGAAATATCGTTCGTAGACGGAAGGAAATTTTGGAAAGCCACCAAATGAAACATGTAGAATCTGATGCGGCGTGATTGCGTACTTCTACTTTCTGCCTGTGTTCAATCAGGAAATCCGTAACTCGAAAGGCTTCTATAATTAGCGCAGAGTGGTGCGAAAACACGAACGGGGGAGATAAAGGAGCCGGCCTGAAGTTTTAACTCATAAAATAGACGCCGAGGAACCAAAGAATCTCCATTATTGGCGACGTGGTGAGTTAACGCCTAACCGGGCTGTAGGACCTCTACGGATTAGGTCGGCGCATTTCGGCCGTCTCCATCCTGAGCACAGAAGATGAAAGCTAAGGCAGGAAGTTGTGCGGAGTGCAGACCAAAACACGTCTTTTTCACAGAGACGGCAACAACCCTCCGCCATGTATAATCTGGGCCGTCTTTTCGCATTGGGCACTGCCCAGGGGCCCCCAGGTGCATTGGGGGGACCCCTGCAGATTTCCCCATCTCCCAGCAGGGGGAATTGCATGTGGATAGAGCAGGTGGGGGAAAAAACTGGAACCAATCTTTTGTGGCTCACCCTGCAGCAGCTGAAAGCCGGCCACAAAAGATCGGTTCCAGTTACAGTAATACTTAATTCGTTCCAGGAGAATGCTTGTAATCCAAAGCACTCGTATATCAAAGCGAGTTTCCCCATAGGAGTCAATGGAGACTCAGATAATTTAGTACACAGTGACTGCTATTGTATGCAGTACCGCATGTGGCCAGAGGTGCTGGGGTGGCGGAGACACTCGGAAACACTCGGAGACACTCGGGAACAGAGTTTACGAGTGACTCAGAGTGTCTCAGAGTGTCTCTAAGAGTCTCCGAGTGTCTCCGAGCGTCACCGGCCCCCTCCGCACCTCTGCCCAAATGCAGCACTGCACACCCCAGCAACTTGAATCCTGCTTGTCTTACGAGACAACGCTTGCTAAGTGAGTCAGGATTAAAAAAAAATAAAAATAGCTCGTATAGCGAAACACTTGTAACCCGCGTTACTTGCAATCCGAGGTTCCACTGTGTTCCCCTTACCTGCCACCAGGGCTGGAACAAGGGGGTGGGCAGGAGGGGTGGCTGCTCTGGGCACTGTGGTATCATGACATGCAATGCCAAGCTGCTCCTAACAAAGGAAACAGAATATTGGCATTAAAAGGGGGATCAACTCCAGAGATAAAACGATAATTCTCCCGCTCTACAAGACTCTGGTCCGGCTGCACCCGGAGTATGCTGTCCAGTTCTGGGCACCAGTCCTCAGGAAGGATGTACTGGAAATGGAGCGAGTACAAAGAAGGGCAACAAAGCTAATAAAGGGTCTGGAGGATCTTAGTTATGAGGAAAGGTTGCAAGCACTGAACTTATTCTCTCTGGAGAAGAGACGCTTAAGAGGGGATATGATTTCAATTTACAAATACTGTACTGGTGACCCCACAATAGGGATAAAACTTTTTTGCAGAAGGGAGTTTAATAAGACTCGTGGCCACCGACTAAAATTAGAAGAAAAGAGGTTTAACCTTAAACTACGTAGAGGGTTCTTTACTGTAAGAGCGGCAAGGATGTGGAATTCCCTTCCACAGGCGGTGGTCTCAGCGGGGAGCATTGATAGCTTCAAGAAACTATTAGATAATCACCTGAATGACCACAACATACAGGGATATACAATGTAATACTGACATATAATCACACACATAGGTTGGACTTGATGGACTTTGGATGTTTCTTTTTTCAACCTCACCTACTATGTAACTATGTGAGGTGCGGGGGCACCACAAAGAGCTTGGGGGAGGGGTATTTGTATTGGGTGGGGGAATTTGGGGGGCAACAGGGAATTGTTCTAAGAGGGGAAATTTGGGGGGTGCTAGGAAAGATGATTTGTGGGGATTTGTGTTGGGAGGGGGGTTGGGGGAAGAGGATTTGTGCTAGGGAAGGTGATATAGTAGAGGGGGAGAGGGGATTTGTGCTAGAAGGGGGAACTTTGTTTTTGGAGGGGGGGGGGGGTAGGGATATTTGGAGGGTATTTGTGCTAGAAGGGGGGTATTTGGGGAAAAACAGGACTGTTGGCGCTTTATAAATCTTGTATAATAACAATAGTAATTTGAGCTGGGAGGGGAGATGGGGCAAAGATGTGTGCTGGGAGGGGGGATGGGGGCAAAGATGTGTGCTGGGAGGGGGGATGGGGGCAAAGATGTGTGTTGGGAGGGGGGATGGGGGCAAAGATGTGTGCTGGGAGGGGAGATGGGGGCAAAGATGTGTGCTGGGAGGGGGGATGGGGGCAAAGATGTGTGCTGGGAGGGGGGATGGGGGCAAAGATGTGTGCTGGGAGGGGGGATGGGGGCAAAGATGTGTGCTGGGAGGGGGGATGGGGGCAAAGATTTGTGCTGGGAGGGGGGATTTCAGCAGCAGGGCGGACTTGTGCTGGGAGGAGGGGGGATTTATGCTTAGGGAGCAAGCACATTGCTTTTTTTTGGGGGGGGGGGGGGGTGATTGTTGCTGACAGATAATGCTCCTACATCTTGGGGGGGGGGTGCACAGTTTGGCATGTTCACCTCTCGGTGACCTTGTCCCGGCACTGCCTGCCACACTGATCACTGTCGGATTTCCCCTGCTGCCTGAGATATCAGGGGTCTGTTTAGACCCCTAATATCTCATCAAAGACCCCCAACAGCGTTGTGGAATTAAAGATAAATAAAATTAAAGTTAATTAAAAAAATAAAAATTGTAACAAATTAGACAAAAATGTATAGTAACTAAAAAAAACCACGCCCAATATGTAGCATAATTTAGCCACGCCCACTGGGTACCACAGGTGACCATCCCCCTGGTAGGGGCCCCAGTGCATTACTTTGCCCCGGGGGCACATGATGCTGTCAAGGTGGCACTGTGTAGAACTGGGGTCTTTGTTGGCCTCTGTGGTTACCAGTTTTGGGTGGAGGCGGCAGGTTGAATCTACACCCCGGGTTCATTGTATCTCTTAAAGATGAATTCCAGGTTCGGGTTTTATAGCATAATTGCATTGTTTCAGCTTGGACCAATGTAAGTATGCATATCCAATACCAATGGGATCCCTGTGGAAGCTGAAAATCACTGTAGTAGTCACAGCTACTACTGTGATCACCGCTGTCTTCTAGGTCCTGTGCCAAGCGGCTGCACTTCTGCAGAGTAACCACAGGGGGGGCACAGGCATCATTCATAGAACGCCTTGTCTATTTTTCAATGACTGCAAGACATTTTCTGATTGGACATGGTGGAGAGGCAGGGCAGCTTCCATTCTGCATAGTAACCATATAGGGAGTCGCTTCCTTAGCACAGGCATCATTCATAGAATGCCTTGTAATATTTCTCAATGACTGCATGACATTCTCTGATTGGATGAGGTGGAGAGGCAGGGTGGTGACATCACAATATCCACCTCATCTAATCAGAGAATGCCTTGCATTCATTAAAAGTAATACAGGGTCATATATGAATGGTGCCCATGCCAAGCAAGTGACCCCCCTCCTTGTTCACTATGTAAAAGGGCAGCCACTTGGCACAGGCACCCAAAAAACAGCAGCAATTACTGTAGTAGCTGTGACTACTACAATGCTTCTCTGCTCCCACAGGCATGGAATATGCATATTTATATTGTTCCAAGCTGGACCAATGTAACTATGCAAAAAAATCCCATACCTTGAGTTCAGCTATAAGGATTTGTTAGGGACAACCCTTCACGTATGTTCCCAACTCCGCCCACTTACATGGAGCATTATTAGGGGGGGGAGTCTAAATCTCTTCAACGGATTCTGAAAGAGGTTTGATTCATGGCAATTGCAGCAATAGGAGAGAGACTTCCTTACATGGGGTGAGCAGAAAGCAGTGTCAGTACCTCGTCTACCTTCTGTATTTCTCCTTCATATCCTAATAGATTTAATGCCTTTCCTCCGTTTCCCTTATATCCTAATAGATTGCAAGCTCTTCCTCCATCTATATCTTCTCTTATATCCCTAATAGATTGTAAGCTCTTCCTCCGTCTGTATCCTCCCTTATACCCTAAAAGATTGTAAACTCTTCTACCTTCTGTATCCTCCCTTATATACAAATAAACCGTAAGCTCTTCTACCGCTTGTGTCCCTTCCTTATATCCTAATAGATTGTAAGCTCTTCCTCCATCTGTATCCTCCCTTATACCCTAATAGACTGTAAGATCTTCTACAATCTATATTCTCCTTATGTTATAAAAGTTTATAAGCTCTTCTACCTTCTGTCATCTCCTTATACTATAATAGATTGTAAGCTCTTCTACCTTCTGTATCCTACCTCATATCCTAATAGATTGTAAGCTCTTCTACCTTCTGTGTCCCTTCCTTATACCATAATAGATTGTAAGCTCCTTTGTATCCTCCCTTATATCCTAATAAGCTATAAACTCTTCTACTGTTTATATCCCTTCCTTATACCCTAATAGATTGTAAGCTCTTCCGTAGACCTCCTTTATACCATATTAGATTGTAAGTTCTTCTACCGTGTGTGTCCCTTTCTTATACCCTAATAGATTGTAAGCTCTTCCGTAGACCTCCTTTATACCATATTAGATTGTAAGTTCTTCTACCGTGTGTGTCCCTTTCTTATACCCTAATAGATTGTAAGCTCTTCCGTAGACCTCCCTTGTACCATATTAGATTGTAAGTTCTTCTACCGTCTGTGTCCCTTCCTTATACCCTAATAGATTGTACGTTATTCCACCTTTTTTTTCCCTCCCTTATATCCTAATAGTTTGTAAGCTCTTCTACCTTCTTTATCCACCCACAATATCCTAATAAATTGTACTAAAATGTAATAAATTGTAATAAAGAACAACAACAAAAAAGAGAAGAAAAAAAGGTTACAATGAAAACATAATATTAATATTAAAAAAAACAACAATAAAGTGATAAAATAAAAAGAAAGGACAGAATATATTTACATCATAATAATAACAAAAACAATAAAGCTACAAAAGAAAGTTAGAAATAAAACATAATGCTAATAATAATAATAACCAGACAGATACAATTATAGGAGAGGAGGAAGAAAGGACAGGATGTTTTTATTTTCAGCATCTGCACCCCTTCCTTCCCCAACCCCACCATGGTGGAGGAATCAGTTTTGTGTTACCAGCTCCCTGTATTTGGGTTACCAGTCACTGTTTTGGATCCTATGTCACTGTACATGGAATGTAAAGAGTTACAGGAGACTCCTCCCCGCCATTGTCAGTGTGCAGTCAGAGTAACTTGGTGACAGGGAGAGCAGCTGGTGACAAGAGTCACACTCAGTGACAGCAATGAAAGGAAACCGGCTTCTTCTTCTAGGTCTCTGCATTACCCCACTACTCCTGGGACCCCTCCACTACTCTGCTTCCCTATTCCTGGGACCCCTCCACTACTCTGCTTCCCTACTCCTGGGACCCCTCCACTACTCTGCTTCCCTACTCCTGGGACCCCTCCACTACTCTGCTTCCCTATTCCTGGGACCCCTCCACTACTCTGCTTCCCTATTCCTGGGACCCCTCCACTACTCTGCTTCCCTATTCCTGGGACCCCTGCACTACTCTGCTTCCCTACTCCTGGGACCCCTCCACTACTCTGCTTCCCTATTCCTGGGACCCCTGCACTACTCTGCTTCCCTATTCCTGGGACCCCTCCACTACTCTGCTTCCCTATTCCTGGGACCCCTCCACTACTCTGCTTCCCTACTCCTGGGACCCCTCCACTACTCTGCTTCCCTATTCCTGGGACCCCTGCACTACTCTGCTTCCCTATTCCTAGGACCCCTCCTCCACTACTCTGCTTCCCTATTCCTAGGACCCCTCCACTACTCTGCTTCCCTATTCCTGGGACCCCTCCACTACTCTGCTTCCCTATTCCTGGGACCCCTCCACTACTCTGCTTCCCTATTCATAGGACCCCTCCACTACTCTGCTTCCCTATTCCTGGGATCCCTCCACTACACTGCTTCCCTATTCATAGGACCCCTCCACTACTCTGCTTCCCTATTCCTGGGACCCCTCCACTACTTTGCTTCCTTATTGCCGGCTCCCATCCACTACTCTGCTTCCATACTACTGGGACCACTCCACTACTTTTCTTCCTTACTACTGGGACTCCTCCACCACTCTGCCTCACTACTATTGGGACCCCTCCGCTGCTCTGCTTCCCAACTCCTTGGACCCTTCCGCTGCTCATCTTCTCTATTCTTTGCACCCCCCCTCTTCCCTGACTCTGCCCCACTATTCCTAGAACCCCTCCGCTGCCCTGACCCTCTCTCTGTTGCACCCGTCCCAGATCGTTCGCACCTATCCTTGGCACCCCTCTGCACGGCACAGCGCTCAGGCACCATGCCACTCACACAGGACTCTGCTGGACGCAGGTAGGTACTTCAGGTGTTCCAGGAATGGTCAGAGCCTCAAATCTGGTGTACATTTACTACTATCAAATATTCATAGCACCAATCTAGACTGCAGCATACATCTCTAGGGATGGCAGGATTACGCAGAACACTGCTCAGATGCTACTCGGAAAATAATGAGAGAGTATAAATATGTAGGGGGCATTAATAGGAAGGTAGGAGCATGCACCTTGTAACAAGTCAAACCTACTGCTGGACTAGAATGTCATTTAATATTGATGGTACCAGAGGGAGTAAAGATAAAGAATAGAGAAGAATAGGAGAGAAGAATATTAGTGGTTTAGGGTTTATTCAGTATGTATAAAGAGTGGTACCCCCTGCCAACCAATCAGAATTCATCTTTACCGAGTCTGGTTTAAATAAACTGAAATGTAATTGGCTCTGATGAATGAGTTATTGTACCCCTTATATCAGTGTTTTTTTAACCAGGGTTCCCCCAGAGATTGCTAGGGGTTCCTTGAATAAGCAGTTTGCCTTTCAGATGAGTAACCACCGACATCAATGATCTTTGTATCTATCTGTAAGGGGGGGGGGATTCTTCTCAATGATTACAGGTGTAAGGAGCATTCTTCATACTTACCATCACACTAATGTACTGTGAGCTGGAAATATAATAAATATTAGCAGGGGTTCCCTGAAGCCAAAACGTTATTTCAAGGGTTCCTCCATGTTAAAAAAAAGGTTGAGAAAGGCTGCCTTATATCATGACTGATCTTCCAATGCTGTTATTGCATACAACAAAAGTTCTAAACTGATGCTGTATTCAGGTGATGTTCCTACCCTCTGGCACCCTCCCCCCCCCCCCCGACCTCAGGATGATATTATGTATGTTGGACTTGGCCAATTGTGATTTTTCTTTCCCCTCCTTGGATCACAAGTAGTTTGCATATTCTGCTAGAGCATCCTTTTGTTCCTGAGGTCGTCCCTTTTGATTTGCCCTCAGCATCAGTCATGAATAAACCGGGAGGCTCCTCGTCCCCTTAGATCCATACACTCCCAGTAAGTTTTTTTTAATATTCATCTTGGTCCTCCAGGCAGCAGTTTATCCCCTCAGGTCTGCCTGACTGTTAAAATGAGAGGGGGGGGGGGTAGCAATGACCTTTACTGTCTTGTTTTGGGTCCCTATGACACCATGGGGGTTATTTACGAAAGGCAAATCCACTTTGCACTGCAAGTGCACTTGAAAGTGCAGTCGCTCTAAAGCTAAGGGGTAGATCTGAAATGAGTGGAAGCTCTGCTGATTTTATCATCCAATCATGTGCAAGCTAAAATGCTGTTTTTTATTTTCCTTGCATGTCCCCCTCGGATCTACAGGGACTTTACTTCCAGGTGCACTTTCAGGTGCACTTGCAGTGCAAAGTGGATTTTCCTTTAGTAAATAACCCCCCATGCCTATATCTCATGCTCAGTGCTATATATCTTATCTCCTCCTGATGAAGCTGGTTGAGAAACTGTCGAAATGCGTTGAGGGTAAAGTTCATCTAATTTCTCCAATGCTGGTTCTTTGATGTTTTTGTATTGCAAGATTATCATTGCATAAATAAGTTTGATATATCTCTTTATGATATATGGGGTACATAATATGTAAGCTGGAAATGTATAACCTGGAATACTGTTACCTTTTTTGCACATCGGAAATATACTATGTTACATATTTTATGGTTCAATAAGTTTTTATTGAAGTTTTTACAAGTATATAAACATATAAAAACAGGAGCATAATAAAAATAAAAAAATAAACAGAATGAAGGAGTGTAAACAGTGCCAGTTACCTGACATATAGTCTCCTAATAAACAAATATTTCTTTTAAATAATGAAATAGTGCAATCGTATACAAGTGCGAGGGTTATTGTTACATATTTTATGATGTAAATCACTGGTCTCCAAACTGCGGCCCTTGGGACACTATTCCTGTCATTCATACAAGGCATTATTCCTTCTACTGAAACAAACAATGAGGCATCATTCCTTCCATGTACACCAACGGTGGGGCATATATATCCTCTCACTGACACCAACAGTGGGGTTTTTCTTCCACAGACACCAATGGGGGGGCATACTTCCTACCACCGATATAAACTTTGGAACACTATTCCTCACGCTAATACCAATAATGGGGCGCTATTCCTTCTCCTATTGACCACAGACACTAAATAATTTTTTTTTTTTCTTTTGCTGACCACCAAGCCCCAAGCATTCTCTACTTCCATTGGCCACAGTCCAGCCCTCCTATAATCCAAAGGACGATAAACTGGCCCTTTGTTTAGAATGTTTGGAGACCCCTGATGTAAATAAAGGTAAACTTACAGGGGTTGATTTACTAAAGGCAAATTGACTGTGCAGTTGCACTCCGCAAGAGCAGTTGCTCAAGAGCTTAGTGAATGAGCAGAAGCTCTGCTGACTTCCATCATCCAATCATGTGCAAGCAAAAATGCTGTTTTCTTTTTTTTTGTTTTTTTTCCTTGCATGTGATTGGGTATTCTTTGCAAAGTGAAGCTTCATCTCATTTACTAAGCTCTGGAGTAACTGCACTTGCAGAGTGCACAGTCTAATTGCCTTTAGTAAATCAACCCCACAGTATTTAATGCATGTTGAATTACTCTAAGTGGCGTCTGAGAAGTCCCCATTTACTCCACATTTGTTCCATTGATTGCTAACGTTTAAGGCTGCGTTTGCATAGAGGTTTTCTGAGCCAGTTTTACATAATACAAGGACTTCTAGAACCTGATAATGGGTCACTTTCTGAGTGATATTTTTTTTTTTTTGAAGGGCAGATGTTTGTATTGCAGACAACTGACCCATTGTACTCTGTATTTCCATAACATCCGTAATGCTTGACATACTCCCCCCTCAATCCTTTGTTCTTTTTCAGGTGACACCAAGCACCTCAGAAGATTAAAGGGATATGCCGTTAGTAGTCATCGGAGAGGAAGAAGCTGTCGCGGATCAACAGGAAGAAGCTCAGAGGATATTGTGACCCTCTTGACGTGGAATTGTTGACGTCTTCTTGTGACACTTGTCTCTGCTCCGCATCTTCCTGTTTTTGTGTCCATGGAAGGCCTGCTGCGTCCTGCGGGCCCCTTCTGAAAATCTATACTTCCACTTGTAAATGATTATTGCCAGCATACAGCTCAGGATTTTTTTGCTGTTTATGTGATCATGACCACCAAAAAATGGATGACTCTGCTGACAAGTTTGCTCCAGAACTTACTGTGCGATTTCTAAAACTCCAAGTGGTGCAATGACGCATTTTCTTTGAGGTTTCTTCCTAACTCGAACACTGTTGTTTTGCCAAAATGGCAGATGTTGATGCTTTACGTCCTCCGAGGGCCCCGCCCGACCAGGACCGGATGCAGACCGAGGCCTTAGAGGAGCATACAGAACTCTGGTGGTCTAGACAGCCGGTTAAATCAATCTTGTGCTACTGCTTGGCTGTCCTCCTCATCCTAGCTTGTGGCATTGGTGGCATCGTCCTATTATCCACCACCACCAGCCGGTCAGGAGAATGGAGACTCGGCGTGGGGGCGACCTTGTGTATTCTTTCTCTACTTATTTTGTTGAAACAACTTTTGAGCTCAGCGATCCAGGACATGCAGTGTGTAACCAGAAGGCGCCACATCGATATGCTGAAGAGCGGTGGTCTATCAGACTTTATAGTGTTCCTTGTAAGTGCCATCATCATCTTAGTGTGTGGTGTGGTTCTTCTCGTTCTTTCCTTTTCTGGAGAAACCCCGGGATTCCCTCCATTTCTGGTCACCATGCACACAGTAGGGGTCACACTAGTTGTCATAGGGGCCCTTCTCCTTGTTGCTGTTGTGACATTTGAACTTGTGGTGTTGTGTAGGTCTTGTGCTCCCAATCGCTTCCACCCCAGGAACATGAACATCTTCTCTGTCTCCGGGCAGCTCACTCAGCGGCAGAACACAACCTCAAGTTTGGCCAACCTCATCTAAGCCATCTCAGAATTGACCAATTTATGGTCATGTGTCTTCACAATGTTTGTAGATCTGAGCCAAATTGACACAATGCTGCTTTTTTCAGGAAAGCTGGATGAACCCTGACCCAAATTCTCCACTAACAGTTTTTGTAGCATCCTGAAACACAATCTCTCACAGTCATTAAGTTGAATGAAGTAAAGTAGTGAACGTTAAATTCCATTTTGGAAGAGCGATCCTCTGTGAAAAAAAGCAAGCAGACCAATCTTGGTCATAGTTAGGCTTAGGGTTCGTAAAGGTGTATAGCCAACATGTTTCAGGGCAGTTACAGTGTACTCTTCCTCATGGCTTTTTATCTGGAACCTGAAGTATGTTCTTGAGGTGTAACCTAGACAATTGGCCTTTCTTCTTACAATGTGGAAAATGTATAAGATGGGTTATATCTCACCTTAGGAATATAGATACCAGATGAACAGCCCTGACAAAGGAGACACTGCCCCGAAACATGTTGGATCTACATCTCTACCAACAATAAATCTATCTACAAGACTGATCTGCCTGTATTATGTCATTGGGGTTCGCTCTTCTAACATTGAGTTGAGCACTGACTATACTGAGATTTAATTCAGTTTTGTCTCACTTATTGTATGGTTTATATACTGCCTGGTTCCTTCCCACTACATGATGAACCTTTGTTGCACTGAATGATATCTGTACATCTACTTATTTGATTGAACTGGACATGATAACTTTATTGAAGTTTGAATTTAAAAGACCACTAGAATTAAACCAGACAGTTTATGTTAAAAGAATTAATAATACTTCTATCAACAGGTACGGAAAGGTGCCCGCCAATGCAGATATCTGTCCTTTGTAGGACTTCTCCATGCATTCACTTTTCTATCTTAGTTACCATTTTAGTGACAGCTGGCAACATGAACGTATGTGATTGTTATAAAAACCTCTTTTACATTATTTCAGCTTATGTTTAGTGGCCCTTTAAATCGCTCATTATATGCTGGAGTCCCCCTTATATTTCCCCTACCCCTGATGATGTCCCTGCACTCACCTCCTGTCCCCTTTGTATTATTCCTTACCCCTAATAATGTCCCTGGCCTCACCTCCCTATACACTTTATATTATCCCTCACCCCTGGTGATGTCCCTGGACTCACCACCTGTCCCACTTATATTATCCCTTACCCCTGATAATGTCCCTGGACTCCCCTCCTACCCCTTTATATTATCCCTTACCCCTGATGATGTCCCTGGACTCCCCTCCTACCCCTTTATATTATCCCTTACCCCTGATGATGTCTCTAGACTCACCTCCTGTACCCTTTAAATTATCCCTTACCCCTATGATGTCCCTGGACTCCCCTCCTACCCCTTTATATTATCCCTTACCCTTGATGATGTCCCTGGACTCCCCTCCTACCCCTTTATATTATCCCTTACCCCTGATGATGTCCCTGGACTCCCCTCCTACCCCTTTATATTATCCCTTACCCCTGATGATGTCTCTAGACTCACCTCCTGTACCCTTTAAATTATCCCTTACCCCTATGATGTCCCTGGACTCCCCTCCTACCCCTTTATATTATCCCTTACCCCTGATGATGTCTCTAGACTCCCCTCCCTACCACCTTTATATTATCCCTAACTCTGATAATGCCAACAGACTTACCTCTTACCTCCTTTATATTATCCCTTACCCCTGATAGTGTTCCCGGACTCCCCTCCTGTTCCCATTTTATTATCCCTTATCCCTGATGATGTCCCCAGACTCACCTGCTGTACCCTTTAAATTATCCCTTACCCCTGATAATGTCCCTAGACTCACCTCCTACCACCTTTATATTATCCGTTACCCTGATAATGCCAACAGACTCATCTCTTACCTCTTTATATTACCCCTTACCTCTGATAATGTCCCCGGACTCACCTCCTATCCTCTTTATATTATCCATTAACCCTGATAATGTCCCCAGACTTACCTCCTATCCCCTTTACATTATCCATTACCCCTAAAGATGTCCCCGGACTCACCATCTATCCCCTTTATATTATCCATTATCACTGATATTGTCTCCGGACTTGCCTTCATCCTCTCTATAAGCCTGATCCTATCATATAACCTTGATAATGTCCTTGGAGTTATGGCTCCCCCCCCCCCCACATCAAATTAATAATAATTCATTGATTGCTTTGGCAATGCTAAAATGTATTTGGTTCTGCTGAGAGAGTGAAACAGTATAAAACATACAACAGGAGCGGCCCAAATGGCCCAGTCCAAAATGCTTTTACTGTTCATTACATAAAACAGCCTACGCGTTTTGGGGGCCAAGCATTCATCCTTATCAGGGCTCAGTGGACTTTAACAAGGCTTAGATGGACTCAGTGCAATGAGACACTAGATGCATGGTAAATCACTAAAACAATTGTGCAGCGGATGTTAGTTTAGGCAGAGATAGCAAACCAAAGAGTGAGAAGCAGAGGAGAAGACAGAGAGATGTATTACTAAGCACATTGAATCACCTACCTCCAGGGTAGTATACAAATACCGAACACTAAATATGGGCTATAAATCCCAAGGCAGAAATCTGAGCGGGGTCGTGTATGTTTGTTCTGAACAGCCATGTATTTCCAGGCTTCCCAGAAGGTGTCCGATCTCAATGACATGCCTTATATAATGTGCAGGGAAAAAAAAAAAAACAGGATTCTCTGCGTCCAACACTGCTGTGCATGAGATCTTTGTATCATTTCTTTATTATACTTTGCAGGTGATTTACTAAACCTATAGAGTGCAAAATCTGGAGCAGCTGTACATGGTAGCCAATCAGTGTCTGACTTCAGCTTGTTCAAATAAGCTTTCACAATAAAACCTGGAAGCTGATTGGTTCCTATGCAAAGCTGCACCAGATTTTGCACTCTCCAGTTTTAGTAAATCTACCCCTTTATATTGAGCTCACCAAGAATACAAGTTTTTTTTTTTAACCATACCTCCGTTGATTATAGAAAGAGAAACATAAAACAGGGAATAACGTTCATTGGTCATTTATTTTGCAAGTAAACATAGGAGTCTATTTATTAAAAAAAAAAAAAATAGCTAATATTGTATTTGTCCAGCAAATCTGCATGTACGTTCATTCTATGTGAATTGAGCAAAAAAGAATGTTGTTTAATCTGTTTTCCATTCTGAACAAATGTTCTTTTACCCTGTTTCCCCGAAAATAAGACCTAGCGTGATTGTCGGTGATGGCTGCGATATAAGCCCTACCCCCCAAATAAGCCCTAGTTAAAGTCCTTGTAGGTCTTATTTTCAGGGTAGGGCTTATTTTCGGGGTAACAGGGTAGGGCTTATATTGCAGCCATTACCGACAGTCACGCTAGGTCCTATTTTCGGGGAAACAGGGTATTATGGGAAGTTGTAAAGTACCTCATTATGGCCACTAGATGGAACCGAGGCGCATAGAAAAATGAATGTCTTTATATGTCTCTCTAACAGGAACTAATAATTCTGGAAAACGCTGGAGGGAATTGGCAAATTAGGGCTTATTTAGACTTGCGGTTGGGGGGGGGGGTTAACTACATGAGCCATGTTTTTAGCACCCCCAACTGTCCCCCCCTTAAAGCGGAGTTCCGTCTGCAAAAAGAGAAATAAAAGTCAGCAGCTACAAATACTGCAGCTGCTGACTTTTAATATAAGGACACTTACCTGTCCCTCAGCTCCAGGTGGAGGCCCCTGTGTTCTGTTGAGAAGTGCCCCCCCCATCGAATAGTGCATGCGCAGGACGGAGCCGCACTTCAGCTGATTTGCCGATCAGCTGGAGTGACGTGACAAGGGCGCAAGCGCACATCGTAGGAGGCATCTCTCGATGGGAGATACCATTTCACAGCCACAATTGAAACCTATACAAACAGTGGGGGGGAGACCGTAGTTCTCACATTGTGCCTTGCGGCTTTACAGTGTGCTGATGGTCCGGTTTTGCCTGTGTTGCAGGGCTGGTTTGCTGTGTTGAACGGCCGGTTTTGCCTGTGTTGCAGGGCTGGTTTGCTGTGTTGAACGGCCGGTTTCGCCTGTGTAAAAGGGCGGGTTTCAACACAGACAAAAGCAGCTCCTCAACATAGCCGATAGTTGCCCTCCAGCAGCAGCCATGCACAATCTGAGAACTACGCTCTCCCCCACTGTTTATATAGGTTTAAATTGTGCCTGTGAAATAGTAAGTCCTATAGAGAGATACCTCCTACGATGTGCGCATGCGCCCTGGTTACGTCAGCCCAGCTGATCGGCAAATCATCTGTTGTGCTGTTCCGTACGGCGCATGTGCAGTACATACCGGGCACTTCTCGATACCGGGCACTTCTCGATACCGGGCACTTCTCGATACCGGGCACTTCTCGATACCGGGCACTTCTCGATAGCGGGCACTTCTCGATACCGGGCACTTCTCGATACCGGGCACTTCTCGATAGCGGGCACTTCTCGATAGCGGGCACTTCTCGATACCGGGCACTTCTCGATACCGGGCACTTCTCGACAGAACACCGGCATCTTAAGTAAAGGAATCGGGAAGTGAAGTCTTGTTTCCCTACTGCACATGCGTGAGTCGTGCTGCGCGTTCTGACTGGTCCCTGTCTTCTGGGACCTGTGTGTCTCCCGGAAGACAGCGGGGGAATGGAGGAGGCGCCGGACATGGCATAGATCACTGCGAATACTGCGGCGATCTTTCGCCGGAAGTGGGAGCAAATACCTGTATTATTTAGACAGCTATCTGCTCCCCCCTTCCCCCTAAAGAAGGTGCCAAATTTGACACCGGAGTGGGGGAGGAACCGGATCAGCGGAAGTTCCATTTCTGGGTGGAACTTTCTCCGCTTTAAGATGCAAAGGCCGTGGACGGGGTGTTCACTCTCATGGCAAAAATGTTTCCCCTGTCATGTTCAGTGGGCAGTAATGCCACCGCACGTGATTTATTGAAGCAAACGGGGATGTGCAGTAAATGCCTTGTACCCACATGCAGGGCTGTGGATAAGGGGGTACCACCAGTGCTCCTGTATGGGGCCTGGGCCAGCAGGTGGGGCCTAAGCAAAAGGGTGAATTGGCAGTGGGCAGGGAGTGTGATTGGTGCCGCAGGGGGGGGCAATTACTGGAACCAATCCACTGTATGGCTCTCTCTGCAGCAGCTGCAAGCTGGCTCCTTTTCCTCTCCCTCCCACTGGCTTTTAGCTGCTGCAGAGAGAGCCATACAAAGGATTGGTTCCAGTAATTACCCCCTCACCTCATGATCACCCTCCCTGTGCACTATACATTTCCCCCTGCTGCCCAAGTCCCTGTGTACCCCCCGCAGTGCTGCCGGCTTCCCTCCTCTGCTTTCTGCAGGCAGCTGTAAGCACACAATAGGATCAATCCAGATCAAGAGTGGGGGAAGGGTTCGGTAAATAGGTCATGTTTACCAGCCCCTTCCTTTCTTGAATGAACACAGTTAATTCATAACTGAAGCATTGGCTGTATGGGGCTCCGTGTCAAGTTGTCAGTATGGGGCCCCGTGTCAAGTTGTCAGTATGGGGCCCCGTGTCAAGTTGTCAGTATGGGGCCCCATGTCAAGTTGTCAGTATGGGGCCCGTGTCAAGTTGTCAGTATGGGGCCCCGTGTCAAGTTGTCAGTATGGGTGCGATGTCAAGTTGTCAGTATGGGGCCCCGTGTCAAGTTGTCAGTATGGGTGCGATGTCAAGTTGTCAGTATGGGGCCCCGTGTCAAGTTGTCAGTATGGGGCCCCGTGTCAAGTTGTCAGTATGGGGCCCCGTGTCAAGTTGTCAGTATGGGGCCCCGTGTCAAGTTGTCAGTATGGGGCCCTGTGTCAAGTTGTCAGTATGGGGCCCCGTGTCAAGTTGTCAGTATGGGGCCCCGTGTCAAGTTGTCAGTATGGGGCCCCGTGTCAAGTTGTCAGTATGGGGCCCCGTGTCAAGTTGTCAGTATGGGGCCCCGTGTCAAGTTGTCAGTATGGGGCCCCGTGTCAAGTTGTCGGTATGGGGCCCCGTGTCTAGTTGTCAGTATGGGACCCCGTGTCAAGTTGTCACTATGGGGCCCTGTGTCAAGTTGTCAGTATGGGGCCCCGTGTCAAGTTGTCACTATGGGGCCCCGTGTCAAGTTGTCAGTATGGGGCCCCGTGTCAAGTTGTCAGTATGGGACCCCGTGTCAAGTTGTCACTATGGGGCCCTGTGTCAAGTTGTCAGTATGGGGCCCCTTGGTTTCTAACAGCGGCCCTGCCCACATGCAATGCAGCTCATTGTTGCAACATTTACAGCATAGTTGGTGGGGAGGCATTATGACTCTCAAACCCCTCTAAAAAAGCGATATAAACACAGATTTAGCCTCATCTCTAAATTTAGCCTAAATGTATCCAGTGGTTATAATAAATTGCTAACTCCCTCTAGGAATTTCTAGAAATGTTACATTGTATCTCTGGATACAAAGACATACTGTATGTCTTTCCTATGCTCCTCATCTCCATCTAGTGGCCACAATGCAGTATTTTTACTACTACAAATAATAAAAGAACATTTGTTTTTACCCAATTTGTACAGAACAATGTACATACAGATTTGCAGGATAAATGGCAATCTGATTTTTTTTTTATAAATAGACCCCCCCTTACGGTGTACATGGGGCCCTGGATTAATTGGCACTACATTGCGCACGGCGCGTTTTCTACAAATTCTCTCCCTGTGACGTTGGATGATGCACAAGGAAGAAATGTCATGTGATTGGATGAGTGTCATGTTGGGAGGAGTCGGTCTTTAGATGTAAGTCACGTATGACGTTATTGTGATGCATTTGAGATGCTAATATTTTAATATGAAGACATGGTACAAAATATATTTTTACATTACAAATGAACAATGATTATTTAATGAAAAGCTAATATATTAGATACTTCAGATGACATTTTAATAAAAACAAACTCATGATTTAACCTGTTTTCGGTTTGCTTCATTTTACTTGCATTGTACAGATAATACCATATATGAAAGGAAGGAATTGGGAACTGTAAAATTGACATTTTTTGCTTGTTTTACTACTTCAGCCCCAGACAGTGGGGGATGTTGCTCAAAATGTTTGGGGGGGCGCTAACAAACTGAAACATTCTGAAAAAAAAACCCCATCAATTGCAGCCACTGTGCCCATCAATTGCAGCCACTGTGCCCATCAATTGCAGCCACTGTGCCCATCAATTGTAGCCACTGTGCCCATCATATGCAGCCACTGTGCCCATCATATGCAGCCACTGTGCCCCATCATATGCAGCCACTGTGCCCATCATATGCAGCCACTGTGCCCATCATATGCAGCCACTGTGCCCCATCATATGCAGCCACTGTGCCCCATCATATGCAGCCACTGTGCCCATATAAAGCCACTGTGCCCATCAATTGCAGCCACTGTGCCCATGAAATGCAGCCACTGTGCCCATCATATGCAGTCAGTGTGCCCCATCATATGCAGCCACTGTGCCCATCATATGCAGCCACTGTGCCCATTAAATGCAGCCACTGTGCCCATCATATGCAGTCAGTGTGCCCCATCATATGCAGCCACTGTGCCCATCATATGCAGCCACTGTGCCCCATCATATGCAGCCACTGTGCCCCATCATATGCAGCCACTGTGCCCATATAAAGCCACTGTGCCCATCAATTGCAGCCACTGTGCCCATGAAATGCAGCCACTGTGCCCATCATATGCAGTCAGTGTGCCCCATCATATGCAGCCACTGTGCCCATCATATGCAGCCACTGTGCCCATTAAATGCAGCCACTGTGCCCATCATATGCAGTCAGTGTGCCCCATCATATGCAGCCACTGTGCCCATCATGTGCAGCCACTGTGCCCATATGCAGCCACTATGCGTGCCCCATCATATGCAGCCACTATGTGTGCCCATCATATGCAGCCACTGTGTGCCCCATCATATGCAGCCACTGTGCCCCATCATATGCAGCCACTGTGCCCCACCATATGCAGCCACTGTGCCCCATCATATGCAGCCACTGTGCCCATCATATGCAGCCACTGTGCCCAATCATATGCAGCAATTGTGCCCCATCATATGCAGCCACTATATGTGCCCATCATATGCAGCCACTGTGTGTGCCCATCATATGCAGCCTCACTGTGACCCCCCCTGCTCGCTGTCTGATTGGCGCTTACCCCATCTTGGTGGCGGGTCAGGCAGCGGGTGACGGCGGTGAGCTGTGGGACAGGCAGCAGGTCAGGCGATGGCTCCTGTGTCCTCCGTGCGTCTCTTTTCCCTTCTGCTAGGTGTCCAATAGGATTGCCTGTGCATTCGGCCAATCAGGTGATGGAAATTAGACCCGCGCTTCCTGATTGGCGGAGAGGCGGTTCAGTGTTAGAAAAGCAAAGATTAGTTTGCTTTTCTAACACACCTGGGTGGGCTCTGAGTGCGATGCTGTGCGCTCCGAGCCCACCCTATTTTGAAGCCTATTAGAGCCTTTGACTCTAATCAGGTGCTTAAAAAAAAACACCCCCGCCGCTGTAATTCATGCGCCCGGCATCCTGAAAGGGGCCAGACGCCTGAACAGGGGGTGGCCGTGGCGGGCGTGGATAGATCAATGCTATGCATGAATCATTCCATTCTACATATAGGGGGTGGCCTGGAGAATGGGGTGGCGCCGTGCACCCTTATTGGATGCACCGCCACTGGCTTTGGGAGGTTTTACCCCCTTCATGGTCAGACCATTTTGCTATTCAGCATAGCTCCCAACTGTCCCTGATTTCGAGGGACTGTCCCTCATTTTGAACAAAGTCCCTCTGTCCCTCTTTCCTCCTCATTTGTCCTTCATTTTGGTCTGATCTATATAGTTGTATATGAAATGTACTATTTATCTATCAAAAAGTGTTTTACAGCACTAAACCTCTCATCCAATTTCTAAATTGCTGCATTTGCATATTTTAAAAGACAGTATAAGGAAATAATAGTGGTAAGAAAACACACTTGAGGAGTTAACCCATCATTTTTTTGTATAATTCTCCTTTAAAAGAGGCGTGGCAGGGGGTGTGTCTTATGGCTACATACTTTTGCTAATAGGTGCCCCTCATTCCCATCTCAGAAAGTTGGGAGGTGTAATTCAGCGAGGCGCTACTTTAACCCCCAGGAGCCTATGCAAGAAAGAGGGCTACAGCACAGGCTTAAAATGCTGGCAGGGCATCCATGTACATCCTCCCATTCTCCCGCTGCCGGCATGTTTTGTGATCGCAGAGTCCTTGGGAATTGGCCGATCGCTGATTGAAGTAAAGGGACAATCACAGCGGGCCCTTTACCATGTGATTAGCTCTCAGCCAATCACAGCTGATCACGGAAGTAAACAGAAGGCGGCTATCGGCTTTTTTTTTCTTCACTCTGTCAGCGTGAGGAAAAGAATAAAGCCGTTAACCGGCTTCTGTTAGAGGGACATCGGTCCCCTTAGTGCCCACCAGTGCTGCCAATCAGTGCCCATCACTGCATTATCATCAGTGCTGCCAATCAGTGCCCATCACTGCCTTATCATCAGTGCTGCCTACCAGTGCCTATCATTGTCCATCAGTGCCACCTATCAGTGCCCATCAGTGCAGCCTCATCAGTGCCTCCTGATCAGTGCCCACCAGTGCCGCCTTTCGGTGCCCATCAGTGTCACCTATCAGTGCCCATCAGTGCAGCCTCATCAGCGCCTCCTGATCAGTGCCCACCAGTGCCGCCTTTCAGTGTCACCTATCAGTGCCCATCAGTGCAGCCTCATCAAGTCATCCTGATCAGTGCCCATCAGTGCCTCCTGATCAGTGCCCATTAGTGCCACCTCATCAGTGCAGCCTATCAGTGCCCATCAGTGTAGCCTCATCAGTGCCTCCTGATCAGTGCCCACCCGTGCCGCCTCATCAGTGCCACCTATCAGCGCCCATCAGTGCCACCTATCAGCGCCCATCAGTGCATTCTCATCAGTGCCCATAAGTGCAGCCTCATCGGTCCATCCTGATCACTGCCCATCAGTGCCTCCTGATCAGTTCTCATCAGTTGCCCATCAGTGCATTCTCATCAGTGCCCATCAGCGCAGCCTCATCGGTCCTCCCTGATCAGTGCCCATCAGTACCTCCTGATCAGTGCCCATCAGTGCCACCTCATTAGTGCCCATTAATGCAGGCTATCGGTTCCCATCAGTGCCACCTATCAGTGTAGCCTCATAAGTGCCTCCTGATCAGTGCCCATCAGTGCCCATCAATGCAGTCTATCAGTGCCCATCATTACCACCTATCAGTGCCCATCAGTGTAGCCTCATCAGTGACTCCTGATCAGTGCCCACCAGTGCCGCCTCATCAGTGCCCATCAGTGTAGCCTCATCAGTGACTCCTGATCAGTGCCCACCAGTGCCGCCTCATCAGTGCCCATCAGTGCTACCTATCAGTGCCCATCAGTGAAAATGTTTTTCTTTTTTGTTTTTGTTTTTTTGACTTTTCGTCCTTTTTTTTTTTGTTTAGCAAAAAATAAAACCCCAGTGGTGATTAAATACCACCAAAAGAAAGCTCTATTTATGTGAAAAAAATGATAAAAATGTCATTTGGGTACAGTGTAGCATGACTGCGTAATTTTCATTCAAAATGTGACAGCGCTGAAAGCTGAACATTGGCCTGGGCAAGAAGGGGGTGAAAGTGCCCAGTAAGCAAGTGGTTAACTGGTAATTGTACGGTCATGCAACACTGTATACAAATGAAATTGATTAAAAGAAATTCAAACAAACAGAGCTTTCTTTTGCTGGTATTTGATCACCACTAGATTTTTTTATTTGTTGTGCTATAAATGAAAAAAGACAGAAAACGGAAAAAAACAAAAAACAAAAAACGAAACAATATTTTTTACTTTCTGCTATAAAACATATCCAATAAAAAAATAAATAAAAAAAAAAAATGTCTTCATAAATTTTGGCCAAAATATAAATGAAACGCAAATGATTTTTTTTTACACAAATAGAACTTTCTTTTGGTGGTGTTCGATCACCTCTGCGGTTTTTTATTTTTTATTATATACAGTATCTCACAAAAGTGAGTACACCCCTCACATTTCTGTAAGAGCCCTTGCACACTGGGGCAGGGGCGGCGTCGGCGGTAAAACGCCGCTATTATTAGCGGCGTTTTACTGTCGGTATTTGGCCGCTAGCGGGGCGGTTTTACCCCCGCTAGCGGCCGAGAAAGGGTTAAATACCACCGCAAAGCGCCTCTGCAGAGGCGCTTTGCCGGCGGTATAGCCGCGCCGTCCCATTGATTTCAATGGGCAGGAGTGGTAAAGTAGCGGTATACACTCCGCTCCTTCACCGCTCCGAAGATGCTGCTGACAGGACTTTTTTTACCGTCCTGCCAGCGCACCGCTCCAGTGTGCAAGCCCTCGGGGGCTTTCACACTGGATACACAGCAGCGGCACTTTCACATCGGTTTGCAGGCGCTATTATTAGCGCAATAGCGCCTGCAAACCGCCCCAGTGTGCAAGGGCTCTTAATATTTTCTTCTATCTTTTCATGTGACAACACTGAAGAAATGACACTTTGTTCCAATGTAAAGTAGTGAGTGTACAGCTTGTATAACAGTGTAAATTTGCTGTCCCCTCAAAATAACTCAACACACAGCCATTAATGTCTAAACCGCTGGCAACAAAAGTGAGTACACCCCTAAGTGAAAATGTCCAAATTGGGCCCAATTAGCCATTTTCCCTCCCCGGTGTCATGTGACTCGTTAGTGTTACAAGGTCTCAGGTGTGAATGGGGAGCAGGTGTGTTAAATTTGGTGTTATCGCTCTCACTCTCTCATACTGGTCACTGGAAGTTCAACATGGCGCCTCATGGCAAAGAACTCTCTGAGGATCTGAAAAAAAGAATTGTTGCTCTACATAAAGATGGCCTAGGCTATAAGAAGATTGCCAAGACCCTGAAACTGAGCTGCAGCACGGTGGCCAAGACCATACAGCGGTATAACAGGACAGGTTCCACTCCGAACAGGCCTCGTCATGGTCCACCAAAGAAGTTGAGTGCACGTGCTCAGCGTCATATCCAGAGGTTGTCTTTGGGAAATAGACGTATGAGTGCTGCCAGCATTGCTGCAGAGGTTGAAGGGGTGGGGGGGTCAGCCTGTCAGTGCTCAGACCATACGCCATGAAAAGATATATAAAAATATTTACAAAAATGTGAAGGGTGTACTCACTTTTGTCAGATACTGTATATATAGATATATACGTAATCCTGCACTTCCTGGTAATGGGCACGAATGCATGCCCCCGGTGGCTCAGTCCCACTGTAATTATTCACACCGGGTGTCGATGGGTGGGTACCGCAGACTCGATGTTCCCCGGCACCCGCCGATCATTCAGTACAGAGGCAGAACGCAAGTCTATGTAAACAAGGCAGATCGCTGTTCTGTCAGTAAGGAAGGCATGGATCCTGTGTTCTTGCAAAGTCTGGACATGGATCCATACCTTCCCCTAGTAAAAGCACCTCCCCCCTTTGTAAGAAAACACCAGCTAGGCACACAGTTAACCCTTTGATCGCCCCTGATGTTAACCCCTTCCCAGCCCGTGTCATTAGTACAGTGACAGTGCATATTTTTAGCACTGATCACTGTACTAGTGTCTCTGGTTCCCACAAAGTGTCAAAATTGTCAGTTGGTGACCGATTGTCGGCCGCAACATCACAGTCCCCCTATATAAGTCGTTGATCGCCGCCATTGCTAGTAAAAAAAATAAAAATATCCCATAGCTTGTAGACACTATAACATTTGCGCAAACCAATCACTATACACTTACTGGGATTTTTTCTTTACCAAAAATATGTAGCAGAATACATATTGGCCTAAATTTATGAAGAAATTAGATTTTTTTACATTTTTTTTTATTGGGTGTGTTTTATAGCAGAAAGTAAAAAAATCTTGGTTTTTTTCAAAATTGTCGCTCTTTTTATGTTTATAGCGTAAAAAATAAAAACCGCAGAGGTGATCAAATACCACCAAAAGAAAGCTCTATTTGTGGGAAAAAAAGGGGAAAATTTTATTTGGATACAGCATCGCACGACCGCGCAATTGTCTGTTAAAGTAACGCAGTGCCGTATCGTAAAAAAATGGCCTGGTCATAAAAGGGGGTAAACATTCCTGAGTTGAAGTGGTTAAATCTATTGGTCATGTGGTTTTTTTTTAAATTTAAGTGAGCTTTGTGTATTTCTTCCAGATCTGTGCAGTCATCCAGTGTGAGACTTCCTGTAATAAAGACCGCCCACTGCTGCTCTCTCTCCTTGTGCAGGGGGACTGGTCTTGTCTCCGCCCCCTCCTGTAGTTCTCTGCAGGCAACTTGTAGTGGGTGGGGTCTGCTGGGCCCCTCCCACAGCTCTGCTCTCTCTCCTTGCGCAGGGTGACTGGTCTTGTCTCCACCCCCTTCCTGTAGTTTTTCTGCAGGCAGCCTGTAGTGGGTGGGGTCTGCTGGGCCCCTCCCACAGCTCTGCTTTCTCTCCTTGTGCAGGGGGACTGGTCTTGTCTCCACCCCCTCCTGTAGTTTTTCTGCAGGCAGCCTGTAGTGGGTGGAGCCTGCTTTGCCCCTCCCACAACTCCGATTCCTGCACAGACTATGTATAGAACTGTGATGATGTCACTGCTACTTTTTCAAGATAATATCTGGGTTTTGCAAAGGCATTTGGTGCACATAAAGTGGATTTTGTGTTTGGAGTTCAGCTTTAAGGTCCATGTCCTGCCAAACCTTTTTTGTAGACTCGGGACATATTTTAACCTCTGTCAGGGAGATTTGCCCTCACTTCCTGCCCTGTGACACCCAATAGGAAGTTAAAAGAAGTAAAGGGTGATTTTTTTCCCAGTGGGGGAACAGAAAGCTATAGAAACGTGACAGAGGATAAAACAATTCCCTAATCTATCCAGGGTAATAAAAAAATAAAGGTTTCGGCTGGAGGTAGGTATTAAAAACACAATATAATATAACGTTAAAGGAGAGTGTAAATGCAAGAAGTAAATATTTCCTCCTGCTCAGTGGTGATATTATATATAATCACAAGATCACAGAACAGTAACTCCCTTGAGGGTTAGAACAATTTAAACCTTCAGCTCATTTTTCTCCACTGGAAAAGCTGAGGGCTGCATAAGCTCCCTTATCTGAAATCAGCCCTCTGCCCAAAAATAGGGTGAGTGGGAGGTAAGTCTATCTTCAATAACACTTGTCTATGTTTTTGCCAGCAGCATTACAGATTGCTGTGGTTATTTGCCCACGTTTAACCAATGTCATTTGACTTAAAGAGGAACTGCAGTCTGCTCAAATAATTTGTAATAAAATTTTTTTTTGCCATTCTGAAGCTTCCCTCCAACCACTTTGCATATTATTTAATATATACTGCAATTCTATACTTGCCAAATATGCTTCAGAAATCTCCCTCCACTGAGTCTGGCTGCAGCCATTTTAACTGTGGGCAGCTGAATCTGCTGCCTGTTCACTTCCTGGATTTACACAGACACACAAAGGCACAACTCCAGCTTTGCAGCTCTCATTGGCCCTCCTATGACTCATCCCCCCTCCCTTCCTGGCAAACTCTCACAAGCGTGAGAGCTGTGCATGATGTCATAATCCTAGGCTAATGACCAGAAAAGAAACAGGAAGTGGGCTGTATAAGGGATTTACTGGCAGAAAAAAAATGTTTTACTATCCAAAGTTAAAGCAACAACAAGGGCAGAAGATGAAAAAATGACTGAAGGTCTGCTGTATTCACACCTCTGCATTGTGAATTGCAGGCAGGCGTGCCGTGATTTTGCTTGCGATTTCAAAACGCCCAGGTGTGAATGACAAATTGCAGAACGCACATTTGTGATGCCATTCTTTTGAATGGCAAATAAAATCGTGCTACAATCGCAGCAAACCGCATTGCATGAAGCTTGTTGCCCCAAAAAAGTTCGGAAGCTTCTTTTGGGTGATATGCTTCACACGGTGCAGATTGCAGTGCGATTTATCTTCTTTGGGGGCGACAAGCTTCACGTGATGCAGTTTGCCGCAATTGCAGCGCGTTTTATCGCGCGACAATCGTGGCAGAACCGCACCATGATTTTAGGTGCCATTCAAATGAATGCCAATCAATGAGCCATCCCCCTCCACCTCCCTCTATGAGCCTTCCCTCCCCACCTCCATCATTGAACCTTCCCTCCCCACCTCCATCAATGAGCCTTCCCTCCCCCTTCCTTCAATGAGCCTTCCCTCCCCCACCTCCATCAATGAGCCTTCCCTCCCCCTTCCTTCAATGAGCCTTCCCTCCCCCACCTCCATCAATGAGTTTTCCCTCCCCACCTCCATCAATGAGTTTTCCCTCCCCACCACCTCCATCATTGAACCTTCCCTCCCCACCTCCATCAATGAGCCTTGCCTCTCCACATACATCAATGAGTCTTCCCTCCCCACCTCCATCAACAAGCCTTCCCTCCCCACCTCCATCAATGAGCCTTCCCTCCCCCACCTCCTTCAATGAGCCTTCCCTCCCCCACCTCCATCAATGAGCCTTCCCTCCCCCTTCCTTCAATGAGCCTTCCCTCCCCCACCTCCATCAATGAGCCTTCCCTCCCCCTTCCTTCAATGAGCCTTCCCTCCCCCACCTCCATCAATGAGCCTTCCCTCCCCCTTCCTTCAATGAGCCTTCCCTCCCCCACCTCCATCAATGAGTTTTCCCTCCCCACCACCTCCATCAATGAGCCTTGCCTCTCCACCTCCATCGAGTCTTCCCTCCCCACCTCCATCAACGAGCCTTCCCTCCCCATGTACATCAACAAGTCTTCCCTCCCCACCTCCATCAATGAGCCTTTCCTTCCCCACCTCCATCAATGAGCCTTCATTCCCCACCTCCATCAGTGAGCCTTCCCTCCCCCCTTCCTTCAATGAGCCCCCCCCCATCTCCATCAATGAGGCATCCCCCTCCACCTCTATCTATGAGCCTTCCCTCCCCATGTACATCAATGAGCCTTCCCTCCCCACCTCCATCAATGAGCCTTCCCTCCTCACCTCCATCAGTGAGCCTTCCCTCCCCACCTCCATCAATGAGCCTTCCCTCCCCACCTCCATCAATGAGCCTTCCCTCCCCACCTCCAACAATGAGCCTTCCTTCCCAACCTCCATCAATGAGCCTTCCCTCCCCACCTCCATCAATGATCCTTCCCTCCTCACCTCCATCAGTGAGCCTTCCCTGCCCACCTCCATCAATGAGCCTTCCCTCCCCACCTCCATCAACGAGCCTTCCCTCCCCACCTCCATCAATGAGCCTTCCCTCCCCACGTCCATCAATGAGTCTTCCCTCCCCACCTCCATAAATGACCCTCCCCTCCCACCTCCATCAATGAGCCCCCCCCACCTCCATTAATGAGTCTTACCCTCCCCCCTCCATCAATGAGTCTTACCCTTCCCCTCCATCAATGAGTCTTACCCTCCCCCCTCCATCAATGAGTCTTACCCTCCCCCCACCTCCATCAATGAGCCTCACCTCCATCAATGAGCCTAACTCTCCCCCCACCTCCATCAATGAGCCTTCCCCCCACCTCCATCAATGAGCCTTCCCTCCCCCTTCCTTCAATGAGCCTTCCCTCCCCCACCTCCATCAATGAGTTTTCCCTCCCCACCTCCATCAATGAGTTTTCCCTCCCCACCACCTCCATCATTGAACCTTCCCTCCCCACCTCCATCAATGAGCCTTGCCTCTCCACATACATCAATGAGTCTTCCCTCCCCACCTCCATCAACAAGCCTTCCCTCCCCACCTCCATCAATGAGCCTTCCCTCCCCCACCTCCTTCAATGAGCCTTCCCTCCCCCACCTCCATCAATGAGCCTTCCCTCCCCCTTCCTTCAATGAGCCTTCCCTCCCCCACCTCCATCAATGAGCCTTCCCTCCCCCTTCCTTCAATGAGCCTTCCCTCCCCCACCTCCATCAATGAGCCTTCCCTCCCCCTTCCTTCAATGAGCCTTCCCTCCCCCACCTCCATCAATGAGTTTTCCCTCCCCACCACCTCCATCAATGAGCCTTGCCTCTCCACCTCCATCGAGTCTTCCCTCCCCACCTCCATCAACGAGCCTTCCCTCCCCATGTACATCAACAAGTCTTCCCTCCCCACCTCCATCAATGAGCCTTTCCTTCCCCACCTCCATCAATGAGCCTTCATTCCCCACCTCCATCAGTGAGCCTTCCCTCCCCCCTTCCTTCAATGAGCCCCCCCCCATCTCCATCAATGAGGCATCCCCCTCCACCTCTATCTATGAGCCTTCCCTCCCCATGTACATCAATGAGCCTTCCCTCCCCACCTCCATCAATGAGCCTTCCCTCCTCACCTCCATCAGTGAGCCTTCCCTCCCCACCTCCATCAATGAGCCTTCCCTCCCCACCTCCATCAATGAGCCTTCCCTCCCCACCTCCAACAATGAGCCTTCCTTCCCAACCTCCATCAATGAGCCTTCCCTCCCCACCTCCATCAATGATCCTTCCCTCCTCACCTCCATCAGTGAGCCTTCCCTGCCCACCTCCATCAATGAGCCTTCCCTCCCCACCTCCATCAACGAGCCTTCCCTCCCCACCTCCATCAATGAGCCTTCCCTCCCCACGTCCATCAATGAGTCTTCCCTCCCCACCTCCATAAATGACCCTCCCCTCCCACCTCCATCAATGAGCCCCCCCCACCTCCATTAATGAGTCTTACCCTCCCCCCTCCATCAATGAGTCTTACCCTTCCCCTCCATCAATGAGTCTTACCCTCCCCCCTCCATCAATGAGTCTTACCCTCCCCCCACCTCCATCAATGAGCCTCCCCTCCTCACCTCCATCAATGAGCCTAACTCTCCCCCCACCTCCATCAATGAGCCTTCCCCCCACCTCCATCAATGAGCCTTCCCCCCACCTCCATCAATGAGCCTTCCCTCCCCACCTCCATCAATGATCCTTCCCTCCTCACCTCCATCAGTGAGCCTTCCCTGCCCACCTCCATCAATGAGCCTTCCCTCCCCACCTCCATCAACGAGCCTTCCCTCCCCACCTCCATCAATGAGCCTTCCCTCCCCACGTCCATCAATGAGTCTTCCCTCCCCACCTCCATAAATGAGCCTTCCCTCCCCACCTCCATCAATGAGCCTTCCCTCCCCACCTCCAACAATGAGCCTTCCCTCCCCACCTCCATCAACGAGCCTTCCCTCCCCACGTCCATCAATAAGTCTTCCCTCCCCTCCTCCATCAATGAGCCTTCATTCCCCACCTCCATCAACGAGCCTTCCCTCCCCACCTCCATCAATGAGCCTTCCCTCCCCACGTCCATCAATGAGCCTTCCCTCCCCACCTCCATCAACGAGCCTTCCCTGCCCACCTCCATCAACGAGCCTTCCCTCTCCACCTCCATCAATGAGCCTTCCCTCCCCACGTCCATCAATGTGTCTTCCCTCCCCACCTCCATAAATGAGCCTTCCCTCCCCACCTCCATCAATGAGCCTTCCTTCCCCACCTCCAACAACGAGCCTTCCCTCCCCACGTCCATCAATAAGTCTTCCCTCCCCTCCTCCATCAATGAGCCTTCATTCCCCACCTCCATCAATGACCCTCCACTCCCAACTCCATCAATGAGCGCCCTCCCACCTCCATCAATGAGTCTTACCCTCCCCCCTCCATCAATGAGTCTTACCCTCCCCACCTCCATCTATGAGACTTCCCTCCCCACCTCCATCAATGAGCCTTCCCCCCTACCTCCATCAATGAGACTTCCCTCCCCACCTCCATCAATAAGCCTTCCCCCCTACCTCCATCAGTGAGCCTTCCCTCCCCCAACTCCATCAATGCGCCTTGGCAACCCATGACCCTGTTGCCTGTTTGCCGGTTTTTCCTTCTTTGTACCATTTTTGGTTTGTGCTGACCCCTGCTGACCGGGAACATCCCACAAGAGCTGCAGTTTTGGAGTTGCTCTGACCCAGTTGTCCAGCCATTACAATTTGGCAATTGTCAAAGTCCCTCAATACCCTACGCTTGTCCATTTATTTTTTGCTTTCAACACAACTTCAGGGACAACATGTTTACTTGTTGCTTAATATATATCCCACCCACTTTCAGATGCCATTGTCATGGGATAATCAATGGTAGTCACTTTACTCGTCATTGGTCAGAATGTTATGGATGATCGGTGTATATGACGATCAGTAAAATAGTTCCTTATTGTTCAGTGCGCAGTGTGGCCAGCCACGCCTTTAATAACCGACATATCTTAGTTACATAATATCTGTGATTACTTTGTTTTAGCCGATGTCTTACCAGCACATGATCAGCCGCGGAGCCCGTGTGCGGCCCTAAACACACAGACGCTGTTTGATTTTGTCCTGTAATTGCTTTGTTGTATCTGAACTGCAGAAAAACACACAGATAAAATACAAACACGGGAGCCGCTTCACCTGCCAGAGAATTTGTACTTCTGTCTATCCATACCGGAGATTTATACAGACCTGCCAAACAGCACAGGTAGGCCAGAGACCTCATTCTTCTCCACTGCAGATAGTGTTTATCAGGAGTGCCGATCTACCTTGAAAAAGTATTCATACCCCTTGAAATTTCCCACATCTTGTCATGTTACAACCAAAAACATAAATGTATTTTATTGGGATTTTATGTGGTAGACCAACACAAAGTGGCACATAATTGTGAAGTGGAAGGAAAATGATAAATGGTTTTCAAATTTTTTTTCAAAAAAATATGTGAAAAGTGTGACGT
This sequence comes from Lithobates clamitans, assembly GCA_037952925.1. Lineage (NCBI taxonomy): Eukaryota > Metazoa > Chordata > Amphibia > Anura > Ranidae > Lithobates > Lithobates clamitans. The sequence continues at coordinate 229,946 of JBBGZY010002366.1, read as the reverse complement.
GCATTTGTATTCAGCCCCCTTTACTCTGATGCCCCTAACTAAAATCTAGTGGAACCAATTGCCTTCAGAAGTCACCTAATTATTAAATAGGTGTCCACCTGTGTGTAATTTAATCTCAGTATAAATACAGCTCTTCTGTGAAGCCCTCAGAGGTTTGTTAGAGAACTTTAGTGAATAAACAGCATCATGAAGACCAAGGAACACACCAGACGGGTCAGGGATAAAGTTGTGGAGAAGGTTATAAAAAAATCCCCCAAGCTTTGAACATCTCACGGAGCTCTGTTCAATCCATCATCGGAAAATGGAAAGAGCATGGCACAACTGCAAACCTACCAAGACATGGCCGTCCACCTAAACTGACCGGCCGGGCAAGGAGAACATTCATCAGAGAAGAGCCAAGAGGTCCATGGTAACTCTGGAGGAGCTGCAGAGATCCACAGCTCAGGTGGGAGAATCTGTCCTCAGGACAACTATTAGTCGTGTTCTCCACAAATCTGCCCTTTATGGAAGAGTGACAAGAAGAAAGACATTGGTGAAGGAAAGTCATAAGAAGTCCTGTTTGCAGTTTGTGAGAAGCCATGTGGGGGACACAGCAAACATGTGGAAGAAGGTGCTCTGGTCAGATGAAACCAAAATTGAAATTTTTGGCCTTAAAACAAAACGCTATGTGTGGTGGAAAACTAACACTGCACATCACCCTGAACACACCATCCCCACCGTGAAACATGGTGGTGGCAGCATCATGTGGTGGGGATACTTTTCTTCAGCAGGGACAGGGAAGCTGGTCAGAGTTGATGGGAAGATGGATGGAGCCAAATACAGGACAATCTTAGAAGAAAACCTGTTATGCCCTGTACACACGGGCGGACTTTTCGGGCAGCAAAGGCCCGATAGTCTTTCAGACGGACTTTCGAACGAACGGACTTGCCTACATACGATCACACCAAAGTCCAACGGATTCGTACGTGATGACGTACACCGGACTAAAATAAGGAAGTTGATAGCCAGTAGCCAATAGCTGCCCTAGCGTCGGTTTTTGTCCGTCGGACTAGCACACAGACGAACTGATTTTTTGATAGGAACTGGGTCCGGCGGAGTTCTGACGTAAAGATTTGAAACATGTTCCAAATCTAAAGTCCATCAGATTTTCAACAGAAACAGTCCGCTGAAGGTCTGATGAAGCCCACACATGGGTGGATTGTCCACCGGATTCGGTCCATCAGACCAGTCCGGTCGAAAAGTCCGCTCGTGTGTACGCGGCATTAAAGTCTGCAAAAGACTTGAGACTGGGGCGGAGGTTCACCTTCCAGCAGGACAACGACCCGAAACGTACAGCCAGAGGTACAATGGAATGGTTTAGATCAAAGCATATTCATGTGTTATGCCCCGTACACACGGTCGGATTTTCCGACGGAAAATGTGTGATAGGACCTTGTTGTCGGAAATTCCGACCATGTGTGGGCTCCATCACACATTTTCCATCGGATTTTCCGACACACAAAGTTGGAGAGCAGGCTATAAAATTTTCCGACAACAAAATCCGTTGTCGGAAATTCCGATCGTGTGTACACAAATCCGACGGACAAAGTGCCACGCATGCTTAGAATAAATAAAGAGATGAAAGCTATTGGCCACTGCCCCGTTTATAGTCCCGACGTACGCGTTTTACGTCACCGCGTTCAGAACGATCGGATTTTCCGACAACTTTGTGTGACCGTGTGTATGCAAGACAAGTTTGAGCCAACATCCGTCGGAAAAATCCTAGGATTTTGTTGTCGGAATGTCCGATTAATGTCCGATCGTGTGTACGGGGCATTAGAATGGCCCAGTCACAGTCCAGACCTAAATCCAATAGAGAATCTGTGACAAGACTTGAAAATTGCTGTTTACAGACGCTCTCCATCCAATCTGACAGAGCTTGAGATATTTTGCAAAGAAGAAGAATGGGCAAAAGTGTCCCTCTCTAGATGTGCAAAGCTGGTAGAGACATCCCCAAAAAGACTTGCAGCTGTAATTGCAGTGAAAGGCGGTTCTACAAAGTATTGACTCCGGGGGGCGCCATACAAATACTCCCCCCACACTTTTCACATATTTGTAAAAAAATTTGAAAACCATTTATCATTTTACTTCCACCTCACAATTATGTGCCACTTTGTGTTGGTCTATCACATAAAATCCCAATAAAATACATTTACGTTTTTGGTTTCAACATGACAAAATGTAGAAAATTTCAAGGGGTGTGATTACTTTTTCAAGGCACTGTTTTCGGTATCTACATGAGTCCATTTAAGCACAGCCAGAATTCCTAAGCTTTGATAAAGGGTGGGGGGTTTGGCCCCGAAACATGTTGCCTTTATTCTGCTATAAGTTAATTTTACCATTAGACCCTGGACCCTTGGACATTTGTTTGGCACTGTCAATGGATTGTATGTACAGTAATTGGATCCCCTCCGCATGATTGACAGTGAAGGATCTGCCGCCGAATTATGAGATCATTGTTCTGCTCCCTCTTTCATTCAGCACGTTCATGCGCTGGCCTCTCCCTCTCCCAGTCTAAATTCTACTGTACAGAAGGCTGATGAACATAAAAAGTTCCGGTATTTAGACCAGATACACTTAAGCCCCGTACACACGATCGGACTTTTTGACAACAAACATGCAAATTAGCTGTTTTAAGGCAACATCCGCCCGTGTGTACGCTGCGTCGGACAAACTTTTTCGGTTTTCATCGGACAAATGTTGGCTGTGCGAACAGACAAACTTGGCGGCAACAAAAGTCCGACGTTGGCAAGTCCGACCGTGTGTACACAAAACCATCGGACTTTAGTACAAAGTGCCAACACGCATGCTCAGAACCAATGCAAAAGATCAGACAACAGTACAGAAGTTGACCAAAGGGTGGCGCCGGAGAGAGTCTTCTTTTGAAGTGTTGTCAGTACATTGAAACGTCACTACGTTTGTGTTTGTTGACTAAAAAGTCCTGCCGTGTGTATGCTTAACAAGTTCACGGCCAACGCCCTTTGTACAGAAATCCACGGGAAAGTTTGTATAAAGTCAGATCGTGTGTACAAGGCTTTAGAGGTCTATTTATTTTAAAAAAATTGCTGTGTGAATGTTTTACAAATAATCCCTGTAATGTGTGTACTATGTGTGAGATGTCATCTTCTATTTATTTCTTATGATCACCAACTCCATCTAGCGGCCAAAATGTGGTATTGTCTTGAAATACCACGATCAGGAAAATGCCACCTTATGGCCACTAGATGGAGCTGAGGATCATAAATATATAGTATAATATAATAAATATATTACACAGATTATGGGGTTTATTTGTGACAGCTGTGCGAATGCTTGAGGCATTTGCACATTGTTTTTTTTTATATATACATTTTTATATAATATATATTTTTGTTTGATATAAATGTTTATAAATATATATTTTTTAAATAAAGACCCCTTAATGATGTATCAGTGATTACAGAATTGCATTAAATAGTGTCCTTTATCTTTGTCTGAGGTTTAGCTTTATTGGAGTGTGCATCATTTCAAGAACAAGCAAAAAACTCTGAACAGTCATGAGAAATATTTTAGCACTGCAGCAGATTTGCATTATTTAAAGGCATTTTCTAAGAAACAGATAACTCTTTTTTTGACTTACAGAGTCAATTTTGGTCACTAGATGACGCTGAAGATCATAGGAAATACATTAAAAATAACATATTAGACGCATAATGGGGGTTATAAATGATGGCTATGCAAATGCTGAGTTCAGCCTTGACACCACCTCAGAGTATTGAGTGTAAGCAGGGGTTAGTTTCCCTTTTAGTAAGGCCCCTCCCCTGGATTGTTGGTGGTGGAGTCAGTACCCCTTTTATAAACTGTAATGGGTGGAGCTCCAGTCAGAAGGGAGCATGGGAAGAGGTCACCCCTGACCTACTTTATATAGCTTTGTGACCTGAGCAGAAGAGAGAGCTCTTCGGAGTTGGACTGACCTGAGGCTTGGGATGAGGACCCAGAGTGGCTGTACAGAATGTTAACCTGCTCAGTAAACTGTTGGAAAAGCATCCCATGTGGACATTATTTATTTGAGGTGGTGGGCCTTAGGGCTGGAGCACCATTAGAAAAGCATCCTGTGTGGACACTCTTTATTCAAGGTGGTGGGCCTCGGACCTGGAGCCCCATTGAGAAAGCATCCCGTGTGGACCTTCTTTATATAAGGTAGTGGGCCTCTGACCTGGAGCCCCATTAAAAAACCATCCTATGTGAACCTTCTTTATTTGAGGTGGAGGACCTCAATTCTGGAGCCCCACTGGAAAAGCATTCTGTGTGGGCCTTCTTTATTGGAGCTGGTGGGCCTCAGACCTGGAGCCCCATTGGAAAAGCATCCAGGGTGGACCTTCTTTATTTGAGGTGGAGGACCTCAATTCTGGAGCCCCACTGGAAAAGCATCCTGTGTGGGCCTTCTTTATTTGAGGTGGAGGGCCTCGATCCTGGAGCCCCACTGGAAAAGCATCCTATGTGGGCCTTCTTTATTTGAGGTGGAGGGCCTCGATCCTGGAGCCCCACTGGAAAAGCATCCTGTGTGGGGCTTCTTTATTTGAGGTGGAGGGCCTCAATCCTGGAGCCCCAGTGGAAAAGCAACCTGTGTGGACCTTCTTTATTTGAGGTGGAGGGCTTTGATTCTGGAGCCCCACTGGAAAAGCAACCTGTGTGGACCTTGGGCCTGGAGCCCTATCTCATGAAGATACAGGGGTAGAATCCCTGGCCAGCTTGATGGAAAGCATCAATGAATTTCAGGTCGCTTACATGGATATATCAGTGAAAGGCCGTCATGTTTTACCTGTGTCTCAGAGCTGAACTTCAACCCTGCCCTGCTATGCAGAGTTAAACATTGAATGTGTTTGGAGTAAAGGCTGCACAAAATTAAATATTAATATTAAAATATAACAGACAAAGGGTGAGCAGCCCAAAGGAGTGTTGCACCAGCTGAACGTCCCTCTCATTCAAATCAATCTCTCTGGCAAATGAAAGAGCTGGCTGGTAGCCAGTCCAGGCCTCTGGTAGCTTTGGGCCTTCATGATTGCCTCCAAGCAATCATCAACAGCTAGTTGGTTGCCCACAATTGTCTACCAGTTCTTTTTATTTCTGGTAAGGTGTCGTAGTAGCTCCTGATTTGATCCAGAAGAAGTCTCAGATACTGTAGAAGTCATCATGAGACACTTCATCTTCATCCTCCTCTTTCTGATGGTCCTCCGGCTGGATATAATTGTCCTCTATGAAGCCATCTTCATCATCTTGGTGGGGGATGGGGATGCCCGGTAGCTCGCTTTGCGACTCGGCTGCCCACTCGTTCTCTGGCAAGGGACGATGGCGGTAACTGCGGAAATAGCGATGGAAAACCTTGCACTTGGCGGCAGCGGCTATTAGAAGAGACAGAGTGATGGCGATGAGCACAAACCCCACTAGATACGGCCAGCTTCTGCCTTGAGATACAGATGGGGGTGAAGGAGAAGCTGAGGAACACAAAAAGAAAATTATTATTATTTTGCAACATTTTTTATCATTTTATGGCAACAAATGAATCCAGTATATTGTAGAAATTCTGTCTACTTTCTGAAAAAAAAAAAACAACAGCTAAATACATTCCAGTTGCATCACAGCAAAAGTCTGATTTCCTTAGGAAGAAGCCCTGGATTGAGTAGAAAAGCCTGTCCCCTGCCAGCGTGCTGCAGAGAGGGGTTTGCAAAGGCATTTGGTGCACACAGTATTTTCTCTGTGGTTATTATGGAATATATTTAAAGTGGTTGTAAACCCTTACATATACCCAGTACAGTGACTGGCCTCCTACATAAGTTGTACCTATTTATCTGCAGCCCTCTCCCTTTTACAGCGCTTCAGTGTACAGAATTTAAACAGCATGTCTCAGCTCCAGAAGGAGGTGGGGATCTGATGTCACACAATACAGAGCAGGTTGTTGAGTGCAATCTGAGTAGTGGTGGCTGGTGCTGAATATTGTGGAGGGGGGGCACGGCTCTCGACCTCAACCCCCCCCGGTGCTCGCTCTGCAAACCACTCTCGAATCCCCCCCCCAGAGTGCGATCCATGACCTTACCTTATACTGCGGTGCTGCAGTACAGGTGCGGGGAGGAGACCGATGGCGAGTTGAATCCGGAATACTGCTCCAGCAAGAGGCTGTTGCTGACGGGGCCATTGCTTCTCCTCCCTGCCCAACAGGAAGACTCCCTGGACAAATGGGTCTCAGGATTGGCCGGAAGGAGAAGCGGAAAGACATTAGCGAATATTAATTTGCTAATGTCACGCAACTGGGTGGGCTCAGAGCTCACCTTTTTTTTAAAGCCAATTAGAGCCTCAGGCACTAATCATGTGCTTAAAAAAAAAATGAAATCCATGCATCCGGCGCCCTGCATGGAGATTAGGGGCCGGGCGCATGGATTAGGGGGGTGGCACCCCTAATGAGCAGGCCGCCACTGAATCTGAGACTTCAGTGGAGGGAATGGATACACACTCCTCTGCATAGCCTCATAGAGAAGAAATGAGCAGCTGAGGCTGTCAATCACCTGCTGTGTGCTGGAAGGGGAGAGGAGGCGGAGCCATCTCTTGGGATTGCATGGTGTCTACATAGATTGTCAGAAGTGACTCCTGCAGATGGTAGAGGAATGACAGAGCAGACAGATAACTGGGTGATTTGGATTGAGGCAAGTAAACACAAGAGAAGGATATGCTTTGTTCATTTTTCATTTCAGAGGTTTACAACCACTTTAAGGCTGGAAGTTAGAAATGCAGCTGTGCAACTTAATAACTTAACCTAACCCCAGACTCTGATCCTCATCGCTGGCCATATACTGGTAGTCTTTCCTACGAATGTTCATGTAAAAAATCTCATCAATACATCCAATAATGCCATCAGAGACTTAACAAATGTCATTTGAAAGTTCCTAAAAATTTCATTTTCTTGTAACATTCGAATTTTGGAATAAATGGAATTTCCTAAACAAAACCCACATTAACTGTTAGAATTTCATGTGTTGGAGAAAAACTTTCCATCCTGCTCCTTTGAATTTTCTCATCACTGTGGTAGAAACTGATTGTTGATTTGACCCCATTAACGATAAGAATATCACACGATTGTTCTGAAATCACATTTTTTTCAACCACAATTCTACCCCTGTGTGACCAGTTTAGCTCCAATCCATACCTATTACCCTCAAATTAACTCCTAATCTTAGTAATAATTATCCTCAAACTTTAGTCTGACCTTCAACCTAACAGCTAAAGCCTATCACCAGACCTTATCCTGGACCCTCAACCTAATACATAACCCTTCATCTAATATCGAACTCCAAACCCTACCCTGATCCTCAAACTCATATCTATCACTTAACCTCCACTGTACTCCTGACCCTCAATATAGCTCTTACCCTCAGCCTAACAATTCCAAGCCCTACCCTTGAACTTCAACCCAAAATATAGATAAACAACAACCATGACCCTGAATCTCAGCCTCACACCGAACCCTTAACCTAACATCTAGTTCTAAATCTTGCCTCTTAGTCTCAAACTAACATCTGAAACCTAAACTTAGACCTGTTCACTGATCCTCATTCTGAAATCTATCACCAAACCTAAATCGTACCCCTAACCCTCAGTCTAACCTTTAACCCTTGGCCCAACTTCAACCCAACATCCAATTAACCCAAGTACCATGACCCTGACTCTCAGCCTCACACCTAACCCTTAACCTAACATCTAATTCTAAATCTTACTCCTTAACCTCAAACTAACATCTTAAAAACTAACCTCAGACCCTACCCGACTCCAAATCTAACCCTTAACCCAACATCTATTCCCAAATCCTAACCCTAGACCTCGTCCTAACATCTAACTAATCCAAACCATGACTCTCAGCCTAACACCTAACCCTCAACCTATCATCTAATATCCAACCCTACCCTTTACCCTCAACCTAACATCTAACATGTAATCCTCAAACCATAACCCTAATGTCTAAAACTTAACTCCAATCTCCTCCCCTTGCCCTCAACCTAGCCCATAACCGTAGCCTTCAGTCTATCAACTAACCCCAACTCTTACCCCTGACCTTCAAGCTAATTGCAAATCCTACCCTTTAAAGTCAACCCAACATCTAACCATAATCTAATCCTGCAGATAACTGTAAGCAATGGTCCAAAACAAAATGAATTCCCCAAATTTTGGTTCTGAAGTATTTTACTATGTAAGTAAACAGTGATAAAAGTGTGGTGAAATGATACCCAAAGTAAAGGACATCTTAGTGGTGAAGAACCATTCAAAGACTCCCAGTGTGTCAGGAGAAGGCAGGAACTGCTAGCTGTAGCTGGGTGTCCAATGTGTGTTGTGTGTACACTGTGACATTAATAAAATCTTCTGCAAACACTCAGAGCAGATCGAATGAACCTAGACATGATTGCAACATAAACAGAAAACAGTCAGGGTGAGTCAGCCCTTTTAAACTGCTGTTGGCAAAACATTCATTGGACTCCACTTCCTTCTTCCTGGAGGCTAAAAGAACCAGTTTTGTACCGCAGATACAATTATTGGTTTTGGTGAACAAAACATGCACTTCTAACCTCAAATATAAATTCTAACCTTAAATATAAATCAATGAAAAAAATATGTGTCAGTCTCAGAGTTATTATTTGAGCCTTATTGAGCAGCACGAAGAGCTTATTATCAATAGCAAACCCGGCTGCTGTTTAGCTTCTACTGCAGCCTTTCTCAACCTTCTTACTTCAAAAGAACCACTGAGATAATTTCAGGTCTTTTGGCAGCCCTGCTAAAACCAATTCATTAGGGGGCTGTGGAAAGAATACCCAATACATTGGTGGTCATTGGAAAGAATGCCCCCTTGCAGTAAGGGCCAAAATGCCAGTCTTACAGACAGCTAAAAAGGCCACTGGTGTCATGCAGCTGGCTATGCCAAGTGGTGTTGGCCCTGGAACCCTGGTTGAGAATGACTGCTCTAGTATCATGTAGAAAGCATAATAAAAGAATCCTATCAATCATTGAAGCCAATCAATTAGTGGTCATTGGAAAGCCTGCTCCCTTACAGTAGTGGCCGAAATGCCACCTGCCACCCTTAGACAGCTAAAAAGACCATTGGTGTCATGCAACTGGCTATGCCAAGTGGTGTTGGCAATGGAACCCTGGTTGAGAATAACTGCTCTACTATCTGTAGCACTCTCTAGGTAGGTAGGAGCTAGATTAGGATTTTTGTGTGATAGGTAAGGTAAATTTAGGCAGGTCTGGCTGCCTGGCCTGTTTGTTTTGATCTGGTCTGGGAGTGGCTCAGGATAGCAGCTGGTGACTCACAGGTAGCATCATGAAGACCTCCCTCTTCTTTCTAGGGCTTTCTGGAAGGTACTAGAAAGAGAGGAGGAGAGGAGAGGTGGAGCTGCCTGGGGTGTTCTAAGGAGCCCTGACAAATCCCCAACCAGGATTGGCAGGGGGCAGGCCTCCTTAAATACCCAGGATCAGCCCAGCTGGGGGGAGTTGGAATTGTTCAGAGCTTGAAGATGGAGTGCTGGGCCATCGGGGCCTTTGAGGGAGCTCCCCAGTCTTTGGGGGTGACTTTGGGCTCGGGGCTCGCGTGCAGATGAGACCCTTCAAGAAACAATGAAAGCATCTCTGACAGGAGGCACAGGAGGAGCAAAAGAGGACAGAAGAAGCTAGCATTGCCGAGCAAATCTTCAAGAAGACAAACAACTGATCACAGCCAGCTGGGCTGGTGAGTGACAAGCACAGTCAGGAGGACTAGGGAGGCACGCCTGAGAGGACTGGGAGCATGTAGTCTGGGATGGGTGCAGAGCCAGTGGAGTGGACTGTGTTGTCAAGGGCAGTGGAGAAGGGCAGCTGCAGCCAGGAGGGGCTGGCAGGGCCTGAAGATGGGTTATTGGGCTTAGTAACCAGAGATAGGACAGCTAGCACCACAAACTTTCTTTTTGCTACACTATAGGGGCCCGCCGCCCCTGCCTACAAAAGACTATTGCTAAGGCCTGGCTGAGTCAGCGTCAGGCCTAATCAACATGTGCTAGCTGTGCCTGGAACCTTAGAGAGGAAGTGAAGTGATGTGCAGGAGAAGAAATGGAGCGAACCTTCTGAAGTGTACATAAGTTGTCCCAATTGATTGTTCTAAAATTCCCAATTGATTGTTCTAAAATTCACTGGGCATCCCATACTTCCTATACCCGATCCAAGTTAAATTCCCTTAATAAAACACAAAAAACAAAGCAGACGGACTGTTCATTGTCTTGGAGTGTCTGGAAGTGAATTCCGGGCTGGGCAGGGTGACAGGTGGGCCACAACACTTAGCAGCCCCTACGGGGGTACCGCTACATATCATGTATAAAGCATATTAGAAGAACCCTGTCAATCCATCATTGTAGTCAATCAATTGATTAATACTCAAGATATTAGTGGTGATTGGAAAGCATGCTCCCTTACAATAGTGGCCAAAATGCCACCTGCCACCCCTACAGACAGCTAAAAAGACTATTGGTGTCATGCAGTGTGTTATGCCAATTGGTTTTGGTGCCGGAACTTTGCACACACCATCAAATGTGCGATCAATCATCCACAACTGAACCCCTTAGAAACCTTTGAAGGAACCCTAGGGTTCCATGGAAACCTGGTTGAGAATGGCTGCTCTAGTATCATCTAGAAAGCATATTAGAAGGTTCCTGTCCACCACTAAAGGTCCATCAACTGATCAATACTTGAGTATTGAAAATAGAATAGAAAGAAAATGAAAGGGGAGGACAAAGAAGAGACAGAGGAAAGAAAACATGAAGGACAATAATTAGTCATTATGACCTGCATTATTCTTGAAATTCTTGGCAAACTATCCGAACTCTATGTTTTAGATGTTCTGAACTCTATGTTACATGATTATATTACATGTGGGACTTACTGTCGTTTAGTGATGTTATGTTGTCTGGCTTTTTGGTGACATCACGAATAAAGCGCTTAAGGACCTTGAAGTCATGGCTGACCCTCTGTACAGGATGACCCCTCTCCTTTCTCAGTGACTTGCAGGAGCAGAACAAGCCGGATACTGGAATAACAGCACAGGAATTTATCATTCAACATCCACCTTACTAACCGCTCTGTGTCAGCTGCCCCTCTTTGCTAATCCCTCTACTAGCTTCTGATTGCCCAGAGAATAAAATTTAAAATACTAACTACTATAACATGTACATCACCAACCTTGTCTCAAAATATCACCCAAACCATCCTCTGTGCTCTTCTCAAGACCTCATGTTCTTCTTCTCCCTCATCACCTCCCCCCACATTCACCTCCAGGACTTCTGCAGAGCCTCTCCCATCCTCTGCAACCACCTACCCCAATCTGTCTGACTATCTCCTACTCTGTCAGTTTTTAGATGATCCTTGAAAACACATCTCTTCACGGGAAGCCTATCCTGCCTCCATCAAATTAACTGAACTTTTATTTCTCCATCAATTCTTCCCTACACAGTTATCTCCATTTGTACCACTTGTCTGTCCCTTTAGATTGTAAGAACATGACCTTCTCAACCCTCTTGTCTTGAATTGTGTTGTAACTGTACTGTCTCCCTTTATAGTGTAAAGCACTGCACAAACTGTTGGTGCTATACACACTCACCTTCCAAACCGCATCAAATTGTGGGTGTGGTCAAATTCCACTAACAGTGGGAGGGTCTTAAAGGGGCAATATCATCCAGTGAGGGCGTCGGCCTCTGCACTGTACACTGGGCACCCGCATCTCTCTTGCCCCCATCTTGCACGCAGTGGGAGCCATTGGGAGACAAACTGTCACTTGTAAACAGAAAAGCCAGACTTCTGTGTTTAAAAGCAAAAGAGGTGAACAGGAAGCAGAGGGCCTGGGCCAGAGGTGGTGGAACTGAGTTCCACCAAGTTCCAGCTGAAAAAAAGCCCTGATTATACTTCTAACCCCCAGTGACCTCCCTCAAAGATTACACCTCAAACATGATGTGTAGCTAACGGATTGGTTGGCTCAGCTAAACCACAAAATCAAAACTAAAACTATTAATGACTTCTATAGATATGTTTGTCAGAACTGATCATGCTTAAGATGAGGTAAAGTTCTGATCCTAAGCTTAGGTTTCCCTGAAGGACCTCTGGATAACCAGGAACAGGTGGAGTCCAGCTGCACAACAGGTATAGATGAAATATGCAAGCACTGAGGAGCCATTACACGCATACTTTTAAAATATTCCATCAAACTCTACATTGGGTAATATGTATTTTTTTAACCAATAGCTGACAACATTATAAAAATATAAAACACAACAAAGCTTATGGGTTGGTGGAACATTGCGTTAGGGCCATACACGTGACAATGTTCAGCCAAGTTCAAACCATTGGGATTTGCAAATACTGCATGAATTTCCAGAAACATCTCACTCCCCTCGAGTCCTATCGACAGGGCTGGACTGGGACAAAAATTTGGCCCTGGAACTCATCCAGACCGACCCACTCTAATTTTGCAAACAAGCACAAAAACAGTATGCTGCGCACTCGCACGAGAGTGACGTCATCACTGCCCGGCTATCCACATAGCAGGAGCACGCAAACCCAGAAGAAAGACCAGGAGAATGGGGAAGCCCCCTGGCAGCAGTGACAGCATGCTGCTGGAGGGCTTCGCTTCAAAGGTAGGTTTGTCATGTGACAATAAAATCGTGCCCACACTGCAAGGGCTTGTATAGGTCCAGGCAGCATGAAAAAGGAAGATTTGCTTACTTGATCCTCCATCCTGTTAGACTGGTCCTCAGAGTCTTCTCCCCCATGCCCCAAGGTCTTCTGATGTCATCAAGACTGATGCAGAAACCATAACACTAATTCTTGCCATTGGGACCCCCTTCATTCTATAGGGTCCTTCTTCTCGGCCCCCTACATACCATACAACCCCCTACATTCCATAGGGTCCTTCTTCCCATTGGGGGCCCCCTTCATTCCATAGGGTCCTTCTGATAGGGCCCCTACATCTCAAATCTTCATTCCTTAGGACCCCTTCTTCCCACAAGAGCCTCTTCATTCCGTGGGCCCCCTGGATGTTTTGTTTTTTTCAGCCCCCCCCCTCTACCCCCTGGTGTCCCCCTGCCACCTGCCCGAAGCCTGGCTCTGCATTATATATTTTACAATAAAAAACAACTATTTTTAATCAACTGCAGTAGTGAGCAGCTGCCAACATCAAACAGGTCACCACAAACCCACAGATAAATTGAATATATAGCAAAGGATGTGGGGCTAACTAAAATAATATCAAAAATCCATTCAGTGCAAATAATGATTCAAATATGCAAAATCCAACATAGCTAAAAGTTCATCAAAAGTGTCAATTAATATTGAAATGTGCATAAAAATATTTTCAGCAAAAAATTCATATATAAACCATGCTTATAATTAAAACCATTATATCCAAACGATGTCCATGGTATTAAAGTGCAAAAAGAGTGCAAAAAAAAAGGGTTTTAATTATAAGCATGGTATATATATGAATTATTTGCTGAAAATATTCAATATTAATTGACACTTTTGATGAATTTTTAGCTATGTTGGATTTTGCATATTATTTGAATCATTATTTTCACCAAATTGATTTTTTATGTTATTTTATTTAGCGCCACATCCTTTGCTATAGACAGTATATATTTACAGCTATATGCTATATACAGTATATATATATATATATATATATATATATATATATATATATATATATATATACAGCCATATGTTATATACAGTATTCAATAGCTGTGCCGGGCCAGCCGGTTACCTGGACGGGTTCCTGCAGCACCGTCATCCTCCGGCCTCCCTCGTCTGCTCCAGGGACCTCTCCGCCTGTCGGCTGCTCTCAGGACATCACATCAGGACATCACACGGCGGCCTCATTTAAACTCACAGCGACCGTTACCCCGTGGGCCACCGGAGATAGCTGGGTTTTGTTGGCTGAAGCTGAAGAGCTGTCGGAGAGGAGGGGGGCGGAGGTAGCCAAGCGGTGACGGAAAAGGACGAGTATGGGCCGGAGGTGGCCGAAGATGTGTGTAGTGTTCTGAAAACACCGAGTGGGGGCGGAAAGAGCCGAAGTGCATCGCGCTCCGCTCGGAAGCTTGATACCTAGCCATGGGCAGTACAGCTGTGCTCAAATTAATGGCTGCGTGAGTAGCGCAGTCATTCATTTTAGCAGGCTATCATTGAAACCGGCCCACTGACCCATCGGCCCACCGGGAAAATCCCGGTAGTCCCGATGGCCAGTACATGCCTGCCTATCGACCACCAGAGGTTGGTTGGTTGATTGAAGAGTAGTGTATTAATTGTATGCACCTTATAACACACACAGAATCTTAAAGAGGAAGTAAAATTCCTCTGCTGACATGTACGTATAGGTAAGCCTATAATAAGGCTTACCTATAGACAGGGCTTTTTTCAGGGGGAACTTGGTGGAACTCAGTTCCACCACTTCTGGCTCAGACCCTTGGGGGGGGCCTGCTCACCACAAGCACTTGTAAACACAGAAGTCCGGTTTCTGTGTTTACAAGTGATAGCTCTGCACTCTGTATGTAACCCCCCTGTAATGCAATCCTGGTATTTATTGCCCCTTTAACCACTTGCCGCCCGCCCTATTATCAAATGACAGCAGCAAAGTGGTTTGATATTCCTGACCGGACGTCATATGATGTGATCAGGAATATCGAGCCGCTGCGCGCCCCCAGGGGCCCGCATCGTGGCGATCGTTGTTGCGGGGTGTCAGTCTGACACCCTGCAACACCGATCTAGGTAAAGAGTCGTTTCCAATCACGGCTGATCACGATGTAAATGGGAAGAGCCGGTGATCGGCTTTTCCTCACTCGCGTCTCACAGACGCAAGTAGAGGAGAGCCGATCGGCTGCTCTCCTGACAGGGGGGGTCTGTGCTGATTGTTTATCAGCACAGACCCCCCTCGGATCCTACCCAGGACCACCAGGGAAGCCGCCTAGGACCACCAGGGAAGCCATCCACACTGGACCACCAGGTATGCCCCTAGACCCCCAGGGAATTGCCACTGTGTGCCCAGGCAGCTGCCAATCTGTGCCCAGGCAGCTGCCAATCAGTGCCCACTTCAATGCCTACCACTGCCAGTGCCACCAGGGATGCCCATCAGTGCCTCATATCAGTGCCGCGTATCAGTGCCCATCAGTGCCACGTAGCAGTGCCGCCTATCAGTGCCCAGCAGTGCTGCCTATCAGTGCCGCCTATTAGCGCCACCCTATCAGTTCCCAGCAGTGCCCAGCAGTGCCGCCTTTCATTGCCCATCAGTGTCGCCTATCAGTGCCCATCAGTGCCAACCAGTGCCACCCAGTGCCACCCATCAGTGCCGCCTATCAATGCCCATCAGTGCTGCATATGAGTGCCACCCATCAGTGCCGCCTACGAGTGGCCATCAGTGCCGCATATCAGTGCCCATCGTCAGTGCCCGCCAGTGCCCGCTCATTGGTGCCACCTCATCGGTGCCACCTCATCGGTGCCGCCGTATCAGTGCCTGTCAATGCCGCCTTATCAGTGCCCATCAGTGAAAGAGAAAACGTACTTTTTTACAATTTTTTTTAACAGAAACAAAAGCAAAACTTTTATTTTTTTCAAAATTTTCGTTCTTTTTTTTATTTGTTTAGCAAAAAATAAAAAACGCAGAGGTGATCAAATACCACCAAAAGAAAGCTCTATTTGTGGGAACAAAATGATAAAAATTTAGTTTGGGTACAGTGTAGCATGACCGCGCAATTGTCATTCAAACTGCGACAGCGCTGAAAGCTGAAAATTGGTCTGGGCAGGAAGGTGTAAAAGTGCCCTGTATTGAAGTGGTTAAGACCCTCCTACTGTTTGTGAAATTTGACTGACCACACCCACTATTTAATTGGAGGGTGTGTGTGGGTGGAGAGGTTTTGGGGGGTCGTGGTTAAGTTCCAGCACCTATTGTTTGAGAAAGAAAGCCCTGCCTATAGCTAGTGAAAATATCTCCTAAACCTGTACAATTTAGGAGATATTTACAGTTCGAGCAGCCAGTGACATTATTGGCGCATGCGCTCTGAGGGAACAGCCCACAGGTGCGGTCTCTTCCGAGACCCGTGGAGTGTACGGCGGCTCTCATGCGAGTGCCCATGAAGCCGGAAGAAACTCTGGGGAAGATGTCGGCGGTGTCAGCGGTGTGCGGGGATGGCTGCAACAGCTTCGTTCTAAGGTAAGTATTTCATAACGAGTTAGTATGCGATGCAGTGGGGGATGAGCTGATGAAGAGAATAAAAGAACAGTTGTTAGGTGGAGGCAGGGTAGGCTTCTCGGATAGATTTGGAGATAGTCTGATAGATTGGGGTAGGGAATTCCAGAGGATGGGACAGGCTCTGGAGTATTCCTGGAGACGAATATGGGTGGAGGTGATGAGGAAGATAGAGAGCAGGAGGTCTTGGGAGGAACGAAGAGGACGATTAGGTTGGTATTTTAAGACTAGGTTGTGGATGACTTTGTAATGTATTGTTAGTATTTTGAATTTCATTTGTTGGGTGAGTGGCAGCCAATGGAGGGATTGGCAGAGAGGGGAAGCAGACGCTGAGCAGTTTGTAAGGTGGATGAGTCTGGCAGCAGCATTCATGATGGACTGAAGGGAGTATAGTCTATTTAAAGGTAAGCCAATGAGAAGGGAGTTGCAGTAGTCGAGGCGAGAGATAACCAGGGAGTGAATCAGGAGCTTTGTGGTTTCATTGGTTAGGAAGGGACGTAGTTTGGAGATGTTGTGAAGGTTGAGGCAAGCTTTGGAAAGGGATTGGATGTGGGGCCAAAAGGAGAGTTCAGACTCCAGGATAACACCTAGGATCCTGGCATGTCGGGATGGGTGGATTATGGTGCCATAGCTCTTGACAGAGAAGTCAGGGGAAGAGGAACGTGGGGGAGGAAATATTATAAGCTCGGTTTTGGACAAGTTGAGTTTGGGAAAGTGGTGTGACAACCATACAGATATGTCTGTTACTAAGTTAGTGACGTGTGAGACCGATGGAGTGAGTTGAGGGTTGGAAAGATAGATGTGGGTGTCGTCAGTGTAGAAATGATATTGAAAGCCATGGGAGGCAATCAGCTGACCCAGGGAGGAGGTGTAGATTGAAAATAGGAGAGGTCGAAGAAAAGAACCTTGGATGACCCCAACAGAGAAGGGAAGAGAAGAGGAGGAAGTAGAATTGTAAGTGCCACTGAAGGTGCGTTGGGATAGGTAAAATGAGAGCCACTGAAGAGCGCAGTGACGGAGACCGAGGGAGTAAAGTTTTTGGAGGAGGAGGGGGTGGTCAACCGTGTCAAAGGCAGCCGAAACTTCTTTAAATCTATTGCATTGTTAATTCGCACCAACATCTCTGTCTATACAGTTGGAATGACGGCTTCAACTAAGTTTACTGAAAGCAAGCGATATATAAAGTGTGAATAAATTGAAATGAAATTTGTGGTTGGTTGAAGCCACCATTTAACTTTTTTGATGGCTTTGCGATTCAGACAACAAAAATGATGGAAAGTCCAGTGGCTTTATCAAATTGCCACATGCATGGCCAGCATTAGTATTTACGTAACAAAAGAAGACAGCAAAATGCATTTTCACAATTAGGGCCGGCCCTACCATGGGTCCCGCTGGGTCCAGTGGACCCAGGCGGATCTTTGAGAGGGGCGGCAAATTGATGGCCAAAATTTTTTCCCAGCAATATTGTGTGTCATCCAGGGGCGGGACTGGGCCAGGGGGGGCAATGTAACAACTGCACCTGGGCCGCTCCGCTGCCCTTTAAAAAGGCCGCCCTGCTGTCCTCCACACGCATACTCATAGTTGCAGCGCACACAGTCTAACACCAGCTTTTAAGCACCCGAGCACACATGAAGAGCTCAGGTGTGTGTGCTGCCGGAGGCGGGGTACCTACAGGTAACAGAGAGCAACGAAAGATCCCTTCACCACCGGCTCTGCCAGCAGCCGATGTTCAGCCGCAGCTTGCGAGGCTTGCATTTCTATTGGGTGGAACTGAAGGAGGGAGTGCGGCCGGCCTCGTGCCCGGCCTGCCTTCTTGTGCTCTGGTGCATATGTGAGGCTAGGCACTGAAGACTGTGGGAGCGCTGGGAGAGAGCAACAGAGAGGTAATATAAGTTCGTAGCCCACCCCTATACTACCCTAGTCCACCCCTATACTACCCTAGCCCGCCCCTATACTGCCCTAGCCTGTCTATATACTACCCTAGCCTGTCTATATACTACCCTAGCCCACCCCTATACTGCCCTAGCCTGTCTATATACTACCCTAGCCTGTCTATATACTACCCTAGCCTGCCCCTATACTCCCCTAGCCTGCCCCTATACTGCCCTAGCCTGTCTCTCCCACCCTCTACCATGCTGCTGTAGCCGGGAAGAAGTGAAAAGCGGAGCTTCACCCAAAAGAGGAAACTCTGCTTGTCCGTCCCCCCCCCCCCCCCCGGTCCACTGCCCCACTTCTGGCTCAGTTTGCCATGTTCAACCATCTTACTTTAAAGGAGCCATTGAGATAATTTCAGGTCTTTTGGCACCCCTGTTAAAACCAATTCATTAGGGGGCCGTAGGAAGAATATCCATTACATTGGTGGTCATTGGAAAGAATGCCCCCTTGCAGTAGTGGCCAAAATACCGTCCTTACAGACAGCTAAAAAGACCATTGGTGTCATGCAGCTGGCTATGCCAAATGGTGTTTGCCCTGAAAATATGCACGTACCATCAAATCGGAGATTAATCGTCCACAGCTTAAGGAACTCCTAGCAACCTCTGAACCCTGATTGAGAATGACTGCTTTAGTATAATGTAGAAAGCAGATTAGAGGAACCCTACCAATCATTAAAGTCAATCAATTGATTTATACTCAAGATACTTGAGTAGGGGTGAGTTGGAAGAATACCTATTACATTAATGGTCATTGGAAAGCGTACCCCATTACAGTCGTGGCCAAAATGCCACCTGCCACCCTTACGGACAGATAAAAAGACCATTGGTGTCATGCAGCTGGTTACAGTGCCTTGAAAAAGTATTCACACCCCTTGAAATTTTCCACATTTTGTTATGTTACAACCAAAAAATGTATTTTATTGGGCTTTTATGTGATGGACCAACACAAAGCGGCACATACCGTAGTTGTCAAGTGGAAGGAATGATAAATTGTTTTCAACATTTTATACAAATATGTGAAAAGTGTGGCGAGCATTTGTATTCAGCCTCCTTTACTATGATACCGCTACCTAAAATCTAGTGGAACCAATTGCCTTCAGAAGTCACCTAATTAATAGAGTTCACCTGTGTGTAATTTATTTCTCAGTATAAATACAGCTGTTCTGTGAAGCCCTCAGAGGTTTGTTAGTGAACCTTAGGAAAACAGCATCATGAAGACCAAGGAACACACCAGACAGGTCAGGGATAAAGTTGTGGAGAAGTATAAACCAGGGTTAGGTTATAAAATAATATCCCAAGCTTTGAACATCTCACGGAGCTCTGTTCAATCCATCATCCGAAAATGGAAAGAGTATGGCACAACTGCAAACCTACCAAGACATGGCCGTCCACCTAAACTGACCGGCTGGGCGGGGCGTGGCCTGGACGGCGATGTGAGAGGACGTGATAGACCGGAGCTCCGCTAGTGGTAATCCTTATTCTCCCATCCTGCACCAAATACGGGCTAAATTTCTGCCTAAATTGTGGGTACCAGCAGCACCGACAAGCTAGATCATGTCTCCCCCCAAAAAGGGCACAGCTGCCTCCTCGTCCTTAGACAAATACCGGAGGACGGAGCGAGGCACAGAGCAGCAAGATGGCGCCGCGCCAGCAGCACACGAGGCCTCTCACACAGACCCAGCAGCAGACGGCACGGCCCAGGTACTTGAAGCCATCTCGCTGTGCCAATCCACCCTGACGACAAAAATCGAGGAAGTGAAGGTGGATATATCTTTAATCAGGCACGACATGACAAAACTGAGGGAGAGAGTTACTGAGGCCGAGACCAGGATTGGACGTGCGGAGGACACACTATACCCCTTGCAACACTCCCACGATGATCTCCAGCGGCAGATGCAACAACTTGCACAGAAGCATGACGACCTCGAGAATCGCTCTCGCAGATCCAACCTGCGCTTCATTGGGCTGCCTGAGGGCTCGGAGGGCACAGATCCTGCCACCTTCCTTGAGCAGCTTCTTATTACAACATATGGCAGAGAAGCCTTCTCTGCAACTTTTGTGGTAGAACGGGCCCACCGCATGCCTGCACGCCGCCCGCCTGAAGGTGCACCACCCCGCACCTTTATAGCCAAGATGCTAAACTTCAGAGACCGAGATGCGGTGCTCCGACTGGCAAGAATTAAAGGCAACATTCCTTTCCAGGCAGGATTTATTTCAGCATTCCCAGATTTCTCTGCTGAGGTGCAGAAGCAACGAGCGCGGTTCACAGAAGTCAAACGCCGCCTGCGCGCTCACCACATCAAGTATGCAATGCTCTTCCCAGCTCGTCTTCGTGTGGCAGGCGAAGACAGGGTGCATTTCTTTGAGGACCCCGCCTTGGCTTCGGAATGGCTAGACCAGCAAGACGCCGCGAGAAATCGTCCAGCCTGATCGCGACCTAGACCTACCAACATTGTAAGTGCCTTTTTTCCTTTTAATCCACCAAGCTAACTTTTTACTTACACTCACTTCCCTTGATCCCCTGTTGCCAACCATGGCCTACCATCTGGGCTTAGACGCCTACGTTTTGCGCCCACAATGTTCACGGTCCTCGGCATCCGAGCTATGTGCTCCCCTTCTCCCTTTACCCAAACTTGCCAGGACCTGAAACCCACCACTACAGCTTCTCCAAGGTACTGAGTACATGCATACCCACATTCCTGCTCACGCGGTGTGTTCAACGGCTTGGTCCTGAGGAGACCCTCTTAATCTCAGGGACATATCATTACCAAACGCAAGAAATTACTTGATCCCTATTGCACCCCCCGAAACATCGATGCCGGACGCACCCCCCCATTGCTATTACAACACTTTGGACTTCAATCCAATTGGTGCCAATATGATTCTATACCACAGAGGAGCATGGGCTCAGGCTTATGCAACACTCCTTCGGTTCGAATCGCAGAGATTTCACGTTCTCCATCGCTGACTTAACATCCAGAACTTTTTCGCACCCAAAGAGGGGTTTTTGTTTACTCCGCCGCCGGCGCTGCCAACTAGGCTTCCGCCGACAGTGGAATGTTTAAAAGTGCAGTAGTTTATGTTTGATTGATAATGCAATTTAGCTGCACTAAGTTTGGGCTGGATGCCCCAGTCAAGTTCGGGAGACTGAGGGCAGGGAGGGGGGCTGGGGGAAATGTTCAGTTTAGAAACAGGTTTGATGTTGCTACATGCCTTCATATACTAGAACACAAACAATGTCCTATTGGAAAGGTGTCGGAACTGGAAATTAATGTATGTCTTTTTTCTGTTCATGCGGAGTGTGGTGGCACGGGTGCCCATAAAATGACCCACGCCTATCCTATCATCGTTTGTACTAAACCGCTATGGCCAACATAAAATTCCTCTCCTGGAACATTCGGGGGATCCGGGATAAAATTAAGCGCACTGCGATATTCAATAATCTTAAATCATATAGAGCTGACATCATAGTCCTGGTGGAAACTCACGTCACGGGTCAACTTCAACTTGCACTTAAACGCCCCTGGATAGGTTGGGCGTTCCATGCCACCCACACTCCGTATTCACGTGGAATCTCGATCTTAATAGCTAAAACAACTCCATTTGCAGTCATTTCAGTAAATACCGACCCTCAAGGGAGATATATATTCTTGCACTGCACACTAAATGGTACACAGTATCTTATAATGGCATTCTACATTCCTCCCCCATATCAATCCACCTTAATCATTGAGGGATTGCTATACATGGCACAACACCCCAATACCCAATGTATTTGGCTAGGCGATTTTAATATGGTTCTAGAACCCCATAGGGATAGGTTGCAATCACAACAACACACCCCACATCCTGCAACCACTAGACTCGCACGCACGTTAGCAGAATTTTCGTTAACCGATACCTGGAGATACAAACACCCAGACACCAAGGCCTACTCCTGCTTTTCGGCGACACACTCCACCATGTCCCGAATTGATCTTATTTTAATATCAAATAACCTAATTCCAAAGCTATCTGACTCTGGTTACCACACGAGATCCCTTTCGGATCATGCTCCATGTTGGGCCACACTGCAACTAGGCCCCAATACAAGGCCCCGTAGCTGGCGCTTACACCCTTTTTGGCTAACAACACTGAAAGATCAGGAGGACATACACGGGGAGTGGCAACACTTCTTCAAGACTAATAGAAACACTGCCCCAAAGGGTATAATATGGGAAGCATTCAAACTCCACGCACGTACAATCCTATCTTTTCGCATAAATAGAATCAAACAATCCTCCAAAACTATTATGCTTCAAGCCTCTGACAAACTAAACTCGCTTACTGGAGAGTTCCAGAATGACCCAACACAGGAAAAGGCATCTGCACTTAGAATGCAGACCCGCCTCGTTGACCAATTACAATTTGAAAAAGCTAAGCAAAACTGACCGGCTGGGCAAGGAGAACATTCATCAGAGAAGAGCCAAGAGGTCCATGGTAACTCTGGAGGAGCTGCAGAGATCCACAGCTCAGGAGGGAGAATCTGTCCACAGGACAACTATTAGTCGTGTTCTCCACAAATCTGACCTTTATGGAAGAGTGACAAGAAGAAAGACATTGGTGAAAGAAAGTCATAAGAAGTTCTGTTTGTAGTTTGTGAGAAGCCATGTGGGGGACACAGCAAACATGTGGAAGAAGGTGATCTGGTCAGATGAGACCAAAATGTAACTTTTTGGCCTAAAAGCAAAGGCATGTTAGGCAGAAAAAAGTGGCGGCTGGTCCACTCGCCCCCCCCCCACCCCCAGGTTGGTTGGTTGGCCGGACCATGGGGGTCATGGGTGGTACCCCCTCAGGGTCTGCCAGTCACCCACCCCATCTCGCAGGCAGCGTCCGGGCAGCCGATGATGTTGGCTTCTTTCTGGGCTGTTCTCTTCGGCAGCTTCCTTTCTTTCCCTGCATCTCCTCCCTCTTCCTCCTGGCAGCCAATCCAATCAGATCTCCTTTCGGCCAATCGGGTGATAGATCTCACAACCCGCTTCCTGATTGGCCGGGAGGAGAATCAGTGTTACATTCGCTATTGTCACACAACTGGGTGGGCTTCAGGCCGAGTGCTCTGCACCCCCGAGCCCACCCTTTTTTAAAGCCTTTTAGAGCCTCGGGCTCTAAATACGTGCTTCAAAAAAAAAAAATCCCGATTGGAATCCATGCGTCCGGCACTCTGCATGTAGATTAGGGGGGCACGGGCCCGTGCGCCCCTAATGAACGTAAATCACCCTGAACACACCATCCCCAGCGTGAAACATGGTGGTGGCAGCATCATGTGGTGGGGATACTTTTCTTCAGCAGGGACAGGGAAGCTGGTCAGTGGTGATGGGAAGATGGAAGGAGACAAATACAGGTCAATCTTAGAAGAAAACCTGTTAGAGTCTGCAAAAGACTTGAGACTGGGGCGGAGGTTCACCTTCCAGCAGGACAACGACCCGAAACATACAGCCAGAGCTACAATGGAATGGTTTAGATCAAAGCATATTCATGTGTTAGAATGGCCCAGTCACAGTCCAGACCTAAATCCAATTGAGAATCTGTGACAAGACTTGAAAATCGCTGTTCACAGACGCTCTCCATCCAATCTGACAGAGCCTGAGATATTTTGCAAAGAAGAATGGGCAAAAATGTCCCTCTCTAGATGTGCAAAGCTGGTAGAGACATCCCCAAAAAGACTTGCAGCTGTAATTGCAGTGAAAAGGGGGTTCTACAAAGTATTGACTCCGGGGCGCGCCATACAAATGTACCCCCCACACTTTTCATATATTTATTTGTAAAACATTTGGAAAACCATTTTTCATTTTCCTTCCACTTCACAATTATGTGCCACTTTGTGTTGGTCTATCACAGTGATGGTGAACCTTGGCACCCCAGATGTTTTGGAACTACATTTCCCATGATGCTCAGCTACACTGCAGAGTGCATAAGCATCATGGGAAATGTAGTTCCAAAACATATGGCAGCCATTGGCAATTTGCAAAGAATACCCAACACCTCAGTTCAAGTCAATGAAAGTCTGTGTTCCTAGGCAGGCTGGCACCCTAGGTAACCCCACGTATCATGCTGAGCCTCCGTGATTGAATAACTGGGGAGGGAAGTGCTAGATAACATGTGTCAAACACAAGGCCCGTGGTCCGAATCTGGCCCATCAGACTATTTTATGTGGCCCTCGCCCCCCAGGGAGAGAGGTGGAAGTGAGATGTGGGCAGCCTGTGAAAGAGAGCTGAACCCTGCACACTGCATAGCACACTCCTAAACTCTGCACTCTGTATGTAGCACACTTCTCAATCCTTCGCTCTGTTCACAGCGCATCCCGAACCCTGCTCTCTGTACACAGCACACCCCTAAACGATGCACTCTGTGCGCAGCGAACCCCTGAACGCTGCTGTCTGTACACAGTGCACCCCTGAATGCTGCACTCTGTATACAGCGCACCCCTGAACCCTGCTCTCTGTACACAGTGCACCCCTGAATGCTGCATTCTGTGCACAGCGCACCCCTGAACACTGCACTCTGTGCGCAGTGCACCCCTGAACGCTGCACTCTGTGCACAGAGCACCCCTGAACGCTGCACTCTGTACGCAGCGCACCCCTGAACGCTGCACTCTGTACATAGCACACCCCTGAATTCTGCACTCTGTACACAGCGCACCCCTAAATTCTGCACTCTGTACACAGCGCACCCCTGAACTCTGCACTCTGTACACAGTGCACCCCTGAATTCTGCACTCTGTACACAGCGCACCCCTGAATTCTGCACTCTGTACGCAGCGCACCCCTGAATTCTGCACTCTGTACGCAGCGCACCCCTGAACGCTGCACTCTGTACGCAGCGCACCCCTGAACGCTGCACTCTGTACACAGCGCATCCCGAACCCTGCTCTCTGTACACAGCACACCCCTAAACGATGCACTCTGTGCGCAGCGAACCCCTGAACGCTGCTGTCTGTACACAGTGCACCCCTGAATGCTGCACTCTGTATACAGCGCACCCCTGAACCCTGCTCTCTGTACACAGTGCACCCCTGAATGCTGCATTCTGTGCACAGCGCACCCCTGAACACTGCACTTTGTGCGCAGTGCACCCCTGAACGCTGCACTCTGTGCACAGAGCACCCCTGAACGCTGCACTCTGTACGCAGCGCACCCCTGAACGCTGCACTCTGTACATAGCACACCCCTGAATTCTGCACTCTGTACACAGCGCACCCCTAAATTCTGCACTCTGTACACAGCGCACCCCTGAACTCTGCACTCTGTACACAGTGCACCCCTGAATTCTGCACTCTGTACACAGCGCACCCCTAAATTCTGCACTCTGTACGCAGCGCACCCCTGAATTCTGCACTCTGTACGCAGCGCACCCCTGAACGCTGCACTCTGTACGCAGCGCACCCCTGAACGCTGCACTCTGTACACAGCGCACCCCTGAACGCTGCACTCTGTACACAGCGCACCCCTGAACGCTGCACTCTGTACACAGCGCACCCCTGAACGCTGCACTCTGTACACAGCGCACCCCTGAACGCTGAACTCTGCACACAGCGCACCCCTGAACTCTGCACACAGCGCACCCTGAACTCTGCACACAGCGCACCCTGAACTCTGCACACAGCGCACCCTGAACTCTACACACAGCGCACCCCTGAACTCTGCACTCAGCGCACCCCTGAATGCTGCACTCTGTACACAGCTCATCCCTGAACTCTGCACTCTGTACACAGCGCACCCCTGAACTCTGCTCTCTGTGCACAGCGCACCCCTGAACTCTGCACTCTGTAAACAGTGCACCCCTGAATGCTGCACTCTGTACACAGCACACCCCTGAACCCTGCACCCAGTATATAGTGCACCTTTAAACTCTGCACACTGTACATAGCGTATACCCTGAACGCCGCACTCCTGGTATTTATTGACCCTTTAGAATCTTGCCACTGTTAGTGCAATTTGGCCACACCCACTGTTTGATACTGTTTTGCAGGGAAGGGGGTGTGGTTTAGTTCCTGTCCTATTTTTGGAGAAAAAAGGCCCTGGATAAATTTGTATAGTTTTACAGATACAGCCCGTCCTTTGAGGACAAACATAATGCTGATGCGGCCTGCATTGAAATTGAGTATGACACACCTGTGCTAGATGATGCTGGATGTCCTCCAACCAGGAAAAGGAAATGGGCTCTGTCTGACTTAGTGCAGCTTCTAATGCTTCATATAATGGCTAAGCAATTTCTTATTTTTCTTTGCTTCCATGCCAACTCCAGCCCAAACTTTTTCTTTTGTATTGGATAAAATGGGGAATATTCGGAACCTCTGCTGGGTTTTTATTGCTGTCTGTGTCCTGATTGGGTAGATTTCCCCTCACTTCCAGTAAGGACAAGAAATGGTGGGGAATCTCTCTAACGGGGACACAGATCTGTGTGGTTATCATTGCGTCAGCAAGTGAGGGAAAATCTCCCTAATGGGGTCTCAGACAGAAATAAAATTTGGCAGAAATGTTAACTTATCCCATCTCTATCCAAATCTAATACAAACATTTTGTCAGAAGTTAGAGCTTATAACGTGTTGCTAAAGATATTTACTATTCCCCAAAAAGATTTTATGAGAGATCCCTAAACACCAAACAAGGTTCCATCTTGTTACCATGTTCCGGGGTTCCTCCTAGATGTGCTCCCGAGGAGCAGTCACAGAATCCTCGATTGTCCAACTGTAAGAGAAAGTCTCTTCCTGGGGGTTGGCCAAAACCCAAAGATGTTATAAAGGTGTCCGTTAGGTCCAGTTTCACAAGCTCCCCGAGGTTCTCTACATCTACAGTCCTTAGATGATTATGGCTCAGATACAATCTCTGGAGTTTCTTTAGACCCTGCAAGGAGTCAGGACGGAGTTCGGAGATTCCACAGTTGCTTAGATCCAAGGTCTGGAGATGGGGTAAGTTCTTGAAAGCCCCTGCAGGAAGGACATGCAGTGGATTGTTGGAGAGATTGAGGTGGAAGAGCTCTGAGAACCTCTCAGACAAGGGTTGAGATAGATGGATGGAGTTACTGGAGAGGTCCAAGTACCGGAGATCACCGGGAAGCGTAAGTGGGATGTCAGTAAGGCCTTTATGACGGCAGTCCACACTCACCTGAACAAACAGCAAGCAAGACAGGATTACTCAGCTCTCGTGTTGACCACATATACTCAGCAATTGTCTTAAAATTTTACTCAATTTCCACAGCATATAAAGGGTCTCTGTCATGAGAGGATAATGGAGGTTGCCACTGCTGAACTATTCTGTTGACCATGCTAGCCCCTTGGTTGTCATGCAGATGTTATGGCCTCAATGCTCTCCAAGTCCCTGATCCATAAAAAGCATAAGAGAGATAAGAATTTGTGATGCTTTTCTGACACTCTTTTATAGCATGCTTATTCCAGATCTGAGACTCAAGGAACTCAGACAATTCCTGGCAATAAGCATTTGAAAAAAGTAGCTTGCAATGGCAGCATCCCATGAGAGATTAACAGTGTCACGAAACCCACATCATAAAAAAAACTCTCCATAAATGGTGTATACCATGCTGTTTATACTGACTCAGTCACTATTGAATTCGTTTTCTGTCTTCTGCAAAAAAACCCGGTTGATTCTGCTGCTCTCTATCTCCCCCTTCTGTCCATGTCTGCAATTCTGCTAGGGACTTTGCAACTGTGGTGGCAACTCTACACATGCTCAGTCTTCAGTGAGTTTCTATTCTGAGCATTTCCTCCCTATCACACAGTGGTAAATGACGGGCAACTCCCTCCCTTCTCCTCCATGCCCACTAACCAGCTAAACACAATAGGGGCGGGATATTAAATGTAGATTGATGGACAGTGGCGGCTGGTGCGCCCCAAGCCCACCCTTTTTTTAAGCCTATTATAGCCTCTGGCTTTAATCACATGCTTCAAAAGAAAACACCCCCCCATTGGAATCCATGTGTCCGGTGCCCTGCACGTAGATTAGGGGGCCGGATGCATGGACAGGGGGGGGCGGCGCCCGTTCGCCCCTAATTGCGGGCCGCCACTGTTGATGGAGGCTTCACCTCCCTCTTATTCTAAGACACAGGCTGGAGGGGCGTGACAACAGTCTGTGATTGGCAGAAATCCGTCCACGCCATGCTATTGCCAAAAAATAATACAGATTTGATTTCAAATATATATTTGTATGACAATTTAAAACAGTTTATTGATATGAATTCCTTATTTTTACTCTGTATTCCAAATTCAGTTTTTTATTTTATTTTGAACATGTGACCAGCAGCAGAGGACTAGATGCTCCTCCTGCCTATGTTTCCCTGCAGACAGGCTGGGAGAGAGTTGGGTCATGTGACAGCTGGATATCGATTAGGAAAAAGGGTACCTCTACAAGTGTATGGCCAGCTTTACTTGAACCACTTGCCAACAACAATACGTATATAAACGTTGCGGTCTGCAAGTGGTTTACCGGGATTATGTTGAAGCTATCACCCATAACCCCGGTACCGTTTTTTTTTCTGTAGGCGGCCAACTTTCTCATGAAACCACTGGAACGGTTTCAGAAGCGGTCCCCCCCACCCCAAAAAAAAAAAAATATTTCGAAAATTGTCAAGTATGTGGCCATTCAACATTGGGTAGGTCTGACATATGAGCTCTGCCTGGAAGGGTTGTTAGTGGAGAATTTATATGCAGGCTTCTTGTTTGTTTAAAAAGATGATGATGTCAAATAATTTTTTACAGTTCTTCACTCTGATTGGACACCCAGCAATAATTGCCATAAACTGCCGGCAAAGAGGTTTTATAATGTTTGCTGTATCTCAAATGAGAAATGTCCCAGAATGAGTCATCATCACAAATAGAAAGCTTCAGCGGTCACAGTTAATGTTTGTTTAAATATTACCAGTAAATCTTCTCTGCTCTTCTTTTCTCAGAAACATTTACTTCTGAAATTGCCTCCTACCTTCTGAGAGGCCCTCTTACCTTCTGAGATGGCCTCTTACCTTCTGAGATGATCTCCTACATCCTGAGATGGCCTCTTACCTTCTGAGATGGCCTCTTACCTTCTGAGATGGCCTCCTACCTTCCTGAGATGGCCTCCTACCTTCTGAGATGGCTTCCTACCTTCTGAGATGGCTTCCTACCTTCTGAGATGGCCTCTTACCTTCTGAGATGACCTCCTACCTTCTGAGATGGCCTCTTACCTTCTGAGATGACCTCCTACCTTCTGAGATGACCTCCTACCTTCTGAGATGACCTCCTACCCTCTGAGATGGCCTCTTACATTCTGAGATGACCTCCTATCTTCTGAGATGACCTCCTACCTTCTGAGATGACCTCCTACCTTCTGAGATGACCTCCTAGCTTCTGAGATGGCCTCCTACCGTCTGAGATGGCCTCCTACCTTCTGAGATGGCCTCCTACCTTCTGAGATGGTCTCTTATCTTTTGAGAGGCCCCCCTACCTTCTGAGGTGGTCTTCTACCTTCTGAGATGGCCTCTTACTTCCTGAGATGGACTCCCTCTCGTCACAGAGGACAAAGTGACTTCAGACACACAATATAAATATTATAATGTAAAAGATTGACGTCACCCCTATATGGCTGAACCTAGGGTAGGAGGGCCACATGAACCTCTTTGGAACTTATTGTGTGGCCCTGGGGACCCAGAAGTCAGGAGTGGGAGCATTGATTCATAACAGTCTGTAATGTGCAGTGATTAGGGGCACTGTGAGACATTTCAGGGAAAAAAATCATGACAATTTTCAGAGATTTTCCTATATCAGTGCATTGGAGTAAATGGAGAAGGTAAAATTGAGGAGGGCTTAGTGGTTTTAGAAGTACAATAAACATTAAGTGGCTCCTAAGGGATACAGAATCTCCTTTTAATTATCCTAAGCCTGTTCCTGTGCCAAAAAGAGGCCCCTTATTAGCAGAAAGGATTATCTACATGTTTGGTCCAAACCTAGGTTCAGGCTGGATTTTTCTTGTTCAAAGTTCTGCAATAGCTGAACTAAATTGGAGTCGAACTTCCACTGACAGCCAGCGGGAAGTGACAATCATGACTCATCCCTACCTGCCCTATCTCAACTTTTAACCGGGGATTTCTGCCTGGCAGCAGAATATAAACTAAGGGTGAAGATATTGTAAAACAAAGAACACGTGGGGTCCCCCTTCATAATTATACTGGACCCTTCAAGTTCTGGTATGGAATTTGGGGGAAGACCAATACCATTTTTTTCATCTTTTGGCATGGGGTCCCTGTTGTTAGGACAGTGGTGGTGGCTGTCTTCTGGGTCTGGTGTGAATTTTAGGGGGATCCCCATGCAAAAGAACAAAAAGCATGTGGTCCCTCCAAAAAGTTCATACCAAACCTTTATCTGAGCATGCATCCTGGCAGGCCAAGAAAGGGGGAAACCGAGTGTGCATCCCCTTTCCTCCTGAACCACAACAGGTTAGATGTCCTCAACATGTGGAAAGTACCATGCCAGGGTGCAATGGGAACACCAGTTCTTGTGACAACCAGGGATTCCCTCCCTTTAGAGGGATTTCCCCTCACTTCATGTTTGGGCAATGGGACAGGAAGTGGAGGGAATTCTTCCCAGAAGGCAAAAACTGACAGGAGTTCTAACTAAGGTGACAACATTTCCAAACTGTCATTCAGAGACCCCCCTTCCCAAAAAAAATTTACATCACGCGGGTTCCCTTGGTCTGCCTGTAAAAGTAGCGTGCCTGCAACATGCAGAGTACATGCTGCAGCAAAAATGACATTTAAGGGGAACCCCACGCCAAAAAAAAAATGGTGTGGGGTCCCCCCCAATATCCATACCAGACCCTTATCCAAGCAAGCAGCCTGGCAGGTCAGGAAAGGGCATGTAGCCTGGTATGGTTGTGGAGGGGGGAGGCTGCTCGCTCGTCCCCCCACCCCTTTGCTGATCTGCCAGGCTGCATGCTCGGATAAGAGTCTGGTATGAATTCTAGGGGGGACCCCAGGCTGTTTTTTTTTATTTTGGCATGGGGTTCCCCTTAAAATCCATACCAGACCCAAAGTGTTTGGTATGGACTAGAGGGGGGAACCCCATGCGGTTTGTTTTTGTTTTTTTTACTGTGGTCCCGCTCCTTAACAACCAGCTTTTACTGCACCCTGATTGGGCAAAGCTTTGCCCAATCAGGGTGCAGAATGCACTGTGCATGGTGGCTGTGTCAGTTTCATTCCGGGACACTGTATTGTCCCGGAATGAAGGTGTCCGGGACCCAGGACAGACCTGCAAAATGCGTGACTGTCCCGAGCAATCCGGGACACGTGATCACCCTAGTTCTAACCCTCCCTTACTCTATCCAATCTAAAACGAAATTTTGCCTTTAACTCTCCATCATCTAACAAACATTTAGTCCAAATTGGATAGACTATACCTAGAGTCCCCCCCCAACAACAACAATATCCTCCACAACAATAGATCCCCTTTTAGCCAGCATCAGGAGAGCCCTCCCTTAACAAGAGATCCCTCCCAGCAACATAAGACCCCCCCCCCTCAAGCAGCAGTAGATCCCCCACTAGCAACAATAGACCCCCCACAACAATAGATCCCGCTCAGCAAACATAGACCGCCTAGCAACCAGAATCAATAAACATTCCAGCACACCCCAGCACCCCTTGCCATTACATACATTCAGTGCTGGAGGTTCTGGAACTGAGTTTCCACCCATGTTCCTGTTGAAAAAAAGCCCTGGTTATATGTAATGTATTGTCTGTCTGTATTCATGTCTGTCAATTAGATTGGTGGTGAGTAGTGTTCCATAGCCCGTCTGTAGTGTGATTGTCAGTAAAGTGGAATCTTACCTGGCTGGTGAAGGTGCTGCAGGGGTGAGCGGAGGTGGCGGGGAGGAGCAGTGTGATGTACAGGAGCAGCATGATGAATGAACCTGTCATCAGAAGACAAAGACACACCGGGATGAAAAGTAACAATCACAGACACGGGGCAGGATCTACTGTATCATATATATAGAATTTATCACCCACATATATTAAAGTGATTTCTCTTGCAGCATCCTGCGTAGTCACCCTACACTGTGTGCAACAATAGAAATACACAGCCCTATGCACCCCCCTCCCTGAGCAATTACCTGTTTGTTGCTGGGTCTCCTAGGTGAACACCATGCTGAGCAGCCCATACACCCAGTGTGCCCCCCTTCCTGTGCACTCACCTGTTTGTTGCTGGGTCTCCTAGATGAGCCTGCTGGGCAGCCCATACACCCAGTGTGCCCCCCTCCCTGTGCACTCACCTGTTTGTTCCTGGCTTTCCTAGGTGAGCACTATGCTGGGCAGCCCATACACCCAGTGTGCCCCCCTTCCTGTGCACTCACCTGTTTGTTGCTGGGTCTCCTAGGTGAGCACTATGCTGGGCAGCCCATACACCCAGTGTGCCCCCTCCCTGTGCACTCACCTGTTTGTTCCTGGCTTTCCTAGGTGAACACCATGCTGGGCAGCCCATACACCCAGTGTACCCCCCTCCCTGTGCACTCACCTGTTTGTTCCTGGCTTTCCTAGGTGAACACCATGCTGGGCAGCCCATACACCCAGTGTGCCCCCTCCCTGTGCACTCACCTGTTTGTTGCTGGGTCTCCTAGATGAGCATGCTGGGCAGCCCATATACCCAGTGTGCCCCCCTCCCTGTGCACTCACCTGTTTGTTGCTGGGTCTCCTAGATGAGCATGCTGGGCAGCCCATAAACCCAGTGTTCCCCCCTCCCTGTGCACTCACCTGTTTGTTGCTGGGTCTCCTAGGTGAGCACTATGCTGGGCAGCCCATACACCCAGTGTGCCCCCCTCCCTGTGCACTCACCTGTTTGTTGCTGGGTCTCCTAGGTGAGCATGCTGGGCAGCCCATAAACCCAGTGTTCCCCCCTCCCTGTTCACTCACCTGTTTGTTGCTGGGTCTCCTAGATGAGCATGCTGGGCAGCCCATACACCCAGTGTGCCCCCTCCCTGTGCACTCACCTGTTTGTTCCCGGCTTTCCTAGGTGAACACCATGCTGGGCAGTCTGAGCACCCTGTCTCCTACCTGTCCTCTCTTCCTGAAGGTGAGGGGTGGAGCCTGGCACCAGGAAGGGTACAAAGGTGGAAGAGCTGGTTAAACTGTAACCCGTACTGAGTGGGAAGAGGGGAGAGGAGCCTGGCGGTGCACCTGGATTTGATCTCTTCTCATTTTCTGCAGAGAAAGTAAAGAATACACAGATTCATTCATTACATGAGTATACGGAGTATATACTTTATATAGACATAGGGAGTCCAGTGTCCACTAGAGGGAGCAGCTGAGAGAGGCCAACAGAAGAAGGTTACATTGTGTCGCTCAGGGAGAAGGTTACATTCACTGACAATCCTGTATTGAGCTGTTCTACTGCTGAAACTTACCATGTGACTTGTGACATAAAGTCCCATGACAAGTCAAAACACATTCATTTCAATGGGTGCCGTTTTAATCAATGCAACTCAAGTCGCAGCGACAAAAGAAAACTCGCTACTTTTGTGTGACTTGAGCGTCACCGACTGCAACGTTATATCAGGAGAGTCCCAAGGAAGTCACACAACCTTTGGTTTGTAGCAGTGTAAACCATTCTTTGTGTGTTTTGCAGTGCATTTGCTGATTTTCAGAAACGCACTACAGTACATTTAACACCGGTCGAAACGAAAATGTTATTGTTTCCGATCCGAATGCAGCAAAGTGAACAAACGAAAAAATAAATCTTCAACAAATGATTACAATGACTCTGCCATAGGCCGGGCGGGAGTTCCATTGTTCTGACCAGACGTCATATGACGTCCTTCAGAGCAATCGGCTCGTCGAATTCTAACTACACATAATGCTGAAATCAAAGACTGTGTGTTATTAGAGAACCATTTCAAAATAACGCTGTTTTTGTTAAGCCAAATGTGATTTAAAGAGTCATTGTAATCTTTTGTTGAGGATTTTTTTTTTTTTTCGTTTGTTCACTTTGCTGCATTCGGATCGAAAACAATAACATTTTCGTTTCGACCGATTATATCGATTTAAACGTTTTCAAATCTAAAAAAAAAACGTTAAATTGGAAGAAAATTTCGAATACGAATCCCGAATACGAATTGAACGAATCAACCGAATTTAACAAACGAAATAACTAGATTAACGAATCAAAATGAAACGAAACAATTTTTTTCGTCATGTCTTCTGCTAAATGTGACCTGTTTAACCACTTCCCGCCTGGCCTATAGCAGAATGACGGCCGGGCGGTGGTTCAGTTATCCTGACTGGGCGTCATCCTGCAAGATAACAGCCGCCGCGCCCGTTGGGGTGCGCATCACGGCGATCTGACACACCACTACACTGATCTCGGTAAAGAGCCTCCGGTGAAGGCTCTTTACCACATGATCAGCCGTGTCCAATCACGGCTGATCATGATGTAAATAGGAAGAGCCGGTGATCAGCTTTTCCTCACTCGCGTCTGACAGACGCGAGTAGAGGAGAGCCGATCCGTGGCTCTCCTGACAGGGGGGGGGGTCTGTGCTGATTTTTTATCAGCACCACCCCCCCTCCTCCGATACCCACTTCAGACCACCAGGGAAGTCGCCAGGACCACCAGGGAAGCACATAATATGTGCATGGCCAGGTACATCCCCCATGGCCATTCACATGTGCCAACATATGCCCAATCAATGCCAATCAGTGGCCACAAATGGGCACTGACTGGCAGCATTATGAAAACAAAAAAATTCAGTGATGCTCAGCAAAGCCACCCATCAGTGTCATCAGTGCCACTCATCAGTGTCATCAGTGCCACCTATCAGTACCCATCCATGCCCATCAGTGCCCACCAATCAGTGCCCATCTGTGCCACCTATCAGTGCCACCTATGAGTACCCATCAATGCCACCCATAAGTACCCATCAGTTGCGCCCACGAGTGCCCATCAGTGCCGCCTATGAGTGTCCACCAGTGCCACCTATGAGTACCCATCAGTGCCACCCATAAGTACCCATCAGTGCCGCCTATGAGTGCCCACCAGTGCCGCCTATGAGTGCCCATCAGTGCCGCATACCAGTGCCACCTATCAGTGCCCATCAGTGCCAACTATCAGTGCAGCCTATTAGTGCCCATCATCAGTGCCCATCAATGTCACCTCATCAGTGCCACCTCATTGGTGCCACCTTACTTATTAACAAAAAAATTTAACAGAAACAAAGAAAAACTTTTTTTTGTTCAAAATTTCTGGTCTTTTTTTATTTGTTGCGCAAAAAATAAAAATCGCAGAGGTGATCAAATACCATCCAAAAAAAAGCTCTATTTGTGGGAACAAAATGATAAAAAATGTATTTGAGTACAGTGTAGCATGACCGCGCAATTGTCATTTAAATTGTGACAGCGCTGAAAGGTGAAAATTGGCCTGGGCAGGAAGGTGTCTAAGTGCCTGGTATTGAAGTGGTTAAGCAAATCGGGATGCGCTGCGGCCACCTTGCAATGCATGAGGTTGCGGAGCATTGGTGAAGCATTTATGGGGTTAAAACAGGCTCTGTGGGTGTGTCATAGATGAAATCACAGCTGATAATTATGTAAGCTACTCTTTTTTGATATTTGTGTGGGATTTCTCAACTCAAATAATGTGGTATTGTTGGATTATAATGTTACTATCTATTTTTCCCTGAGGAAGAACATGCTGTAATTGAGTGTTCGAAACACGTTGGATTATTTTGGTTGGAAGTTTACTGTGAGGGTCCAACTCTGTGACAGCAAATGACAATTGGATGTACCACACAATCACGTGATGATGACCCTTTTTCGTTCTTAAAAACACAATGATGTATCAAATTTTTTTTTAATACTCCGATAACATAGGGATGGATGTTTTAAAATTAAAATTTGTGATTTTTTTAATCAAAATGCATATATGTGTAGCTTTTTTTGGTTGCCTAGAAAGAGATTTGCAATGAGGATGTGTCATATTGCCTCCTCTCCGGTTAAACATCTCTGAAACTTAATTACAGCAGCACAAGTAGCCAATCAATTCATGTGCTGACAATAAGTATGCTGATGGAAGGGGGGAATGGAGCAAAAGAGGGATGAGCTCATGTCTGCTCAGTTCACTGTCCAGTCACAGGTTGGGGTCTGGTCCGGGATGACCTGAGCTTAGAGGAAGTGGGTTCAGTGATGCTGACTAGGGATGAGCCGAACACCCCCCTGTTCGGTTCGCACCAGAACATGCGAACAGGAAAAAAGTTCGCTCGAACACGCGAACACCGTTAAAGTCTATGGGACACGAACATGAATAATCAAAACTGCTAATTTTAAAGGCTTATATGCAAGTTATTGTCATAAAAAGTGTTTGGGGACCTGGGTAATCAATGCAAAAAAAAGTTTTAAAAACGGACGTTTTTTCAGGAGCAGTGATTTTAATAATGCTTAAAGTCAAACAATAAAAGTGTAATATCCCTTTAAATATCGTACCTGGGGGGTGTCAATAGTATGCCTGTAAAGGGGCGCATGTTTCCCGTGTTTAGAACAGTCTGACAGCAAAATGACATTTCGAAGGAAAAAACTCATTTAAAACTACCGCGGCTATTAATGAATTGCCGGTCCGACAATACACATAAAAGTTCATTGATAAAAACGGCATGGGAATTCCCCACAGGGAAACCCCGAACCAAAATTTAAAAAAAAAAATGACGTGGGGGGGTCCCCCTAAATTCCATACCAGGCCCTTCAGGTCTGGTATGGATATTAAGGGGAACCCCGGCCAAAATTAAAAAAAAAAATGACGTGGGGTTCCCCCTAAATTCCATACCAGACCCTTCAGGTCTGGTATGGATTTTAAGGGGAAGCCCGCGCCAAAAAAAAAATTAAAACGGCGTGGGGTTCCCCCAAAAATCCATACCAGACCCTTATCCGAGCACGCAACCTGGCAGGCCGCAGGAAAAGAGGGGGGGACGAGAGTGCGCCCCCCCCCCTCCTGAACCGTACCAGGCCACATGCCCTCAACATTGGGAGGGTGCTTTGGGGTAGCCCCCCAAAACACCTTGTCCCCATGTTGATGAGGACAAGGGCCTCATCCCCACAACCGTGGCCGGTGGTTGTGGGGGTCTGCGGGCGGGGGGCTTATCGGAATCTGGAAGCCCCCTTTAACAAGGGGACCCCCAGATCCCGGCCCCCCCCCTGTGTGAAATGGTAAGGGGGTACTTACCCCTACCATTTCACTAAAAAAGTGTCAAAATAGTTAAAAATGACAAGAGACAGTTTTTGACAATTCCTTTATTTAAATGCTTCTTCTATCTTCCTTCATCTTCTTCTTCTTCTGGTTCTTCTGGCTCTTCTGGTTCTTCCTCCGGCGTTCTCATCCAGCATCTCCTCCGCGGCCTCTTCTATCTTCTTCTCCTCGGGCCGCTCCGCACCCATGGCATGAGGGGAGGCTCCCGCTCTTCTCTTCATCTTCTTCTTCATCCTCTTCTCTTCTTCATCTTCTTCATCTTCATCTTCTCTTCTTAATTTTCTTCTGCGGGCCGCTCCGCATCCATGCATGGAGGGAGGCTCCCGCTGTGGGACGGCGTCTCCTCGTCTGACGGTTCTTAAATAACGGGGGGCGGGGCCACCCGGTGACCCTGCCCCCTCTGACGCACGGTAACTTGACGGGACTTCCCTGTGACGTCACGGGGAATGCCACAGGGAAGTCCCGTCATGTCCCGTGCGTCAGAGGGGGGCGGGGTCACCGGGTGGCCCCGCCCCCGTTATTTAAGAACCGTCAGACGAGGAGACGCCGTCACACAGCGGGAGCCTCCCTCCATGCATGGATGCGGAGCGGCCCGCAGAAGAAAATTAAGAAGAGAAGATGAAGATGAAGAAGATGAAGAAGATGAAGAAGAGAAGAGGATGAAGAAGAAGATGAAGAGAAGAGCGGGAGCCTCCCCTCATGCCATGGGTGCGGAGCGGCCCGAGGAGAAGAAGATAGAAGACGCCGCGGAGGAGATGCTGGACGAGAACGCCGGAGGAAGAACCAGAAGAGCCAGAAGAACCAGAAGAAGAAGAAGATGAAGGAAGATAGAAGAAGCATTTAAATAAAGGAATTGTCAAAAACTGTCTCTTGTCATTTTTAACTATTTTGACACTTTTTTAGTGAAATGGTAGGGGTAAGTACCCCCTTACCATTTCACACAGGGGGGGGGCCGGGATCTGGGGGTCCCCTTGTTAAAGGGGGCTTCCAGATTCCGATAAGCCCCCAGCCCGCAGACCCCCACAACCACCGGCCACGGTTGTGGGGATGAGCCCCTTGTCCTCATCAACATGGGGACAAGGTGTTTTGGGGGGCTACCCCAAAGCACCCTCCCAATGTTGAGGGCATGTGGTCTGGTACGGTTCAGGAGGGGGGGGCGCACTCTCGTCCCCCCCTCTTTTCCTGCGGCCTGCCAGGTTGCGTGCTCGGATAAGGGTCTGGTATGGATTTTTGGGGGAACCCCACGCCGTTTTTTTTTTTTTTTTGGCGCGGGGTTCCCCTTAAAATCCATACCAGACCTGAAGGGTCTGGTATGGAATTTAGGGGGAACCCCACGTCATTTTTTTTTTTTTATTTTGGCCGGGGTTCCCCTTAATATCCATACCAGACCTGAAGGGCCTGGTATGGAATTTAGGGGGACCCCCCCACGTCATTTTTTTTTTTTTTTAATTTAGGTTCGGGGTTTCCCTGTGGGGAATTCCCATGCCGTTTTTATCAATGAACTTTTATGTGTATTGTCGGACCGGCAATTCATTAATAGCCGCGGTAGTTTTAAATGAGTTTTTTCCTTCGAAATGTCATTTTGCTGTCAGACTGTTCTAAACACGGGAAACATGCGCCCCTTTACAGGCATACTATAGACACCCCTCAGGTACGAAATTTAAAGGGATATTACACTTTTTTTGTTTGACTTTAAGCATTATTAAAATCACTGCTCCTGAAAAAACGTCCGTTTTGCATTGATCCATGTCCCCTGGGGCAGGACCTGGGTCCCCAAACACTTTTTATGACAATAACTTGCATATAAGCCTTTAAAATTAGTACTTTTGATTTCTCCCATAGACTTTTAAAGGGTGTTCCGCGGCATTCGAATTTGCCGCGAACACCCCAAATTGTTCGGTGTTCGGCGAACTTGCGAACAGCCAATGTTCGAGTCGAACATGAGTTCGACTCGAACTCGAAGCTCATCCCTAATGCTGACCAGCAGACTACTTGCAGAAAAAAAAGTACTGTCGGGGGAATTTTACTGAAGGTGAGAATGGAGCAAAAGAGGGATGAGCTCATCGCTGTGCTGCTGCTTCGTTCACTGTCCAGTCACAGGTTGGGGTCTTGTCCGGGATGACCTGAGCTTAGAGGAAGTAGGTTCAATGATGCTGACCAGCAGACTACTGGCTGAGAAAAAGTACTGTAGGGGAATCTCACTGAATGTTTGAACAGAGCAAAAGAGGGATAAGCTCATCGCTGTGCTGCTGCTTTGTTCACTGTCCAGTCACAGGTTGGGGGCTGTTATGGGATGATTTGAGCTTAAATGAAGTGGGTTCAGTGACGCTGACCAGCAGACTACTGGCAGAAAAAAAAAGTATTGTAGGGGGGATTTCACTGAAGGTGAGAATGGAGCAAGAGAGGGATGAGCTCATTGCTGTGCTGCTGCTCCATTCACTGTCCAGTCACAGGTTGGGGGCTGGTACGGGATGACCTGAGCTTAGATGAAGTGGGTTCAGTGATGCTGACCAGCAGACTACTGGCTGAGAAAAAGTACTGTAGGGAGAATCTCACTGAAGGTTTGAACAGAGTAAAAGAGGTATGAGCTCATCACTGTGCTGCTGCTCCATTCACTGTCCAGTCACAGGTTGGGGGCTGTTACGGGATGATTTGAGCTTAAATGAAGTGGGTTCAGTGATGCTGACCAGCAGACTACTGGCAGAAAAAAAAAGTACTGTGGTGGGGATTTCACTGAAGGTGAGAATGGAGCAAAAGTGGGATGAGCTCATCGCTGTGCTGCTGCTCCATTCACTGTCCAGTCACAGGTTGGGGGCTGGTACGGGATGACCTGAGCTTAGAGAAAGTGGGTTCAATGATGCTGAGCAGCAGACTACTGGCAGAAAAAAAGGTTCTGTAGGCGGAAATATCACTGAAGGTGAATATTGCAGAAAATGCTGGTTTTGTCATTTTATCTTTTAATGGGCTATTACTTTTTTTCCTTATTTTTGGTTGGAATTCTGATTTGAGATTGTCAGGTTTAGGGGAAGACTGAGACAATGCAGAAACAACTTTTTCATTTAAAATCCACGCCGCCATTGCGAATCAGTAGTAATTAATTTTTATTGAACACAGATCTGGCACCAACACGCTCATCCAGCATACTGCAATCTGACTTCAAAGAACAATGGAAAAGATAGAGAAGAGAAGGTTCATTGTGGGAACGTGATACGGACTGACACACCCAGGATGGGTTATTATAGAGCTTTGTGTTTTATTGGAATGTGATCCTGGAGAATATTATACAGGGAGTGTCTGCTGATCACAGAGCTGACAATCAAACAACGCAGAGACCATATTTATTATTTACTCGGAGGATTGTGAACATTCACCTTGTCATTATTGTTGATTAAAGAGAAGAAAGACATACAGTCAACACACAACACAAAATATTCTGACACGCATTGCATGCAACAGTGCAGGATATGGAGACGTTTATAGAAAAGTGATGACCCGCAAGAGCCAATCCGCTGCTCCCATAAAACTGCACTACGTCAGTCAGCACAACCTGATCTCGATTGTTCAGACCAGTCACACTGACCTGTGTTATATGGTACTTATTACCTTCATAGCCATCTGAATGGTGCCTGGACTGTATATACAATCATACAGAATATTTTTAAATGCTTTTACTGCCTGTACAAATCCCTATCAAGTCAGACAGCACAGTGGCTGTTGTGGGACATTAGAGTGTGATCTCCTCTGGTGCAGAGACTGATGTGACTGGCACAGAGTTGTGTGTACAGCACTGTGGTATATGTCAGATCTAATATATAAATCTCTAATAATAACAGTGTATGTCTGCAGGGGTACATTAGAATGTAAGCTCCTCTGGTACAGAGACTGAAGTGACTGGCTCAGTGTTGTCCATACAGCACTGCGGTATATGTCAGAGCTATATAAATGTATCTACACATATACAATAAACCATTTCTAACATTTACAACCAGCCCTGAAGAAGGAGGCTAACAACTCCGAAACGCGTCGGGTGCAAGCACATTGGTATCATTAGTTACATGTGTATACATGCATGAATCGCACTCCCTTCATTTTGTATTATATCTTGATGCTTTTTATGATGTTTTTGTAATGAACAAACTACTATTTACTTATTATACATTTTCCTATATGTCCTCTCATATGTGCCTTTAAAGTCCACTAGGGGAACTTTCTCTGTTCAAATTCTTGTTTTAGGATGTGGCACAACTCGCAGACTAATTAGCCGGCCAACAACCCCTGTTTATAAATGTATAATAGCATGTGACTGTGGGGGCATTAGAGCGTACATTTTTTTTATTTAAAAAAAATCATACAGCTTATTAATAAAAACATATTTACACAAAAATAAACAATAACTAACCAAAAACAAGCGTGCTTACATCAGCAAGTAAAGAAAACCTTTTCCTGAAAGAAACATATTTTAATGACAACATAAAAGAGACTACAAACCCCGAACCTCAACTTAAACACAATCCAGGCTAAGAAACCTTTTGAGATTTAATCGCCATCATGATGCGATTCCAAAACCCCCCCTATTAACCCCTCCCCCCACATCATTGACCCCGACTTCCACATCATTCACCTCGCATTCTGCACCAGCCACCCTCATTCCCTTCCGGCCTCCCCTCCACCATCATCCAATCCATCCCTCACTTCACCCCTCGGTGTCTTCCGACCTCCAGCCACACTTCGGCCATGCCAAGAAGGAGAGGTTGGCACCACCATACATTCTGGTCCAGCACCCTCCACTGCCTTCACTACATTAGGAGAAACCATAGGTGCAGAAACAGACTTGACAACCACACTTTCTGACACTGACTGGGAGACCACAGACTGGGGGGACACTGACACCACAGATGGCCTCACAGACACAGATTCTGATGGGACAGAGACACTAGGATCCCCTGGTACAACCTCCGCCAACCCAGAATCTTCTCTATCTGGACGGAAGAATTCCTCCACCAGCTCTGGCTTATTGTGCAAAGCCTCAGGGCACCGGCTATAAGGGTGACCAACCTTATCACATAGGCTACATTTAATAATGTTACAGTCCCTGGCCAGATGCCCAAGTTCCTGACACAAAGAGCACTTCTGTTCTGGACATTAAGAGGAGAAATGTCCCTTGACTCCACATTTATGGCACAGCTTAGGTCAGGGGTGTCCAAACTTTTTTCAAAGAGGGCCAGATTTGATGACGTGAACATGTGTGAGGGCCGAACATTTTGCCTGACATTCTGTGAACCATTAAAATTCGGTCTAAGTGTGTTCATCCGAGCACTAATACACTGCCAAACAATAATTCTCTTGCCTTTGTGGCTGTGTGTGAGTAAAGAGAGGAGCTCGGGCGTGTTTTTGGGATATACCGTATTTATTGGCGTATAACACGCACCTTCACTTTAAGAGGGAAGATTCAGGAAAAAATCTTAAATTGTCTTAAATTTTAAATAAAGAACTGTGAAGCAAAATAAGGGTCAGTGCCCATCAATGCAGCCTCACAAGTGCCATACATGCAGCACCCCCCCTTGTCCTGAATGCAGCACCCCCGTTTTCATGAATGCAGCACCCCCGTTTTCATGAATGCAGCACCCCCGTTGTCATGAATGCAGCACCCCCATTGTCATGAATGCAGCACCCCTGTTGTCATTAATGCAGCACCCCCATTGACATGAATGCAGCACCCCCATTGACATGAATGCAGCACCCCCGTTGACATGAATGCTGCACCCTCCTTGTCGTGAATGCAGCACCCCCTTTGTCCTGAATGCGGCACCCCCTTTGTGTTGAATGCAGCACCCCCTTTGTCCAGAATGCAGTACCCCCCTTGTCCTGAATGCAGCACCCCCTTTGTCCAGAATGCAGCTTACCTTTGTCCAGAATGCAGTACCCCCTTGTCCTGAATGCAGTACCCCCCTTGTCCTGAATGCAGCACCCCCTTTGTCCAGTATGCAGCTTACCTTTGTCCAGAATGCAGCACCCCCTTTGTCCAGAATGCAGTACCCCCCTTGTCCTGAATGCAGCACCCCCTTTATCCAGAATGCAGCTTACCCTTGTCCTGAATGCAGCACCCCTTGTCCTGAATGCAGCACCCCCTTTGTCCTGAATGAAGCACCCCCTTGTCCTGAATGCAGCACCCCCTTTGTCCTGAATGCAGCACCCCCCTTGTCCTGAATGCAGCACCCCCTTGTCCTGAATGCAGCACCCCTATTGACATGAATGCAGACTCACCATTGCCATCAGTGCAGCCTGATTCATGCACATCTGCAGCCTTGGAGGAGACAGGGAGGGGGGCGGGACGAGCGCCAACAGACATATAGGAGAATCTCCTATTTTATCGGTGGCCTCTTTAATGGAAAGTCCCGCCTCCTGTGATGAACAGAACAGTCGTCCAATGGCAGCGCAGGAGACCGGACTTCCTTTTACAGAGGTCGCCGTGTAAACAGGAAATACTCCTGTACGGCACTTGTCCCGCCCCCTCCCTGTCCCCTCCAAGGCAGCCAGCATATGTCTTTTGTGGCCCCCAGCGCTCGGGGATTTGTTGGGGGCCACAAAAGATATACAGTACATGTCAAAATGACCAGGCGAGCCGTCCGAAACAGGAATGCGGGCCGCGACCAATAAAGGCAGAGGAGGGCAAATGCTTGACCACATTTCCACACACACTCAACCTCATTGTCACCGACCACCCACCCGTCCAGATTCCCCTATCATCCACAATCTTTTCTAGGGGATACAACGTTTCACCAAACCTCCTCAACCAGACCCATAAATCCTCGGGGGGTATAGACTCATTCCTTGTCAGGATAGTCACATTTTTTATCAAGGGCTGTCGTGAGACAACTTTGGGAACAAGCCCATTCCAGTCCGGCTGGCCCCTATATACATGCTCAAAACAGATCCAGCGATTCTGAATGCACAAATGACAAATCATATTAAAAGAACCAGCCGGACTGATAAGAGCATAAATATCCTCCGCTTTAAATCCCATGGCTAGGATCTTATCCACAACCACCCTCCTGATAGGTGGAATATCGCCTCCTTCCCACCTGATCTGTACCACTTTCCTGCATTTAATGGAAGGTGAAAGTCGCACAACTGGCTCCCGTCCACCATCAGTAGCATGACTTTGTCCCTACACAGCCCTAGCATAACTCCGAAACTGGGACAGATGACACATTAACTGGTTGCATAGGAATATTAACTGGCTGCATAGAAACCTCTGAAATCTAGTTTGGTAAATTACCCACCACTTGATCCTCCCTCCTCCCCTCCAGCACAACAGTCTGGCTCACCATAGTCCCAAAAGTACCACAGTTACCAGCAGTCCCATCATCAAGTAAAGTCTTCTGTTAAGAAAAAACATCAGCTGTTTCAGCGTTCATATGGCCCTCCTGCTCTGCAGTTTCAATGTTCATGCAACATTCCTGCTCTGCCCTGTTAGTGTCCATGTGGGACTCCTCACAGCCAG
The DNA here is from genome assembly GCA_037952925.1 of Lithobates clamitans. Lineage (NCBI taxonomy): Eukaryota > Metazoa > Chordata > Amphibia > Anura > Ranidae > Lithobates > Lithobates clamitans. The sequence continues at coordinate 184,958 of JBBGZY010002366.1, read as the reverse complement.
ATGAAACTTCTGTCTGGATACATGCCATCTCTTCCTGCATTCCCATGATCTGCATCTGATGAGTCAGTGCCATCTGTAATGGCCTGCAGCAATCTGCCATTTCTCTCAACCTCCTCCTGAGATGACCCAGGGAGGGGGGCAGATACTGACTCAGGCAGAGGCGGCTCTCTAATTAGGCAAATTAGGCGGTCGCCTAAGGCCTTGCACTCACAGGGGCCTCGTTTGCCTAATTAAATTGCTCTGCTGGCAGCCAGGATCCCTGCCATCAGCACAGTCAAGAGTCCGCTCACTGCTACACGGGGAGACAGCGGGCTGTGAGTGGGACCAATTTACTAGGTGATTGGAGCTCACTGACAGCTCCGGATCACAGCCTGGGAGAGCTGCTCAGCAGAGCCAGTGCTGACACTCCCCTCCCCCCGCTGCTCGCACAGCCAGACAGGAGGGGAGAGAGAGCTGCTTCTAATCCTCCTCTTTCCATCCTCCCAGTGTTCTGCCTAAGAGAAGGGGATGTGTGGGTGGGAAGTATGAAGCCAAGCCCTGCAGCCTGATCCATCCCTCCATCCATGCAGTCCCTCCTGCCTAGCAGTGCGTACTCTGATGTAAGGGACATCCTTCCTTCCGCCCTCCTGCTGCCCCTGTACTGTGCCCACTTACCTTCCCCCTGTTCTGTACCCTCCTGCCCCCTGTACTGTGCCCACTTACCTTCCCCCTGTTCTGTACCCTCCTGCCCCCTGTACTGTGCCCACTTACCCTCCCCCTGTACTGTACCCTCTTGCCCCCTGTACTGTGCCCACCTTCCCTCCCCCTGTGCTGTGTCTTCCTGCTACCTCCTTTACTGTACCCTCCTGCCCTGTGCCCGCTTACCCTCTCCCTGTGCTGTGCCCTCCTGATCAAGTCAAGTCAAGCTCTATTGTCATTCCACTACATGTAAGAACATACAGTAGAACGAAATATCGTATCTCACAGGGCCATGGTGCTACATACAAATAAACATAATACAAAGAATACAAAGAACCCCCCCTGTACTCTACCCTCCTGCTCTCCCCTGTACTTTACCCTTCTGCCCACTGTACTATGCCCTCCTGTTCCCCTTGTACTGTACCCTCCTGCCCCCTGTACTGTGTCCACTTACCCACCCCCTTTGCTGTGCCCTCCTGATCCTCCCGTACTGTACCCTCCTGCCCCCTGTACTGTGCCCACTTACACCCCCCCTGTGCTGTACCCTCCTGCCCCCTGTACTGTGCCCACTTACCCTCCCCCTGTGCTGTGCCCTCCTGCTCCCTGTGCTGTAACTTCCTTATACAGTTAATTTTTATTGCTTGAATTATTTTTCCCATTATGGGTGTAAGGCATCATGTACACCGCTGTTGGTAAACGGACGTTTAGGAGCAGTTGGGCGTTTATTTCAGCTGCCCCTAAACTCTCCTCATTGTTATCTTATCAGTACATGTACATCTTTTATAGTCGTTGCTAGGCAGCTCAGTTTAGAAGCATTTTTTGGAAAGCAAAAAAATGTGTTCAGGATGGATGTTCAGAGGCATTTGTAATGCCAAATGCCTCTAACAGCTTGTAAACGCATGTAAACGCGGTAACTCGTGCTTAGCCGCGTTTCATTTACAGGCGTTTTTAGTGGATATACATTTTTGACTATTTGTAATGCAAAAAATGCTTTTTAATGCAAACGCAGCTAAACGCGACATGTAAACCTGACACAACGAACGTTTTTAAACATCGGTTACTATCTGTCAAGTTCAGGAGAGGTTTTAAACCATCCCATGTACATTATGCCTAAGTGGGGCCTCATGCCTAAGTTTTGCCTAAGGTCTCACAAAGCCTAGAGCCGCCTCTGGACTCAGGTGCAACAGATCCTGAGACAGGGGTAGTATTAGGGCCACCATGTGAAGCCACTTCCTTAAACCCCATCCATATTGTCGCCGTTGCTGTGGCATCCACCCTCTGGCTGGTACTGGCACAGGCACTCTCCTTCATCTGTTGGAATCTCTCCTCATTCTCACACTTTTCTCTGAAAACACCGCTGCTCTCCTTCAGAGAGGCGACCAACTTCTCCTGCTTTTTCAATGCCTCCTCCAGAGACTTCAGCTTGGAGACTTCCCTCTTACTGTTTCTAGACTTACTATGCAGGGATTTCTTTTTCCTGAGATCTTCTTTCATAACAGCAAGTTTCTGTTCCTCCTTAGCAATGCAGCGAAGTCTGTTCACCACTTTATCCTGGAAGACTGGTAAGGACTCCTCTTGCATAGGGATAGGCCCAGGTTCCATTGCAGCTTGAGCACATGGAGTAGGCCTGAGTGCCTCTGGAGAGCCTCCACCTTCATCTCCCCCCACACATGCATGGTGGTTGGGGGAGAAGCCCGCAGGACAGGCCCAGGGTTGATGTTTCCTCCAGCTGAGACCAAAGCAGAGTGAGCCAACAGCACCTTGCAAAACAGCACCACCTGGTGGAGAAGCTCCTCTGGTGCAGAGACTGATGTTAATGGCTTAGTGTTCTCTGTACAACTCTATGGAGTATGTGAGAGGTATATCAATTTATAATAATAATATTAGTGTGTGACTGTGGTGGTAAATTTAGGTTTGAGTTTCTCTAGTACAGAGACTGATGCGAATGTCTCAGAGAGGTCTGTACAATGCTCTGTATATGTCAAAGCTATATAAATGTATAAAATGCCAAAATATTAGAATGTAAGCTCCTATGGTACAGAAAGAGATTGAAAAATAATTCACGTGAACTACTTCTGAATATGTCATATGTCATAAACAACAAATGGCATCAGGCAATAAAATGAGAGCTTTCATATACGGTAATAGAATGAATACTGCATTTCAGATAAATCCCACAAGGTGGCAGCATTGTACAGAGAGCATCCCGCAGACACTTGACATATAGATGATGCACGTTGCGTTTTCCATATGTCAGTATCTGTCCATTATTCATGCTATGGATTCTCTAGGAAATCGCATCTAGGAGATATAATCCACAATAGCAGCAGATTTTTCTGATTTACCAAGTAAAATTTTATTAAATTAGCTCCAGGCTTTTTATGAAAAAGAAAAATAAACCTTATCTGGACTCTGTAGGGTTATATAGTGTAGGGTGCTAAAGGAAATGTTGAAAATGATAAAGCAAGTGGTATCTGTCATATGATTTGTTTGCATCTGCCCCCCTGACCCCCACATACACCCCTCCTCCAAACTGCTTTTGTTATATCATTATGGCTTTTCTGGGTCTACGTGGCCGCCTTGACTCTTGACTTTAATAATTTTTCTTTTTTTCCTTTGTCAGATACAAAGGGCTCTAGGTATAAAAAGTTTGCTGAACAAACATTTGCACAGCTCCAATGAAACTTACCATTTTCTGTGTAATATACAGTAATTATCTTCTATGGTCATGATCACCATCTAGTGGCCATAATGTGGAATGCTTTTTTAAACACCTCAATCAGAAGAAATAACGGATTATGGCCACTAGAGTGAAGATTCCTTGAAGCTGTGCAGATGTTTATTAGTTTAACAAACCTCTTATACATAGACCCCAAAGTATTCAGGCACAGTGTAGGGGGCTCTCTCCTCCAATTAATAAGGGAGACCAATTTATGAGACTAAGCTGTGTTTCTGTGACATCATTTTTTTTCAGGGGATCTGTCCCAAATGGCAGTGATCACCAACTGGCATCTTATACCTTCAGTCCAAGGTCCACTGTTATGGCTTGTTCACATATGTGACTATACTGCCATCCCTCTGAAAAGCAATCCACATCACTTTTTAGAACGTGTTTGCCAGGTGGCATAATGTGCGCCTCCTCTCCACCTGCTTTAACTCTCAAAATGCTGAAGCACTGTGCCAGAAACGCGCATGTAATGTATTCGGTTGCAGGGCAGTCGCGGCACAGCGCCGTTCACTTGAACAAGTTGTGTTTGGCGGGCGGTTCCACCTGCCGAACGCGACATGCTATTAACATTTTTCTGCGGCATGGGTACATCCACTGAGCAGGTGCATTGCTTTGTCTAGGTGGGTGGTCAGGGGGCAGTAAAACCACTCATGTGAAAGTGAGCTGCACATGTGAAAAGGATCTGCGGTGCAGAGCGGCACATGTGCAGCTCAATGACGCTTTTGGCCAAACTGGCTTTCTGAATGGGAATACCGCATCACAATCCAGGTGCAGCCCCATTCATTCAATGGCAGTAACAATGCTCGCTGTACGCTAAGTAACAGCCCAATCACAGAAAATATATTGGACCCTGTAATCTATCAGTGGCACAGAGAGAAATTGCAACATGGAAGTTATGTGCAGAATTGTTGCAAATGTAACAAATGATCTATTATGTGTCAATGACTGTAGTTTATAAGGAGCACAGTGCCCCCTACTGCTCGGCTTACAAATGCACTTATCCTACCAGCTCAAAATCTTTTTTTTTTTCTATCTCTCTCTCTTTTTACCCCTTCTTTCTTTCTTTTTCCCTTCTTTCTTCCTTTCTTTCTTCTTCCCCTTCTTTCTTCCTTTCTTTCTTTTTCCCTTCTTTCTTCCTTTCTTTCTTCTTCCCCTTCTTTCTTCCTTTCTTTCTTTTTCCCTTTCTTCCTTTCTTTCTTTCTTTTTCCCTTCTTTCTTCCTTTCTTTCTTTTTCCCTTTCTTTCTTCCCCTTTCCCCTTGTTACTTTCTTCCTTCCTTTTTCTCCTTGTTTCTTTCTTCCTTTCTTTCCTTTTCCATTTCTTTTTCTTTCTTTCTTTCTTTCTTTCTTTCTTTCTTTCTTTCTTTCTTTCTTTCTTTCTTTCTTTCTTTCCTTCTTTCTTTCTTTCTTTCTTTTTTTCTTTCTTTCTTTCTCTCTTATTTCTCTCTTTCTTTCTCTCTCTCTCTATCTCCAGTTATCTTTCTTTCCAATCTGCCCCTTCTTTCTTCCATTTATTTTCTTTCTTTCTTTCCTTCTTTCTTTCTTTCTTTCTTTCTTTCTTTCTTTCTTTCTTTCTTTCTTTCTTTCTTTCTTTCTTTCTTTCTTTCTTTTTCTTTCTTTCTCTCTCTCTTTCTCTTTCCCTTTCTTTCTATCTCCTGTTTTCTTTCTTTCCAATTTGCCCCTTCTTTCTCTCTCTCTCTCTCTCTCTCTCTCTCTCTCTCTCTCTCTCTCTCTCTCTCTCTCTCTCTCTCTCTCTCTCTCTCTCTCTCTCCAGTTTTCTTTCTTTCCAATCTGCCCCTTCTTTCTTCCTTTCTTTCTTTCTCATTTCTTTCTTTTTTTTCCTTTTACCTTTCTTTCTTTCTTCCTTTCTTTCTTTCTCATTTCTTTCTTTTTTTCCTTTTACCTTTCTTTCTTTCTTCCTTTCTTTCTTTCTCATTTCTTTCTTTTTTTTCCTTTTACCTTTCTTTCTTTCTCATTTCTTTCTTTTTTTCCGTTTACCTTTCTTTCTTTCTTCCTTTCTTTCTTTCTCATTTCTTTCTTTTTTCCTTTTACCTTTCTTTCTTTCTTTCTTTCTTCCTTCCTTCCTTCCTTCCTTTCTTTCTTTTTTTTCCTTTTACCTTTCTTTCTTTCTTTCTTTCTCATTTCTTTCTTTCTCATTTCTTTCTTTTTTTCCTTTTACCTTTCTTTCTTTCTTTCTTTCTTTCTTTCTTTCTTTCTTTCTTTCTTTCTTTCTTTCTTTCTTTCTTTCTTTCTTTCTCATTTCTTTCTTTTTTTTCCTTTTACCTTTCTTTCTTTCTTTCTTTCTTTCTTTCTTTCTTTCTTTCTTTCTGTCTGTCTGTCTGTCTGTCTGTCTTTCTTTCTTTCTTTCTTTCTTTCTTTCTTTCTTTCTTTCTTTCTTTCTTTCTCTTTCTCTCTCTTTCTTTCTCTTTCTTTCTTTTCCCCTCTCTTTCTATCTCCCGTCTTCTTTCTTTCCAATCTGCCCTCTTTTTTTTCTTTTTTTTTTTTTAGTTGTGGACGGAGCAGGGAGAAACTAAAACCTCTGTTGCATACTTTCATCAGACAGGAAGTGAGGAAAAATCTGCGGCAAGGACACAGACAGCAACAAAAATTTGCTGGGGGGTTCTACCCTTCTCTCACTCTTTTTCATGAATTTTTGAAGATTTTTCCCTCTGGGTGAGGCCGTTTTCTGTGACATGTTTCCCGGCTCACAAAAAAAAAAGTTTTGGCTGAAGTTACATTTTAAATAACTCATATGCTGATAAATTCTGTTTATAGCTTTCTTGTTGTTTGTCGAATATTCTATTTTAAGCGGAGCGCCCGATAGGTGGAACGCAGTTATCAATCTCCAGAATAATGTGCACATCCTCCTATTTCCTTTGTCTCGTTATCTACATTCTGCTGTGCGGAGACCTCTCCAATGTCCTGACCCCGGCATTCCAGCGCCAAGTATTCCCGCTGTATGGACTGCAGGACTGGGCTGTACAGAAGAAGTGTTTATGAGAGCGAAAGTAGGCACAGAGAACGCCTGTCATCAAGACACCCGCCTGTCATCAAGACCTCCGCCTGTCATCAAGACACCCGCCTGTTATGAAGACACCCGCCTGTCATCAAGACCCCCGCCTGTCATCTAGACCCCTGCCTGTCATCAAGACACCCGCCTGTCATCAAGACACCCGCCTGTCATCAAGACCTCCGCCTGTCATCAAGACACCCGCCTGTTATGAAGACACCCGCCTGTCATCAAGACCCCCGTCTGTCATCTAGACCCCCGCCTGTCATCTAGACCCCACCTGTCATCAAGACCCCTGTTTGACATCTAGACCCCCACCTGTCATTAAGACCCCCGCCTGTCATCTAGACCCCCACCTGTCATCAAGACCCCGCCTGTCATTAAGTCACCTGACTGTAATCAAGTCCCCCGCCTGTCATCTAGGCCCCCGCCTGTCATCAATACACCCCCCCTGTCAAGACGCCGCCTCTCATCTAGACGCCCGCCTGTCATCAAGACCCCACAATGTCATCAAGCCACCCAACTGTCACTAAGATACCCACCTGTCACTAAGACCCCCGCCTGTCATCAAGACACCTGCCTGTCATCAAGACCCCACCCTGTCATCAAGACCCCCGCCTGTCATCAAGACAACTGCCTGTCATCAAGACCCAGGGGCGGACTGACCATTGAGCCACTCGGGCACTGCCCGAGGGCTCTGGGCCACTAGGGGGCCCCATCAGGGTTGCCAGCCTCAGTAAAACCAGGGACAGTATGTAAAAATCTGTGTTTTTCTTACATCTGTCTCTGAAATGTCCCTTACCGACATCTTTTTGGTCTAAAAATCCATAGATTATAGCTGCCCCACCTCCCCAGTACCTTCTCAGCCAATAGAAACATGTCTGTGTATACTGTGTGTACATGTATGTGTATACTGTGTGATTGTATACTGTGTGTGTGTGTATACTGTGTGATTGTATACTGTGTGGCCCCATAATCTGTGATTGCCTGGGGGCCCCATAATCTCCTTTTGCCCGGGGGCCCCATGAGTTGTCAGTCTGCCCCTGTCAAGACCCCACCCTGTCATCAAGACCCCCGCCTATAATCTAGACCCCTGCTTGTCATCAAGATACCTGCCTGTCATCAAGACACCCGCCTGTCATCTAGACCCCCGCTTATAATCTAGACCCCTGCCTATCATCAAGACCCCATCTGTCATCAAGACTCCCCAGCCTGTCATCAAGACCCCCGCCTGTCATCAAGACATCCACCTGTCATCAAGACACCCGCCTGTCATCAAGACCCCACCCTGTCATTAAGACCCCCGCCTGTAATCTAGACCCCCGCTTGTATTCAAAACCCCTGCCTGTCATCAAGACCCCCACCATGTCATCAAGCCACCCAACTGTCACTATGATACCCACCTGTCACTAAGACCCCCGCCTGTCATCAAGACACCCGCCTGTCATCAAGACCCCACCCTGTCATCAAGACCCCCGCCTGTCATCAAGACCCCACCCTGTCATCAAGACCCCCGCCTGTCATCAAGACCCCACCCTGTTATCAAAACCCCCGCCTGTATTCTAGACCCCCACTTGTCATCAAAACACCCGCCTGTCATCTGGTCCCCCGCAGCCGCTTATCATCAAGACCCCGTCTGTCATCAAGACCCCCGCCTGTCATCAAGACACCCGCCTGTTATCAAGACCCCCACCTGTAACCTGTAATCTAGACCCCTGCCTGTCATCAAGATACCCGTCTGTCATCCAAACCCCCGCTTATCATCTAGACCCCCGCCTGTCATCAAGACCTCCGCCTGTCATCAAGACTCCCCCGCCTGTTATCAAGAGCTCCGCCTGTTATCAAGAGCTCCGCCTGTTATCAGGACACCCTCCTGTCACTAAAGCTGGCTGTACACTAGTAGAATTCATTAAAAATCTTGCATTGTGGGAACATTCAATCACTTTTCTAATCATTAGTTGGTTCAAATCCACGCTCGTTTTTAGCAGCAGTGACGGGAAAATTCAAAAGAGCAGAATGAAAAATTATTCTTGTATGTATGAATTTCTATAACTGGCCATAGATGGATCAAAATTCCCTGCTGTACTGGCCGAATTTCGATCCATGTGTGGCCACTGCAGTTGAACAGAAGTCAATCTACCAATTGACTTCTGTTCCACCGCCCTGTTGGATAAATGACACTCGATCAGCGGCTGCACTGATCTGTGTATGTTGATGGTGGGGGAGTCCCCCTTCTTTCAGAATACAATAGTGCAGTGGGGAGGATTTCTCCATCCACTTCGAATGTGTGGCTGAGGGAATCTTTTCAGTTTTTTTTTCATTCAGCCAAAAAACTGAATTATATATGGCCAGCTTAACAGTAAACAGTTCAGTAAATCCATTTATTAGAAGATCGAATGTTAAAGCAGAAAAAATCTTGAACTACTTTTGAACAATATTCAAATGTTCTCAGAATTTTCATACAAATTATCTTTCAAAATTATATTAGTGTGTACCCAACTGAGGGCACCCACCTGTCACTAAGACCCCTGCCTGTCACTAAGACCCCGCCTGTCACTAAGACCCCCGCCTGTCACTAAGACCCCGCCTGTCACTAAGACCCCTGCCTGTCATGTCACTAAGACCCCCGCCTGTCACTAAGACCCCCGCCTGTCACTAAGACCCCTGCCTGTCATGTCACTAAGACCCCCGCCTGTCACAAAGGCACTCACCTGTCACTAAGACCCCCGCCTGTCACAAAGGCACTCACCTGTCACTAAGACCCCCGCCTGTCACAAAGGCACCCACCAGTCACTAAGACCCCTGCCTGTCACTAAGACCCCCGTCTGTCACTAAGACCCTCGCCTGTCACTAAGACCCCCGCCTGTCACAAAGGCACCCACCAGTCACTAAGACCCCTGCCTGTCACTAAGACCCCCGTCTGTCACTAAGACCCTCGCCTGTCACTAAGACCCCAGCCTGTCACAAAGGCACTCACCTGTCACTAAGACCCCCGCCTGTCACAAAGGCACTCACCTGTCACTAAGACCCCTGTCTGTCGCTAAGACCCCCGCCTGTCACTAAGACCCCCGTCTGTCACTAAGACCCCTGCCTGTCACAAAGGGACCCACCTGTCGATAAGACCCCTGCCTGTCACTAACACCCCCACCTGTCACGAAGGCACTCACCTGTCACAAAGGCACTCACCTGTCACTAAGACCCCCGTCTGTCACGAAGGGACCCACCTGTCGATAAGACCCCCGCCTGTCACAAAAGCACTCACCTGTCACTAAGACCCCCGCCTGTCACAAAAGCACTTACCTGTCACTAAGACCCCCGCCTGTCACTAAGACCCCCGTCTGTCACTAAGACCCCCGCCTGTCACAAAGGGACCCACCTGTCGATAAGACCCCCGCCTGTCACTAAGATCCCTGCCTGTCACTAAGACCCCCGCCTGTCACGAAGGCACTCACCTGTCACAAAGGCACTCACCTGTCACTAAGACCCCCGCCTGTCACGAAGGCACTCACCTGTCACGAAGGCACTCACCTGTCACTAAGACCCCCACCTGTCACTAAGACCCACGCCTGTCACTAAGACCCCCGCCTGTCACAAAGGCACTCACCTGTCATAGAAGACTCCCGCCTGTCACTAAGACCCCCGCCTGTCACTAAGACCCCCGCCTGTCACAAAGGGACCCACCTGTCGATAAGACCCCCACCTGTCACTAAGACCCCTGCCTGTCACTAAGACCCCCGCCTGTCACGAAAGCACTCACCTGTCACAAAGGCACTCACCTGTCACTAAGACCCCCGCCTGTCACGAAGGCACTCACCTTTCACTAAGACCCCCAACCGTCACTAAGACCCCCGCCTGTCACAAAGGCACTCACCTGTCACTGAGACCCCCGCCTGTCACTAAGACCCCCGCCTGTCACGAAGGCACCCACCTGTCACTGAGACCCCCGCCTGTCACTAAGACTCCCGCCTGTCACTAAGACACCCACCTGTCATTAAGACACCCGTCTGTCACTAAGACACCCCCCTGTCACTAAGACACAGTGTAAACGCAGATAAAAATCAGTTGACGTGTTTCAGCCTTTAAGGACTTAGTCATAAGAGGTCAACTGATTTTATCTCCGTTTACACTGTGGCTTTTCAATCAGTCAGGCGTTTTAGTTTTAGTCCCATTTTAGTCTTCTGCAATTGTTTTAGTTTTAGTCGTATTTAGTCGACTAAATCTCCAGTACATTTTAGTCAACTAAAACTCATTTTAGTCGTCTAAAATTGAGTGGGTGTAATTAAATTGTAATGCATTAGTTAACATTTATCTACAATTTCCAAACTCATAATATACGGCTGGAGTGAAAAATCTATTATGTTATTATTTATGGTATTGAGGTATGAACATGCACTACAGACCAGTGTTCATTTTGAGGTCAAATTTCAAGTTAGTTTTAGTCTTATGCCCTGTACACACGGTCGGACATTCCGACAACAAAATCGATGGATTTTTTCCGACGGATGTTGGCTCAAACTTGTCTTGCATACACACGGTCACACAAATGTTGTCGGAAAATCCGATCGTTCTGAACGCGGTGACGTAAAACACGTACGTCGGGACTATAAACGGGGCAGTAGCCAAATAGCTTTCATCTCTTTATTTATTCTGAGCATGCGTGGCACTTTGTGCGTGGGATTTGTGTACACACGATCGGAATTTTCCGACAACGGATTTTGTTGTCGGAAAATTGTATAGCCTGCTCTCAAACTTTGTGTGTCGGAAATTCCAATGGAAAATGTGTGATGGAGCCCACACACGGTCGGAATTTCCGACAACAAGGTCCTATCACACATTTTCACGTCGGAAAATCCGACCGTGTGTACGGGGCATAAGTCTTTTGACTAAAATGGCATTTTAGTTTTTAGTCGTATTTTAGTCATCTCAGTTCTTTTAGATTTATTCGAATTTTAGTCGACTAAAATAGTATTCATTTAGTCGACTAAAATGTTTTAGTCGTTTTAGTCGCCGAAATTAACACTGTTTTCAATAAAATGAAGATTTTTTAAGAGCACCAGCCGGGGTGCGGATCATCTTTCCTACTTTTCAGAGGTGCAGCAGTGACAGCTGCACATCTGAATGAGCCCTTGCACAATGCACTGCGGCGTATGTGCGTTGTAGCTCACCACCGTGCACAGGTGTGATCGATCGGTGCATTGCGGTGCATCTTTTTAAGAAAAGTGTGGCATGCAGCATCTTGCATTGCGACTCACTCACAATGAACGGGCTTCTTAACAAAATGCAGAATAGCAGGTGTTCAGTCCGCGTGCGTTGGTGCAATGCGTAGGTATGACCCGGCCTTAGGAATAAATAACTCCCGGCTATGAGATAACGGCACGATGTGAGCGTCTTCCCATGGAGTCCACTTGAGATCAGGGAAGAATAATACATCCCATCGCTGACCTCCGCCCTCCACTCCATCTGCTGGATTACCACTCCGCGTACTGGGGGCAGGAAGCAGAGGGCGCGCCATTGGCTGCCGATGAAATCCTAAGACAAAGTGGTGACATCCTCAGTCGTAGGGGCCGCCTCGGGCCAACCAATGAGTGCCCACGGGGCTCACGGCTCGCACAGCCTGTCAGGATGTCCCGCGAACTTCATCGTCCTCCAAACAATAACAGGAAGACATCTCGAGACAAAGGAGGCGATGAAGAGAAGACTTAACCCCTGAGGAGCCGCAGGACTCCAATGGACCTTAGATGTTCTCAAGGCCGGGGGTCACGCTGTTGTTGCGCACGCATTACCGAAAAAAAATGCAAAAACAAGCATTTGGGGGGTGCTGCGGTGCCGTGCGTTCTACATAACATTCCAATGATATTGCCAATAGATGTACATTACAGCACACAACAACCCACAGTAATACACCACCATGCATTGGGGGGCGCTGCATTACAACAAAAACTATTACATGCATCCTATTTTGGTGCATTAGGCAATGATTGGGTGGCCCCTAAATTAAGGGGGAATATTCATTTAGGGGCCACCCTATTATTTTAAAGCTGAACCCCCCCCCGGAATTGAGACAAAACTTTGCATGTTTTGGGCGGTCCCTTCGCGTCATCGTGCACGGCGCAGGGCTGGTAACTGTGAATTGTACAAGAGGAGGAGAGCCTGAAGCACCCTAGAGAGGACGCTGTGGGGGGAGGGGTTGCAGGGATTAAGGGACCCTGCTGGAGCCAGGAATAAGCCCACTGCAGGGGTACATTTTATTTTATTATTAATATTTATTATATTATATTATATATTATATTATATTATTATTTATTTATTAATATTTTATTATATTTCGTTCCCAGAGCTCAGCTTTATTGGGTCAGAATTATCAATTTTGGGTGAATAGCAGTAGACCGAATACTATTATATTACACAGTGCCTTGAAAAAGTATTCATACCCCTTGACATTTTCCAAATGTTGTCATGTTACAACCAAAAAACGTAAATGTATTTTATTGGGATTTTATGTGATAGACCAACACAAAGTGGCACATAATTGTGAAGTGGAAGGAAAATGATAAGTGGTTTTCAATTTTTTTTACAAATAAATATGTGAAAAGTGGGGGGTACATTTGTATGGCGCCCCCCGGAGTCAATACTTTGTAGAACCGCCTTTCACTGCAATTACAGCTACAAGTCTTTTTGGGGATGTCTCTACCAGCTTTGCACATCTAGAGAGGGACATTTTTGCCCATTCTTCTTCTTTGCAAAATATCTCAAGCTCTGTCAGATTGGATGGAGAGCGTCTGTGAAATTTTCAAGTCTTGCCACAGATTCTCATTTGGATTTAGGTCTGGACTGTGACTGGGCCATTCTAACACATGAATATGCTTTGATCTAAACCATTCCATTGTAGCTCTGGCTGTATGTTTCGGGTCGTTGTCCTGCTGGAAGGTGAACCTCCGCCCCAGTCTCAAGTCTTTTGCAGACTCTAACAGGTTTTCTTCTAAGATTGTCCTGTATTTGGCTCCATCCATCTTCCCATCAACTCTGACCGGCTTCCCTGTCCCTGCTGAAGAAAAGCATCCCCACAACACGATGCTGCCACCACCATGTTTCACGGTGGGGATGGTGTGTTCAGGGTGATGTGCAGTGTTAGTTTTCCACCACACATAGCGTTTTGCTTTTAGGCCAAAAAAGTTGAATTTTGGTCTCATCTGACCAGAGCACCTTCTTCCACATGTTTGCTGTGTCCTCCACATGGCTTCTCACAAACTGCAAACAGGACTTCTTATGACTTTCTTTCACCAATGTCTTTCTTCTTGTCACTCTTCCATAAAGGGCAGATTTGTGGAGAACACGACTAATAGTTGTCCTGTGGACAGATTCTCCCACCTGAGCTGTGGATCTCTGCAGCTCCTCCAGAGTTACCATGGACCTCTTGGCTCTTCTCTGATGAATGTTCTCCTTGCCCGGCCGGTCAGTTTAGGTGGACGGCCATGTCTTGGTAGGTTTGCAGTTGTGCCATACTCTTTCCATTTTCGGATGATGGATTGAACAGAGCTCCGTGAGATGTTCAAAGCTTAGGATATCTTTTTATAACCTAACCCTGCTTTACACTTCTCCACAACTTTATCCCTGACCTGTCTGGTGTGTTCCTTGGCCTTCATGATGCTGTTTGTTCACTAAGGTTCTCTAACAAACCTCTGAGGGCTTCACAGAACAGCTGTATGTATACTGAGATTAAATTACACACAGATGGACTCTATTTACTAATTAGGTGACTTCTGAAGGCAATTGGTTACACCAGATTTTAGTTAGGGGTATCAGAGTAAAGGGGGCTGAATACAAATGCACCCCCCCCAGTGCCCCCACACACACACACACATATATTTATTTGTAAAACATTTTGAAATCCATTTATCATTTTCCTTCCACTTCACAATTATGTGGCACTTTGTGTTGGTCTATCACATAAAATCCCAATAAAATACATTTACATTTTTGGTTGTAACATGACAAAATGTGGAAAATTTTAAGGGGTATGAATACTTTTTAAAGGGACTGTATTTAGGGCCTTTTTTTGGCAGGAACGTAATTGAGCGCAGTTCCGGCACCTCCAACACTGAATGTATATAATGTCTGGGGAGTGCTGGAGGGTCTAGTGATGTTGGCTGCTGTGGGATTTATTGTCGTTGAGAGATCGATTGAGGTGGGGGGAGGGGTTAATTGTTGCTGGGAGGGATCTACTGTTGAGGGAAAGGGTCTATTGATGCTGAGTGCTGGAGGGTCTAATAAATCTAGCTGCTGGGGGATCTACTGTCGCTGGGAGATTTATTGATGTAGGGGGTTAGTTATTGCTAGCGGGGATCTACTGTTGGGGAAGAGTCTATTGTTGGTGGGTGCTGGAGGGTCTAGTGAGGCTGGCTGCTGGGGGATCTATTGTTGGGGGAAGGGTCTATTGTTGCTGGGTGCTGGAGGGTCTAGTGATGCTGGCTGCTGGGGGATCTATTGTCACTGGGAGATCTATTGATGTAGGTTGGTCAGTTGTTGCTAGGGGGGATCTACTGTTGGGGAAAGGTCTATTGTTGCTGAGTCCTGGAGGGTCTAGTGATGCTGGCTGCTGGGGGATCTATTGTTGGGGGAAGGGCCTATTGTTGCTGTGTGCTGGAAGGTCTAGTAATTCTGACTGCTGGGGGATCTATTGTTGCTGGGAGATCTATTGATGTAGGTTGGTCAGTTGTTGCTAGGGGGATCTACTGTTGGGGAAAGGCCTATTGTTGCTGAGTCCTGGAGGGTCTAGTGATGCTGGCTGCTGGGGGATCTATTGTTGGGGGAAGGATGTATTGTTGCTGGGTGCTGGAGGGTCTAGTAATTCTGACTGCTGGGGGATCTATTGTTGCTGGGAGATCTATTGATGTAGAGGGTCAATTGTTGCTGGGAGGGATCTACTGTTGGGGGAAGGGTCTATTGTTGGTGGGTGCTGGAAGGTCTAGTGATGCTGGCTGCTGGAAGATCTAAGTTGCTAACAGGGGTCTATTGTTGCTCAGGTGGATCTATTGATGCTGGCGTGGGGCCAATATTGCTAGGGGGGAATTACTATTGAGGGAGAGCTCTATTGTTGCTGTGTGCTGGGGGGGGTCTAGTGATGCTGGCTGCTGGGAGATCTAAATTGGTGGCAGGGGTCTTTTGTTGCACAGGTGGTCAGTGATGTCATAATGGTGCAGGATCACCTGGTGATATCACTGGGGGACCCCCCGCCCCTTTTTTTACTTCAGCATTTTGGGGGTGCTTAGGATGCGCCGACTCCTTAACAAGCAATGCCTCATCTCTGCTGACACCGGGAGGAGTACCCCTGACTGCAGAAACAAATGGACTTGGCCTGTTTACATCCATTCAGGTCCCTTTAAATTGGACAGGACCAAGACTTATTCTATTTAGACCCCTTTCACACCGAGGGCGTTTTGCAGGCGCTATAGCGTTAAAAATAGCACCTGCAATCCGCCCTCAAACAGCTGCAGCATTGTCTCCAGTGTGAAAGCCCCGAGGGCTTTCACACCGGAGCGCTGCGCTGGCAGGACGGGAAAAAAAGTCCTGCCAGCAGCTTCTTCGGAGCAGTGAAGGAGCGGTGTGTTTACCGCTTCTCCACCGCTGCCCCCTATTGAAATCAATGGGGATACCGCTGGCAAAACGCCGCCATTGCGGCGCATTGCGGGCAGTTTTAACCCTTTCTGGGCCGCTAGCGGGGGTAAAAGCACTCCCCTCTAGCGGCCGAAATGCGCCGCTAATCTGATGGTAAAACGCCGCTAAAAATAGCTGCGTTTTACCGCCGACGCTATGGGCGGCCCGGTCTGAAAGGGCTCTTAAAGAAAACTGAAAAAAAAAAAAAAAATGTTAATGGATAATCCTTCGTTTACATCAGTTTGCCCATAGAAAAGCATTGCTGTCCAATTTTTTTTTATCATTGTAAATGGATGAAAAACAAAACAAAAACAGCCTGATGGAAAGCCCACGTGAAAGCGGAAGTGGAAGATGCCTAAACAAAGACGGCGCCATCCTTTTGGTATTTTATTCTAATAGTAATAATGTTATTATTGCTAATAATAACTATTTTAATAATAACAATAAAAAAAATAATAATAAATTGTTGTTATTGTTATTAATGATATTATTATTATCAAATAATATTGCTGATAATAACTATATTATTAATAATTATTAGTAATAATGATTAATTATTAATAATTATTATTATTGGTGGCGATAATAATAACTATATCAACACTATTAACAATATTAACAATAATAATAATAACAATACGAATAATAATTATAATTGATATAGTTAATATCAAAATAATAATAATTCTGCAATAATAATAATAATAATAAAATGTTGTTATTATTATTAAAAATAATACATGTGATAATAACTATATTTAATAATTACTATTATTGATAATAATAACTATATCAACACTATTAACAAAAATAATAACATGCTAAGACTAATAATAATTATTAATAATATAGTTAATATAATAATAATAATAATAATAATAATAATAATAATAATAATAATAATAATAATAACAACATGTTGGAGCCAGGAATGCAGCAAACCCACTGCAAGTGTACATTTGGTTTCATTCCCAGGGTGCAGCTTTAATGAGTCAATATTATTATTATTATTATTATTATTATTATTATGATGATGATTATTAATATAGTTAATATCAAAATAATAATAATCCTACAATAATAATAATAATAATAATAATAAAATGTTGTTATTTTTATTTAAAATAATAAATGTGATAATAACTATATTTAATAATAATTATTATTGATAATAATAACTATATCAACACTATTAAAAAAATAATAATAATAACATGCTAAGACTAATAATAATTATTAATAATGTAGTTAATATCATAATAATAATAATAATAATAATAATAATAACAACAACAACATGTTGGAGCCAGGAATGCAGCAAACCCACTGCAAGGGTACATTTGGTTTCATTCCCAGGGTGCAGCTTTAATGAGTCAATATTATTATTATTATTATTATTATTATTATTATTATTATTATTATTATTATTATTATTATTATTATTATGATTATTAATATAGTTAATATCAAAATAATAATAATCCTACAATAATAATAATAATAATAACAATAAAATGTTGTTATTTTTATTTAAAATAATAAATGTGATAATAACTATATTTAATAATTATTATTATTGATAATAATAACTATATCAACACTATTAAAAAAATAATAATAATAACATGCTAAGACTTATAATAATTATTAATAATGTAGTTAATATCATAATAATAATAATAATAATAATAATAACAACATGTTGGAGCCAGGAATGCAGCAAACCCACTGCAAGGGTACATTTGGTTTCATTCCCAGGGTGCAGCTTTAATAGTTAATATTATTATTATTATTATTATGATGATTATTATTATTATTATTATTAATATTAATATATAATCAGTTGCATGGACGGGGGGACCCTGCTGGAGCCAGGGAAGGGGTAAGTTTACTGCAAGGGTACATTTTGTCTCATTCCCAGATCTCAACATTAATGGGTCAGAAATGTTATCATTATTATTGATATGACTGTTATTATTATTATGTATTTATTGTTTATAATATTATCTCTGTTTTTGTTGCTATTATTATTATTGTTATCATATTTATTATCATGGTAACTGTTATGATCTCCCTGTTTGTTTTTTCCTCCTTTTGGAGGCCGCCACCTGCCCCCCCCCCCCCCCTTGTTATAAATAGACCTCTTGCTGTTGATGGGCCACATAAAGGAAAAACGTGATGCGGTCTCACGCGGCTGGGAGATCGGACCCGGCGCTGGTTCTGTGCCAGCAACTGATGAATTGCAGGAAAATAACAACTTCTGAGACCTAAAACTTCACCGTGTCCGCAGCCCCTCCCCCCGTCCCTGGAGCCCCAGACCTGAGACAGCCCCAAGCTTCCTCCCCATTGTTCTGCTATCTTTATTCTGGATCCCGGAGCGCGACAAGGAAGGCGCGAGGACTCTGCAAGACAGCTGGGAGACTTCACCTCGAATACCGCCCCTCCGAGCAATCATCTGTTACATTGTATCCATATTATGAGACAACCAGATATTGTGTACCATCTCCGATCAGTCACCGGTCATCATTTATTACACTTCATTCAGTCACGTCATCCACCATTTTTTAATTTTTCAATTGACACACGTGTCAAAATCAGCATTTTTTTTTTTTTTTTTGCGAGAAAATTACTTTAAACCCTCAAACGTTATATAATTTCTAAAAGCAGAGGCCCCGGAGAATAAAATAGTGGCTGTCGGAATGTTCATTATGTTGCACAATATTTGCGCAGCTGTTTATCAAATGCATATTCTCAGGAAACTATACATTAAAATTAATTACGCAAAAACACAATATAATGCCCAAATTTCTGGTAAAATATAAAATATGATAATCCCTGCATTAATTTGCATTAATGTGCACACATATGGGCAAAAGGGGGGGGTGTTCTTTAAAAATTTTTAATAATTTTTTTTTTATTTTAGAATTTTTTATTTTATTTTATTTTTTTAGCTTTTTTTTTTCATTTAACTTTATTTCTATCACAATGGGGGCTAACAAACTACCATATAATAGCATAGGCAGGTGACAGGTCCTCCTCTAGGGGACCTTAGAGGTCTGTTAGGACCCCCCATATCTCCCCTGACTTCCTTTGTAGCTAATCAAGCACAGATCCTGATTATCTGTTTCTGCTTCATTATTGCTTCCGCATCCTGGGGATTGGGGAATGGATGTTCCTCGATCTCCCCCTGCTTAACAGATCCCTGGAGGAATGAGGGAGCCTGGGAACCGCTGTGGGCAGTGGCGGCCTGCCCTTCTCACCACCAGGGACATGCGGTGAGGTGAGTGGCCGGTGAGGCACTGGCTAGTATCAGAGCCGGATACACACGGGTTACATACGCCGCGATCGTTAGGCCCCTTTCACACTGAGGCGTTTCTAAACTGTCAGTAAAACACCGAGCGCTTTTGAAGAGCTTTTCGGGCGCTTTTGAAGAGCTTTCCATTCAGTTTTTTCACCGCTCTGCCAGCGCACTGCCCCAGTGTGAAAGCATTCATTGATTTTAATTGAAATAGTTTTTTCATGAGCTTTTCAGGCACTTTTTTTTAGCGTGAAAGCTCCTGAAAAGCGCCTCAGTGTGAAAGAGCGAGAGCAATAATTCTAGCACTAGACCTCCTCTGTAACTCTAAACATGTAACCTGTAAAAATGTCACCTATGGAGATTTTTAAGTACTGAAGTTTAGCGCCATACCAAGAGCGTGCGCAATTTTAAAGCGTGACATGTTAGGTATCTATTTACTCGGCGTAACATCATCTTTCACATTATACAAAAAAATCGGGCTAACTTTAGCGTTTTTTTAATTCCTTAAACAGTTTCTTTCCAAAAAAAAAAAACGCATTTGAAAAATAGCTGCGCAAATACCGTGTGACATAAAAAAGTTGCAACGACCACCATTTTATTCCTTAGGGTGTCTGCTAATATATATATATATATATATATATATATATATATATATATATATATATATATATATATATATATATAATGTTTGGGGGTTCTGAATAATTTTCTAGCAAAAAAATGATGATTTTTACATGTAGGAGAGAATTGTCAGAATTGGCCTGGGTGGTGAGGGGTTAATTACCATAAGTAATATACAAATAATTATTATATATTATTTTTAAGTTAATTTACTATATTTTCAAAATCTGTACTCAAGCAGGTGGCTTAACGGACAAATCACTGAAGTTTGAAGTTATAACTTCCAACCAGTCATTTCACAGTAAATAGATAAAAAATTATTATGTTTTAACATATAGCATATAAATAGCATATTTATCGGCGTATAACATGCACCTTAATTTTAAGAGAGAAGTTTCAGGAAAAAAAACGTAAATTTTAAATAAAGAATTTTGAACCAAAATAAGGGTCAATGCCCATCAATGCAGCCTTATCAGTGCCCATCTGCAGCCTCGCCATTGCTCATTAATGAAGCCTGATCAGTGCCCATCTGCAGCCTCGCCATTGCCCATTAATGAAGCCTGATCAGTGCCCATCTGCAGCCTCGCCATTGCCCATTAATGAAGCCTGATCAGTGCCCAGCTGCAGCCTCTCCATTGCCCATTAATGAAGCCTAATCAGTGCCCAGCTGCAGCCTCGCCATTGCCCATTAATGAAGCCTGATCAGTGCCCATCTGCAGCCTCGCCATTGCCCATTAATGAAGCCTGATCAGTGCCCAGCTGCAGCCTCTCCATTGCCCATTAATGAAGCCTAATCAGTGCCCAGCTGCAGCCTCGCCATTGCCCATTAATGAAGCCTGATCAGTGCCCAGCTGCAGCCTCGCCATTGCCCATTAATGAAGCCTGATCAGTGCCCAGCTGCAGCCTCACCATTGCCCATTAATGAAGCCTGATCAGTGCCCAGCTGCAGCCCCGCCATTGCCCATTAATGAAGCCTGATCAGTGCCCAGCTGCAGCCTCGCCATTGCCCATTAATGAAGGATGATCAGTGCCCATCTGCAGCTTTGCCATTGCTCATCATTGCAACCTAATCAGTGCCCATCTGCAGCCTCACCATTGCCAATTAATGAAGCCTGATCAGTGCCCAGCTGCAGCTTCACCATTGCCCATTAATGAAGCCTGATCAGTGCCCAGCTGCAGCCTCGCCATTGCCCAATAATGAAGCCTGATCAGTGCCCAGCTGCAGCCTCGCCATTGCCCAATAATGAAGCCTGATCAGTGCCCAGCTGCAGCCTCACCATTGCCCATTAATGAAGCCTGATCAGTGTCCATCTGCAGCCTTGCTCCTCACTGCCGTCTGACAGAGCCGGATCTCCTGTATACTCGGCCCGGCTCAGCGTCACGCCCAGTTTCGTCCCTTGGCCCGGATCCTATGATGGACATAACGCCAGTCCAATGCCGGGACGCCAATGCTAGGAGCCATTCAGGGGGCGGGACTTGGCGTGACTGCGAGACGAGCCGAGTACACAGGAGATTCGACTCTGTCTATTTTGGCGGCGCTCGTTCCCTCCTTCCCCTCCATGGCAGCCTACATTGGCTTATAACACGCACACATGATTTCCCCCCTATTTTAAGGGGAAAAAGGTGCGTGTTATCCGCAGATAAATACGGTATATGATTTAGCTTGTACCTTTTCAGCAGCAGCAGATTCTCATTCTCCCTCCTAACTGTGTGAGAAAAACATGGGATTGTGGGTAAATCTTATACACATAAACACATGTTTTTCCTTCTAGTTAAGAGGGAAGAGACTATTTGTCTTTTAGACACACGCCCCCTTCTATGACACTGCAGTGAGAGGCGTGCCTCTACTGCAGCATTTTTATTGGACAGCTTGGGGCAATGGTACTTTACCATTGGTCCAAGGCTCCAAGCTGTCCATTGAGCTCAGTGGCTCTGACAAGAAGTGAGGAGATGCACTGTGAGCTCATCCTCTAAGTCTGCTGCAAACAGATTGTGCCAGCTTGTATTTAAACTGGCCGCGCTGTATGTAGCTTCTGACAGGCTGTGCAAGGAGGCCCGTATCTCTGGAACCGTAGGTTCTCAGAGTCTCTGTGACCCCAGGTCGCCCAGCTATGACCCTCAAAGCTCTCACAAAAGTAACAATTACTAAATTACGAGTAGAAAATGATTATTTAATAAAATGACGAATTTCGAATCAAAGAAAATTAGACAGAATTACGAATCATTCTGTATCAACTGTTACGAAAATAAGAACGAGTCCGAATATGAAAACTCGTGTCTTACAAAATTACGGATCGTTACGAATCAGCGGAAAGGTAAAGAAACAAAACAAAACAATTATTTCCACTATGCCTGCCACCAGATGGAGATGTCACTTGCCACTATGCCTGCTACCAGATGGGGATGTCACTTGCCACGGTGCCTGCTACCAGATGGGGATGTCACTTGTCATGCAGCCTGCTACCAGATGGAGATGTCACTTGCCACTATGCCTGCCACCAGATAGAGATGTTGTGAAGGAATGTGATGTAGATAATAATAGTAATCTGAAAATGTCTATTTTCTTATGTGCATACATATTTTTCTCCTTACTCATTATATAAGTATACAGGTTTGCTCTGTTCCTATATTTTCTCAAGATGGCGATTACCCCCTGCATCCCACACACAGAAGAACGCGGAACTGGAGATAAGACCAAAGAGAGCCAAACCTCGTTATGAAAATTCTCCATCTTCTTTTTCTATCTTAACCAATGAGATGCACCTATTAGACTAACATAGCAATGACGTATTTGTGTGTATAAAACATTAGCACCGCCTTGAATAAATCAGAAGTGGAATGAGTTAGCAGTTCTGAGTGTGTCTCAGAGTGTTTACTTTTATATGCATGCATATCAACACTTTTCAAATTAGAGACAGCAGCAGATAACCTTGAGCTCGATTGTAGCTCTTAATCATTTCCATAACAGATGGTGCCGAAACCCGGGACCTCAGGCTACAGTCGAAGTTATACCGCGACAAGCATTCGGGCGTTAATTGAAACTGATAACAGAGGGGGTTTGCGCAGCCCTAACAGTACGGTAAGTTTGATTGATATTCTTACCACTGTACGACTCTCTTATCTTTCGGTTGACGGCTGGATTCTGTCGGTATGCTGAGACTGTCTTAGAGGCAGGTATTTCCTCGCCTGAGGTTGTTTAACGAACCTGTCAATGGGTTTCTGCTGACTGTATTCTTTGTTCACTGTCTGCCATTCTTTGGGCTACGAAACTCAGCAGTCTAAGGGTGCTACATGTGTGAATGGGTAGTCTCATCTCCAGATGAGCTTTCGGCCTCTGAGATGAGATTGTTTCCCTTGTAGCAAACGTTATAGACTTGTTTCTCTGGGTTCGACGAACCTTTGAGGGGTATTTCAGCTGCTGGCTTTGCAGCCTGAAGTGCTACATGTGTGAATGGGTAGTCTCATCTCTGGCATGAGATTGTTTCCCTTGTAGCAAACGTCTATAAACGTGTTTATTTTGCAGGGTGGTATGCCTTTGCGGTTATTTTAGCCTGCTGAAATTTTGCAGTTCGAAGAGTGGCAGGTGTAATGTCCTGTCGTGATTGTATTTGTGGTTTATTGTTTGCTATACATGAGAGGGGGTGGGGACTGGTGAAAGTCAGAGTAGGAGGCTACCCGAAAGATCTGTTGGGTCGGGGGCCGTTGCTCCTCACTACCCCTGACGTGTTTGTTCTTGTTCTGAGATTAACCGTACATTACAGGGTTATAGCAAACAGTAGCAACTTGGAGCGCAGTATGAGCCCCCACCGAAGGAATTTGCTGATAAGAACGCTGAGAAAAATATTAACCCCTTGGTTGTACCAAAGAAAAGAAAGTGATATTGCAAAGAAGGAGAGAAGCAGATGTTGAAATAGTTAACAAAGTTGAAAGAAGTGGTGAAAGTTATGTTGCTGAAGAGACAGGGAGAAAAATCCTGTGTGATAAAGAAAATTGGATAAAGGAAGTTAAGAAAGATGGCGATTGTATTATATGTATATCACAGAGCTGATGATATGTTGGAACTTTAAACAAAGGAGGGGAGGGACAGCACTGCCCTCCGTCTAACAACCACTCCTTTCTCACCACCCAAGCACAACCCACTGTGACAACTCAGCCCGGCGGCCATCTTAGTGCACCCATGCCTTCACTTTCTACCCAGTCCAGTGCACTTCCTGCCGGCGGCCATCTTGGTACACCCAGTAAGCTTAAGCAGCCTGTACCCAGCCCTCCCTGTTTTAAACCAAGATGGTTCATACCACACACCTGTCTTCCCTAATACGGGAGCATCACATTCCCAGGCCGGATATGTTAATGATGAAGAAGCATCTGAGTGGGAAGCCCGACAGCAGGCAGCAAGGCCACCCACTGATTTAACCCCCAATCCGGCTCCAGACTCTCAGTTCCGAGAGGATCTCAAACACATGCTGGCAACCATAAAGAACAGTGCCCCTTGCCAGCCCCCGCCCCAACAACAGTCTCGGTTACCAGAAGGGGCACCAGTGATGTATGTCGCTTTTACTCTATCACAAGCAGCGGCCTTAGTGACAAGTCTGCCTGACCCAGAGAAGCAGCCAATTCCCTTCTGCCACAGGATAGTGCAGATACAAGAAACTTACTCAGCTGCCTGGAGAGACTTGATCAGCCTATGCTAAATCAAAGCAGGATATGTCTTTTGGCCAGTCATGCAGATGGCCTTCAATGATGCCTGCCTGACAAGTGCCACTTCCTACACCTCAGGCGTGGAGTTCTGTGCACAACTCCACGACTGGGCAAAGGAGAAGTTGACGGATCAGAAGACCACAATCCAAGATATTACCCAAGATAAAGGGTAGTGTGTGAAGAAGTATCATGCTAGACTCATAAAGGCACACACACACACATGTTATCAACTGCTTTTGTTTCAGGGCTCAGAGAGGATATCAGAAAAGGCCTGATGGTGGCCCGCCCTGAATACCATTCAATGAAAATGTCTGATTTATTGTTGGTGGCCAGAGGTATAGAAAATCAAAAAGGTAAAAAAAACCAACGCCCCTCATGGTAACCCATGACGAAGATCCCACCTACACTCGTCCACCACCACTGCCCAATACCAGGGAAAGGATCACCTGTTACAACTGTGGGAAACGGGGCCACATAAAGAAAGAATGCAGAGCCCCAAGATGTCCCAGACGAGGCAGGGAACCCTATGCAGGGCAACGGGGACATGAACCACCACCACCACGCCCCAACTCTCACTAGGAAATGGGCAAACCCGTGTCACCCCTTATGGCAGTGTCCTCAAGTGGAACCGGGGGACCCTTAGCAAAAGTCACGTTACCCATACAAGGAAAACCTACCACCTTTCTACGGGTACAGCCAGAAGCGTGTTGAGGGCTGTGGACCTGCCTGATAATTCTTTCCTTTCCACTATTGATGTTTCCTGCGTAGGAATGGATGGGGTGCCCCGCTCCAGTCCACTTCCTGATTTGCTTGCCAAATTTGTGGTGTCCTCTACATGTCCCTTGAATCTACTAGGAGCTGATGTGTTGTCCAGACTACAGGCCTCAATCAGGACACGCCTGAAGGGGGGGTGAAGTTACATACTCCCCTATCTTTAGAAGACTCATCTGCTTTGTGTTCTCAGCCTCTCCTGATGACACTTAATGAAGCAAAAACTTCAAGTTCAATACTGCAGGAAGTACTTGACAGAATCCCTGCGTGCCTATGGTCCACAGGACCGGAAGACAACGGTCACTTAAAAGGTGCCACCAGTTTCAGTCAAGCTAAAAGAGGGCGCTTCATTGCCCCGGAAACCACAATAACCCCAAGAAGAGAATCCTAAAAAGAGAACCAGGTACCTACTGTGGATGCCTTTGACTGCAAAGTACCTCACAGAGGTGGACCTTACAAACGTTTTCTTCAGTGTCCACCCTCACCCCTCCTGCTGGTACCTTTTCGCATTCATCCACGGAAAGAAACGGCAACATACCTAAACAGTTGTGCCACAAGGGGCACAGAACTTTCCAAGCCAGTTTGCAAAAGCTATGGCTATCATCCTTAACACATGACAAGAGGAACACCCGGAAGTGATTCTCTTCCAACATGTTGATGACCTTCTCCTTTGTGCAGCTGACTTACCCCCTGTTGAAGTCACCTCAGAAAGCCTGTTGTGCTATCTTGCCAACCAGGGCTGCAAAGTCTCAAAGCCCAAATTGCAGTGGTGCTCAACACCTGTCATTTTCCTTGGACACCGTTTGTCCCATGGGACACGACACCCCACTGAAGACAGGGTGCAAGTAATCTCTGACACCCCACTGCCACAAGGTCAGAAATTCCTTCATGCCTTCCTTGGACTAATTTCCTAGTGCAGAGCATGGATTCCAGAAGCCTTCCTACCGATGCTCTGCAATCAGACCCTTCCAGATGTCTCCTGAAGAAATATCTAAAGTTTGAAACCCTTGAGTGCGCCACCCCCGGCGCTAGGGCTCCCAGCCTACGACAAAACGCTCAAGCTCTTTGTATCCGAACGTCTGGGACATGCTGCAGGTGTACTCACCCAATCACACGACATCAGCCTACGCCCCATAGGATATTATTCCTGTCGGCTGGATGCGGTAGCAAGAGGAGGCCTATTGTGTCTGCGAGCTGGATTTGCTACACAAGCCTTGCTTGACAAAACTTTGAACTTGGTCCTCGGACACTGCCTCGTTCTGCTTGTTCCCCATGACGTTGTTGCCATATTCAACCAAGATCCAGCCGAAACACTTGTCCACTACCAGACACTTGAGACTCCTGTGTTCCCTCCTACTAGACAGCATTACTCTATTAAGTTGTCAAGCACTGAACCCTACCACCCTTCTTCCACTTCTCGAGGGGGGAAAGGAGGAGGAGGAGTAGAGTCTTGACTTGTCACCCCCGTGACCGCACAGGACACGCGGTCACCACTGAAAATACTGTACTACAAGCTGAAGCCTTACCACCGGTGATGTCTGCACAGGAGGCAGAGCTGTAAGCACTTACTACAGCACGTAAATGGGCAGAGGGAAAAAGAGCCAACATTCATATGGACTCAAGATATGCTTTCAACATTGCCCATGATTATGGTGTTATCTAGAACAGAAGATTCCTGATGGCTGCAGGAACACCTGTGAAAACTTGATTGATGCCTTGCTTCTCACAACCCAAGTGACTATTCTGAGTAAAAGCACACGACAAACTGAACTCAAAGGAAGCTTAAGGCAACCATCTAGCCAATTCAGCTGCCAAACAGACAGCTGGTGGTCCACGGGAAGTGGACAGCAGGGTGGTAGAAGAAGACCACCCCGTGCTTACCTTACAGACTTTCCCAGTGGGCAGAGTTTATCTAAAAGAACTACAGGAAACAACAAGTCCGGATAAGAAGGAAAGCTGGAAATGGAGAAAAGGAGCAACTCTCAGAAATGGACTATTCGAGTGCAACAAGAAGCCTTGTCTACTCAGGAGTATGTACCCAGCCGTGGTGCAATGGGCACATGGACTTTATGAACTCTTATCAACAAGTGTTGCACTAAGAGTTACTCCACTGACCGACAGCTTCTGCAGATCATGCATTATCTGCACCAAATGTAACCCAGGATGCACAGAAGAAGCACCTGGCAAAAGCCCTATACCCCATTCCAGAGGATGCAAATTGATCATTCTCAAGTGCCAAGAAGTGGCAGATTCGAATACGCCCTAGTGGAAGTGGTCATGACTGCCAGGACCACAGCTAAGAAACTACTGAGTGAGATAGTATGTAGATTTGGGGTCCCAGAGGTGATATTGAGAGATCAGGGACCAGCCTTAACAACAACCCTTACTAAAGAGATTTGGGCAGCACTGGGGGTTCAGTTGGCACTACACATCCCATACCACCCTCAAAGTAGCGGGAAGGTAGAAAGGATGAATGGGACACTAAAAACAGGATGTTAAAGATGGCCCAATAGACTAACATGAGTTGGCCCATTGCCCTGTTCAGTGTCAGACACACCCCCAGGGGAAACATGCCCTATCCCCTTATGAAATTTTGTTTGGTTCAGCTCCCAGACTTGGTTGTTACTTTCCACAACAGTTACAGTTACAGTCTGATGTGTTGACTAATTATGTAACCACATTATCACGAGAATTAACCTGAATGCATGTCCAGGTGTTTTCTTCCATTCCAGATCCTGAATTAGATACAGGAACACACCAACTACTGTCTGGAGATCCTTGAGCCAAGTTATGATGGTCCATTCCAAGTTTTGCTGACCACAGCCACCTCAGTCAAGTTGGCCAGGAAGAACACCTGAATGCACGCTTATCACTGCAGGAGAGAGTGTTTTCGGGTGCTGCATATCCTTTTTCTGTTTGATCTAGGGGGGAGGGGCCCAGGAGGTGGCCATCACAAAAATGATAACATAATTACGTTTTGGTGTAACTCTTCAGGTACACATGTGACCACCTTTACCTTATAGATTACTGTGACATAGTACCTTGTCCGTTTGACCCTTCATGGTGATGCCATTGGTACAGTGATATCCCTGACGGTAAGGACATATATGTATGCCACACAGACAGTTACTGGGGACAGAGTTGTGGTTTCTGTGGGGGCCAGTGGGTTGGAACACAGGGCCAGACTGGGCGACCACAGAGTGCATTAGACAAAAAAGATGAAAATAGAAAGCCCCATATCCTAACCAAAGATACCCCTGATACATACACTGACCCAGCACACAGTCAGAGGAGGAAGCGAGCAGCTCTCTCCGGAAGCTTTGATCCTCATGTATACATACATGTCATAGGGGTTACAAGGGGGGTCCCTGATGAGTTTAAAGGCAGGGATCAGGTAAAAGCTGGTTTTGAGTCTTTGATCCCCATAACAACTGTCAGCAAGAATGTAGATTGAATTAACTACATGTCATGGTTATGCAATAGAGTTTGTCGATCAGCATACCTGTCTCCATGTGTTCATCTCTAGAGACCAGCTGACCCTCACCTGACTGCTTTTGTAACCTCCCCTCTAAGCATGACCCCACCCCAGGCCCTATCAGGGAACCCTATATTAACCTGTGCACTGCAAGCCAGCAGTGCTGATCAACCACTGTGTGTTAGCCTCTATGTGTACTTGCTGTGTTTCCTACATCTGATTCCTGTTACCGACTTTGGCCTGTTCCCGACCATCCCTGTTTGCCTGTGACCCTGATGTTCCAGCCAGCTCCCTCCTTCCTCATCTCCTGTAGTCTACCGTGAGCGTGAGCTGTGAGACCCTGGGGACCGCGACCTGGAGCCAGACTGCAGCGCAGTCCATCCTCACCACTAGAGGCTCTGGTGAACACCTGCTGGCTCTTAGACTCCGCGCCCTGGGGAATCTGCTCTAGCTCCCAGTGGGATCTGTGTCAGTGATCCAGTAGACCTGCTTCCTGAACCTCCCAAGGTACAATCCGCAGCAGTCAGTGCTAAGGTCCACTACCTTGCGGTGCACTCCTGATCCCAACGGTGTGCATCTGTCACCCAGCCTCTAGGTGACCTGACACTACACATATTATAACCAACAGAGATTTGTAAATGACACTAAAAAATGCCCTCCAGGGAATTGCTGACCAGTTAGCCCCCACTTCCTACATGACATTCCAGGACCGGATGGCCTTAGACATGGTGCTAGCTGGGAAAGGAGGTGTTTTGTAAAATCATAGGAAAAAACGGGAACCTGTTGTACATACATTCCTGATAATACTGGCCCAAATGGTAAGGTTACTCTAGCTATAAAGAAATTAGAAGATCTGTCACTGGAGTTAAAGAAGAACTCAGGTATCACAGACCCATGGGACCAATACTTTAGCTGGATGAGTGGGTGGCAGAAGGTGCTCGTCCAGATACGGGTAACGGTATTAATAATCCTGGTTCTTTTAGCCCTGATTGTATGCTGTATTCTACCTTTTGTAAAAAGTTAATGAGCAAGGCTGTAGACAATAGCACACCTACATTTCTCCACCAAGAAGAAGAGGACCCCCTTATGATGGAAGATGACAAACCCTTCACTCCTCTACAGTCACTCCCTGTCCATAACCTCATAATCCTATAGGGTTTTTAGGGATAGATAGCGCCTGACTGCACCTCTCCAGCTGTATCGAGGAGGGAAGTGAACAGTTACTGCCCAATTCTATATACAGCTTAAAAGAGTTGCTGAGGAGAAGGGCCAGGCCAAAGTGGGACCTTTAGTATTAGGGACAGAAAAGAGAAAATAGTCATTTTAGGGGGGATTGTGAAGGAATGTGATGTAGATAATAATAGTAATCTGAAAATGTCTATTTTCTTATGTGCATACATATTTTTCTCCTTACTCATTATATAAGTATACAGGTTTGCTCTGTTCCTATATTTTCTCAAGATGGCGATTACCCCCTGCATCCCACACACAGAAGAACGCGGAACTGGAGATAAGACCAAAGAGAGCCAAACCTCGTTATGAAAATTCTCCATCTTCTTTTTCTATCTTAACCAATGAGATGCACCTATTAGACTAACATAGCAATGACGTATTTGTGTGTATAAAACATTAGCACCGCCTTGAATAAATCAGAAGTGGAATGAGTTAGCAGTTCTGAGTGTGTCTCAGAGTGTTTACTTTTATATGCATGCATATCAACACTTTTCAAATTAGAGACAGCAGCAGATAACCTTGAGCTCGATTGTAGCTCTTAATCATTTCCATAACAATGTCACTTGCCACTATGCCTGCCACCAGATGGGGATGTCACTTGCCACGCTGCCTGCCACCAGATGGGGATGTCACTTGCCACTATGCCTGCCACCAGATGGAGATGTCACTTGCCACGCTGCCTGCCAACAGATGGGGATGTCACTTGCCACTATGCCTGCCACCAGATGGGGATGTCACTTGCCACGCTGCCTGCCAACAGATGGGGATGTCACTTGCCACTATGCCTGCCACCAGATGGAGATGTCACTTGCCACTATGCCTGCCACCAGATGGAGATGTCACTTGCCACGCTACCTGCTACCAGATGGAGATGTCACTTGTCATGCAGCCTGCTACCAGATGGAGATGTCACTTGCCACTATGCCTGCCACCAGATGGGGATGTCACTTACCACGCTGCCTGCCACCAGATGGGGATGTCACTTGCCACTATGCCTGCCACCAGACGGAGATGTCACTTGCCACTATGCCTGCCACCAGATGGAGATGTCACTTGCCACGCTACCTGCTACCAGATGGAGATGTCACTTGTCATGCAGCCTGCTACCAGATGGAGATGTCACTTGCCACTATGCCTGCCACCAGATGGAGATGTCACTTGCCACTATGCCTGCCACCAGATGGAGATGTCACTTGCCACTATGCCTGCCACCAGATGGAGATGTCACTTGCCACACTACCTGCTACCAGATGGAGATGTCACTTGTCATGCAGCCTGCTACCAGATGGAGATGTCACTTGCCACTATGCCTGCCACCAGATGGAGATGTCACTTTCCACGCTGCCTGCCACCAGATGGGGATGTCACTTGCCACTATGCCTGCCACCAGATGGAGATGTCACTTGCCACTATGCCTGCCACCAGATGGAGATGTCACTTGCCACGCTACCTGCTACCAGATGGAGATGTCACTTGTCATGCAGCCTGCTACCAGATGGAGATGTCACTTGCCACTATGCCTGCCACCAGATGGAGATGTCACTTGCCACGCTACCTGCTACCAGATGGAGATGTCACTTGTCATGCAGCCTGCTACCAGATGGAGATGTCACTTGCCACTATGCCTGCCACCAGATGGGGATGTCACTTGCCACGCTGCCTGCCACCAGATGGGGATGTCACTTGCCACTATGCCTGCCACCAGACGGAGATGTCACTTGCCACTATGCCTGCCACCAGATGGAGATGTCACTTGCCACGCTACCTGCTACCAGATGGAGATGTCACTTGTCATGCAGCCTGCTACCAGATGGAGATGTCACTTGCCACTATGCCTGCCACCAGATGGAGATGTCACTTGCCACTATGCCTGCCACCAGATGGAGATGTCACTTGCCACTATGCCTGCCACCAGATGGAGATGTCACTTGCCACACTACCTGCTACCAGATGGAGATGTCACTTGTCATGCAGCCTGCTACCAGATGGAGATGTCACTTGCCACGCTGCCTGCCACCAGATGGGGATGTCACTTGCCACGCTTCCTGCTACCAGATGGGACTGTCACTTGCCACGCAGCCTGCTACCAGATGGAGATGTCACTTGCCACGCTGCCTGCCACCAGATGGGAATGTCACTTGCCACTATGCCTGCCACCAGATGGAGATGTCACTTGCCACTATGCCTGCCACCAGATGGAGATGTCACTTGCCACTATGCCTGCCACCAGATGGAGATGTCACTTGCCACGCTGCCTGCTACCAGATGGAGATGTCACTTGCCACTATGCCTGCCACCAAATGGAGATGTCACTTGCCACTATGCCTGCCACCAGATGGGGATGTCACTTGCCACGCAGCCTGCTACCAGATGGAGATGTCACTTGCCACGCTGCCTGCTAGCTACATGTAAAATCAATCTCCCCCAGCATTGCAGAGTACTTGCAGCCAGGTACAATGCTGTCAGCCTCTCCTCAGCCCAGGTACAGCTGCAGGTGAAACACAGGCACATGCGAGTGAGATGAGAGTGAGAGATGACGTCATTCTCTCTCTTCTGGGTCACGGCTGCAGCTCTGTGTAGAGCAGCCTTCGTGGCCCTGTAAGTAAGGGCGGAACAGAGGTGCGGGCAATGAGAGATGATGTCATCTCTCTCCCCCGCCGCCGCACCGCTGACATTACCTGTCTCCTCCGCGGCCCGGCAGCAGAGGCACCACGGCCTGGTGTTGGGCCACGGCCCACAGGTTGGGGACCTCTGCAACAGAGCACCTTTGGGATGCAGTGAAACGGGAGATTGGCATCATGGATGTGCAGCCGACAAATCTGCAGCAACTGTGTGATGCTATCATGCCACTATGGACCAAATACTCTGAAGGCAAAAAGGTGGTCCAACCCGCTACTAGCAAGGTGTACCTAATAAAGTGGCCGGTGAGTGTATATATACTTTATCTATCCATATACACATACAGAATAGCAAGTATAAGAAAATGAGAGGGTTCTAAGTAGACTTTAAAACAATAACAGAGAATATGTACAATGCGGTCCCCCCAGTGGGAGGCCTCTCAGGGAAATCGGGGTGCATGGAACAGCCGGAGGCGGCGGTGATAGCCGGGTCGGTAGTGGCGGTGTGCAGTGTACACACCATTGTGTTCCCGGAGATTGGTGTGTGAGAAGTGTTGTTATTTGTGTGCTCCAATCTCTTTCTGTAATCTCCATGTTCCCAGACTTTACCCCGCACTATTGTTCCTCACTTCCCTCCTCGTCCTATCGGCATCGCTGTACAAACAGCCCGCCGCATTCCCTGCACCGAACTCAGCCTCTGGAGTTCCCCTGACTTCTCCCAATGGTCACACTTCAAAATAACAACAGTACACGGCAGCGATCCCACACTGCTCAGCACGGAACTCCAGGCAGACCGCTAAATACACAGATTTCTATTTCTGCCCATCCAGTCCTGAGATATACACAGCTCTGCCACGCAGCAAAGTCCTGTCTGGCAAGGCAGAAGACCTAATTTTTCTTGTCTTCACCCCAGTGATGGCCTCATGGCATTTCTCAGGGTGGGTTTCCCCATGGTGGCAACAGTGGATCATGTCTGTGCAATCTGTGCTTCAACAGCCACTTGTAGTCTCCATCGGAAGCCCATCATGGATTATTTTAATCAGTGAGGGCAGCTGCAGAAGGGGCGCAGGGGCGCCGCCCCCCATCTATGCTTCCAGCCTCCTAATTTACATGAGGGGCACCGGACGCATGGATTCCAATTCGTTTTTTTTTTAAAGCACGTGATTAGAGCCTGAAGCTTAAATAGGCTTCAAAAAAGGGGTGGGCTCGGGGCACAGAGCACTGCGCCCCCCGAGCACTGCGCCCCCCACCCCTGAGCACACCCACTTGTGTGTGACAATAGCAAATGAATATTCACTATTGTCTTCTTCATTCACATTTTTACCGTGTAGAGTCTTCAAAGCAGCACTTCCTGGTGTCCAGCCTAGGCCAGGCTCTTCTGCCTCCTGGGATTGCTACGTCACCGCTATCCCAGGAGGCGGTGGGTTACGTCACGTGTCGTCACAAGGGACGGGTTCTCTGGGTGACGTCACCGGATGGCCATGCCCCATGGCTATATAAGAAATGGCAGACAGCGGGAGACAACACAACAGGGGAAGACAGCGTTAGAAGAAAATTGTCTTTTTTTGTTTTTAGCGGGTAAGCGGCGGGGAGGAAGAAGACGGCACAAGGAGAAGACGGCACAAAAAGAAAACGGCACAAGGAGAAGACTGCACCAGAGGGAGAAGACGGCACAAGGAGAAGACGACTCAAGGAGAAGACAGCACCGGAGGGAGAAGACGGCACAAGGATAAGACGACTCAAGGAGAAGACAGCACCGGAGGGAGAAGACAGCACAAGGAGAAGACGGCACAAGGAGAAGACTGCACCGGAAGGAGAAGACGTCACAAGGAGAAGACAGCACAAGGAGGGAGAAGACGGCACAAGGAGAAGACTGCACCGGAGAGAGAAGACGGCACAAGAAGAAGAGGGCAAAAGGAGAAGACTGCACAAGGAGGGAGAAGACGGCACAAGGAGAAGACTGCACAAGGAGGGAGAAGACGGCACAAGGAGAAGACTGCACAAGGTGGAAGAAGACGGCACAAGGAGAAGACTGCACAAGGAGGGAGAAGACGGCACAAGGAGAAGACGGCACAAGGAGGGAGAAGACGGCACAAGGAGAAGACGGCACAAGGAGAAGACTGCACCAGAGGGAGAAGACGGCACAAGGAGAAGACTGCACCAGAGGGAGAAGACAGCACAAGGAGAAGACTGCACCGGAGGGAGAAGACGGCACAAGGAGAAGACGGCACAAGGACAAGACTGCACCGGAGGGAGAAGACGGCACAAGGAGAAGATGGCACCGGAGGGAGAAGACGGCACAAGAAGAAGACGGCACAAGGAGAAGACTGCACCGGAGGGAGAAGACAGCACAAGGAGAAGACAGCACAAGGAGGGAGAAGATGGCACAAGGAAAAGACGGCACAAGGAGAAGACTGCACCGGAGGGAGAAGACGGCACAAGGAGAAGACTGCAATAGAGGGTGAAGACGGCACAAGGAGAAGACGGCACCGGAGGGAGAAGGCGGCACAAGAAGAAGACAACACAAGGAGAAGACTGAACCGGAGGGAGAAGACGGCACAAGAAGAAGACAGCACAAGGAGGGAGAAGACGGCACAAGGAAAAGACGGCACAAGGAGAAGACTGCACTGGAGGGAGAAGACGGCACAAGGAGAAGACGGCACCGGAGGTAGAAGACGGCACAAGAAGAAGACGACACAAGGAGAAGACTGCACTGGAGGTAGAAGACGGCACAAGGAGAAGACGGCACAAGGAGAAGACTGCACCAGAGGGAGAAGACGGCACAAGGAGAAGACGAGTCAAGGAGAAGACAGCACCGGAGGGAGAAGACGGCACAAGCAGAAGACTGCACCGGAGGGAGAAGATGGCACAAGGAGAAGGCGACTCAAGGAGAAGACAGCACCGGAGGGAGAAGAAACTACCGGAGGAAGAAGACATCGGCACCAGAGAAAGTCACGTTGGAGCTACGACAGAGGGCATTTTTAATAAAGGACTTGTCACAAACCATCTCTTGTTTTTTTTAACACTTCACTGCTTTTTTGGGGTGAATGGGTAAGGGTACAATGTACCCCATACTCATTCACATGGGGGTGTCGGGATCCAGGGGCCTCCTTTCTTAAGGGGGCTTCCAGATTCCGATAAGCCTCCTGCCTGCAGACCCCACAACCACCGGCCAGGGTTGTGGTGAAGAGGCCCCTGCCCCCACCCCAAAGTACCCATCGCCCCATGTTGAGGGCATGCGGCCTGGTATAGTTCAGGAGGGGGGCACTCGCTCTTCCCCTCCCTTTCCTGACCTGCTGGGCTACATGCTCAGATAAAGGTCTGGAAATTTTGGTGTGGGGGGTTCCCGCTGAATCCATACTAGATCCACAGGACCTGATATGGACGTGGGGGGGGGGGACACCACGCCATTTTAAAAAAAAATTTTGATGTGGGGAGTCCCCCCCGAATCCATACTAAACCCGCAGGGCCGTTTTTTCAATATTTTTTTTTTTTCTGGCATTTTTTTTTTACATTTAGCTGTCAGCGGGCAATCCCGCTGAGAGCTGATGACTCATTGGTTGTTAAGGTTGTGGCAGCCGGCTTCCCGGCCAGTTCCTTAGCAACCAGCTTTATACAGTGTTTAAACGGAAAAATAAAACCTGCAAAATGTATCTTTTCATGTGACAAAACTGAAGAAATGACACTTTGCTACAATGTAAAGTAGTGAGTGTACAGCTTGTATAACAGTGTAAATTTGCTGTCCCCTCAAAATAACTCAACACACAGTCATTAATGTCTAAACCGCTGGCAAAAAAAGTGAGTACACCCCTAAGTGAAAATGTCCAAATTGGGCCCAAAGTGTCAATATTTTGTGTGGCCACCATTATTTTCCAGCACTGCCTTAACCCTCTTGGGCATGGAGATCACCAGAGCTTCACAGGTTGTCACCGGAGTCCTCTTCCACTCCTCCATGATGACATCACGGAGCTGGTGGATGTTAGAGACCTTGCGCTCCTCCACCTTCCGTTTGAGGATGCCCCACAGATGCACAATAGGGTTTAGGTCTGGGGACATGCTTGGCCAGCCCATCACCTTTACCTTCAGCTTCTTTAGCAAGGCAGTGGTCATCTTGGAGGTGTGTTTGGGGTCGTTATCATGTTGGAATATTGCCCTGCGGCCCAGTCTCCGAAGGGAAAAAATGCCATGGCGTCATTGGGAGTAAACAATGCCCCACCATTGGTGTTAGTGGGGAAGGTATAGTGCCCCATCATTGGTGTCAGTGGGAATAATAGAGTCTCAAGGGCCAGATAATAGCAATCAAAGGGTCGCATCCAGCCCCCAGTTTGGAGACCACTGCACTAGAAATGTTAGAAACTTTCCCACAAACCAATCAATATACACTTACTGGGGTTTTTAATGTTTACTAAAGACATGTAGCAGAATACATTTTGGCCAAAATTTATGAAAATTTTTGATTTTATTGGATATGTTTTATAACAGAAAGTTTTAAAATATTGATGTTTTTTTCCCAAAAAATTTTGGTCATTTTTTTGCTTTACGGCACAGGACTCTGAAGGATTGGCCTGGGTGGCCGTTCCTTCAGAGAGCATGCGCCGATGGCGTCATCGGTTGCATATATTGTAAATATCTCCTAAACGGTGCACATTTAGGAGATATTTACAGTACCTATGGGTAAGCCTTATTATAGGGTCACCTATAGGTACAAGTCAGAGATGGAAGATGGCACTCCTGCGCAAAACGCCATAGCTGTACGATGGGCGCTTTAACCACTTCCCACCTGGTCAATAGCATATTAACGTCCGGGAAGTGGTTCGTCCAGCAGGATTACATGCCAGGGCGCGCAGCGATCACGAGTGCGGCATGTCAGTCTGACACCCCACATCTCCGATCATGATAAGAAGCCTCTGTCAGAGGCATCTTACCATGTGATCAGCTGTGACCAATCACAGCTGATCAACGCGTGAACCAGCATTCCTCGGTTCGCGCTGACAGGGGGAGCCCATCTGCGGCTCTCCATGTCAGAGGGGGGGGGGGGTCTGTGCTGATAATCAGCACATTTATTATTGGCACAGCCCTCTCAAATGTACCAATCACCTGCCAATCAGTGCCCAGCAGTGCCCCAATAATAAAGTGTGCCAGTGCCCATCACAGTGCCAACCACTTCCCACCACAGTGCCAATCACTGCCCAGCAGTAATACCTGTCAGTACTTATCAGTACCTCATCATCAGTGCTGCCCTTCAGTGCCACCTGTCATTGCCAATCAGTACCGCCTATTAGTGCCAATCAGTGCCACCTGTCAGTGCCCATCACAGCCGCCTGTCAGTGCCCATCAATGCCGCCTGTCAGTGCCCATCAGTGCCACATATCAGTGCCCATCAGTGCCATCTATCAGTGCCCATCAGTGCTGAAAATTAGTGCCGCCTATTGGTGCCCATCAGTGCTGCATATGAGTGCCACCTATCAGTGCCCATCAATTCTACATATCAGTGCCCCCTCATCAGTGCCCATTAGTGCCACTTTATCAGTGCCAACTCATCAGTGCCCATTAGTGCCGCCTCATCAGTGCCCATTAGTGCCGTCTCATCAGTGCCCGTCAGTGAAGGGGAAAACAGAATTTTATGAAAGAAACTAAGAAAAACTCTTTTTTTTTTCAAAAATGTCGGTCTTTTTTAGTTTGTTTAGCAAAAAATAAAAACTGCAGAGGTGATCAAATGCCACCAAAAGAAAGTTCTATTTGTGGGAAGAAAACAATAAAAATTTAGTTTGAGTACAGTGTTACATGACCGCGCAATTGTCATTCAAAATGTGACAGCGCTGAAAGCTGTAAATTGTCCTGGGCAGGAAGCGGCGTAAGTGGCTGGTATTGAAGTGGTTAAGGAATATAGAGGCGCGCGCGTGCTCGCAGGGTGACGTAGGAGCTCGTGCACGTGGCCGGCGTCCGCGACCCGCGATTGCTCCTGAGAAGGAGAGAACGGAGATCTGTCAATGTAAACAGACAGATCTCCGTTCTGTCAGGGGTGAGGAGCGCAATCTGTTGTTCCTAATGCTTAGGAACAACGATCGATCTCCTCACCCAGGAAGTCCCACCCCCCCACAGTTAGAATCACTCCCTAGGACACACATTTAACCCCTTGATCGCCCCCAAGTGTTAACCCCTTCCCGGCCAGTGACATTTATACAGTAATCAGTGGCTATTTATAGCACTGATCACTCTATAAATGTCAGTGGTCCCAAAATAGTGTCAAAAGTGTCTGATCTGTCCGCCATAATGTCGCAGTCCTGATAAAAATGGCAGATCGCCGCCATAACTAGTACAAAAAGAAATGCCCTAAATCTATCCCCTATTTTGTAGACGCTATAACTTTTGCGCAAACCAATCAATATACACTTATTGCGATTTTTTTTCACCATAAATATGTAAGAGAGTACATATCGGTCAAAACCGAGGAAGAAATTAGTTTTTTTATATATTTTTTGGGGATATTAATTATAGCAAAAAGTAAAAAATATTGCTTTTTTTTTTTCAAAATAGTCGCTCTTTTTTTTGTTTATAGCGCAAAAATAAAAAACCGCAGAGGTGATCAAATACCACCAAAAGTAACCTCTATTTGTGGGAAAAAAAAGGATGTCAATCTTGTTTGGGTTGCACGACCGCGCAATTGTCAGTTAAAGCGACGCAGCGCCGAATCGCAAAAAATGGCCTGGTCAGGAAGGCGGTAAATTCTTCTGGGGCTGAAGTGCTTAAAAAAAAAAATATATATATATATATATATATATATATATATATATATATATATATATTTCTTGATAAAAACACAAGATTTTAATGGGGTTTGGCGCTATGTTTGGATTCACTGAACTTTCCGCTGGTTTTGCTGAACCTCCTGTGAACTGAACTTTACCCCGTTTTTTTCATCCCCACTCAACAGTCCTCAGGCAGCTATTTTTTCCATACAGTCCAGATACACAGCAGGAGGCATTCGTGTTTATTATCTTCTTTGCAGAGAACCTTTTTTTTTTTTTGAGTTTTCACTGAGTGGTTTTAAAGACCCGAACCCTTTGTGTCACGGAACAATGCTCTAGTCTTGTGTTTGGATTGTAGAAGAATCACAGGAAGTTGAGCCTCAATGATAACTGGTCATCTGTGATTTATGAGAAACTAGCAAATATACAAATATGTCCTTTGGAATCCCATCCCAGAAATGAGCTCTACAGGTTAGGACGGTACAACCCTAGATGTGCTCTCCATCTCTAGTTTATGGCCATCACGGGGACACCATGGCCAACACTGATCTCTTGCGTAGAACATAACAATGGATTTCACACGAGGGGGGATCGTGGGAGGGGGGGTGGTAGGCTTTGTCATCTTCCATTCCCAGAGTTACTCAGACTGCGATTTCCTCCACTGGAGGCCATCACCGAGAGCTCAGTTCTAAGGGTTTCCTGTACTCACAGTCCTGCTACGCCTTTTTCCTCTTTCCATGCCCAAATCCCAGAAGCCTGTGGAAGTCAGAGGAGGCGGACGTGGGAAAGTTACAGAGCAGCAGGGACAGGAGCTCTGGAATATTCCTGAAAACATCCAATCTGGTGTTCCTCAGAGCTAACCATCAGACTTGGACTTTAAAGTGATAGCTCTACTGGCGAGGTAACACGAGAGGGCCAGCTGGGCTTTGGACCCCCTTAGCTCCATCTGCATTGAGGCAAGTAGACAGAACGAATTCTGGGAGCCATCACGTTGGGTGTAGACGTCTTGGATCCATCTGAAGTCTTCTCATCAACATTAGTGGGATCTTGGTTACAGGATTATTCTTTTGGGAATATTTTACTATCTTTTGAGGATCTGTTTTTAACAAACCGAGCCTGGCTATAGAAGAAGATGAGGATTTGGCACTGATTCTTGGACACGTGGACCAACCCGGGGCGATTTTCACCTCTGTGCCACAGCTGGGACAATGCTGAGGCTCATCCCTGTCCTGGGTCTCCTGTTGAGTTCTTCGCTTCCAAGAAGAACAGGTAAATTCTCAATTTCTGTAGGAACATGAAACTTTGTTCATAGTGGATGGGTTTGACTGTTTCTGATGACTATACAGTATGTGTATTTGGTTGAAAAGGTCAGGCCCAGGCAAGAAAACTTGGATAATAAATTGGCAAATTTTGGCCATCCTGGTGAAATACATTGGAGTCAATGGCAAAAATTAGGTGTTTTTTTTTAAGGGTGTTATATGCTTTAAGGCTCAGTGGGACTTTACCTTACGAATTGCTAGCAACTTCCTTGTGACTTCCTTGTGACTTTTATAATTTAACATTGCAGTCTATGGCACCAAAGACGCACCAAAGATGCAGGAACCTTTTTTTTTCATCACTCCAACTTGAGTCGCATTGATTAAGATGGTACCCATTGAAATGAATGTGTTTTGACCTGTCATGTGACCTTGTCAGAAGTTGCATTGTAAGTCACAGCAGTGCGAACCGGGGCTAAATGGCTCCTGAAGTGAGGGGAAGCGCCTTTTGTGAATCCTGGACCCATTCTTGGCGCCAGAAACTGTCCCCTCATTAGCCTCAATAGGCTCCATTCACAAAACCAGATCGCATGCTCTATGTAGGTGCCCAGACACATTTTCCCTACATACTGCATGCGATCCTAAAACTGTCAATTCACTATACCATACCACACTACGCATTCTGCGGTATTTACCGAAAACAACCAGTAAATACCGCATGAACAGGTGCTAAACTCAATTCACAGAGGGAAATAAATAATTAAATGCATGCGGTAATTAAGTAGTGATCGAGACATGCGGTAATGATGGACTGTGAACTGGTTGCTAAGGAGCGGGTGGCCGCCAGCGCCCATAACAACCAGTAAACAAAATGGTTGTCAAGGACGCCGGCAGCCTCCTGCTCCTTAAAAATGCGGTATTTCTTACCGGCAACAAAAACGCCGGCTGCCGC
Source organism: Lithobates clamitans (assembly GCA_037952925.1). Classification (NCBI taxonomy): domain Eukaryota; kingdom Metazoa; phylum Chordata; class Amphibia; order Anura; family Ranidae; genus Lithobates; species Lithobates clamitans. Next base: position 143,219 of record JBBGZY010002366.1, on the reverse strand, counting down.
CAGGCGTTGAGTTGCCGCATGCCTTCTCTAGTAAAATACCGCATGACTTCATAAAATAACTCATGCTGTATTTTAGTAGCGTTTTTTTTTTTTTTTTTTTAGTGAATGCCAAAAAACATTTTCTAAAATGCTGTGCGGTATCTTACCGCATACTCAGATGTGGTAAGATAACACTTTGTGAATGAAGCCCTTTATTTTTTATTGTTTCTTCATGGAAAGAAAACACACAAAAAAAGTGAAATAAAGAAATGTAACTATACACATAACAAATGAAAAAAATGAAATAAAAAAGACAAATAAGAAAACCCTAAAATAGTTTGTAGACACAATACCACAACTTGCGGCAGTTTGTGTTGTAGATACAATACCCCATATAGCTTTCCCCAGAGAATCCTATTGTACCGTACCTTGGTGGTCCATAATTAATCTCAGGTGATGTTATATGTATGTGATTGTGCAATACCACAACATTACTAAATACACTCGCCGGATATCACCATTCCTTCCCTCATGCTGTGACAGCAGAGAGCCGGTAACTGGCAAGTGTAAAAGGGGACCCTGATTATCAGTGCAGCTCCAACAGTGCCCATCAGTGCTTCCTACCAGTGCCAATCAGAAGTGCCAATCAGTGCTGCCAATCAGTTCCTATCAGTGCTGCCTATCAGGGCCACTCAGTTCCCATCAGTGCTGCCAATCAGTTCCGCTCAGTGCTGCCAATCAGTTCCCATCAGTGCCCATCAGTGCTGCCAATCAGTGCCCATCATTGCTGCCAATCAGTGCTGCCAATCAGTTCCCATCAGTGCTGCCAATCAGTGCCCATTAGTGCTGCAAATCAGTTCCCATCAGTGCTGCCAATCAGTGTTGCCAATTAGTGCCCATCAGTGCCCATTAGTTCCCATCAGTGCTGCCAATCAGTGTTGCCAATTAGTGCCCATTAGTTCCCATCAGTGCTGCCAATCAGTGTTGCTGATTAGTGCCCATCAGTGCTGCCTATCATTGACACCTACTTGCATGTGGCACTTGGATGAATCATGTCTCAGGGTCTGATGAGGAAGTCGCAGCTGTTCACTATGAATGTGTAGAAGCTGGCAGCACTGGGGGGGGGGGGAGGCAAGGAAGAAGGGGGAATCAGCACTGCAGGGGGTGATTAGGGTATGCCCAGGCACACCTGGCACACCCTGTGCGCACACCTATGCCCACTGTATTCAGCCCCAATCACCCCCCCCCCCCTCCTTCCTTCCCCAGTGCCAAAGAATTTGTTTTTATGTCCATCCAGTCTTGAGATTTACTCATTTCTGGAAATCCGCACACTGACATTTATCTGCTACAGTTCAGACTGTGGACAGTGAAATGAGAAGCAGCACAATACTCTGTCGCTATGCTTTCTCCTCCTAACAGCATGCTCCTTACACTACAGTACAAACTTCCTAGCTCTTTGTTCAGGTAAATACACAGATATCTGTTTGTCCATCCAGTCCTGAGATTTACACAGTTCTGCCCCACAGAAAAGCCCTGTCCAACAGGGCAGGAGACTTGATTTTGCTCTGCTTATCCCTCCCTGTGATTGCACAGTGAAATGAGAAGCAGCAGAATGATGATTTCCGACTCACAGGGCTGGGTGTCGGGCAATCAGGGCTGGCCCTACCATGGGTCCCAGTGGGTCCAATGGACCCAGGCAGAACTTTGAGAGGGGCAGTAAATGAAACCACGGCTGCCTCTCCTTCTCCTCTATTTACCCAGCAAATTGACGACCAAGATTTTTAACAGCAGTTTTGTGTGTCATGATGACAACTGCCCCTCCCCCCCCGGGCCGCTCTACCTGCCCCTATACTACCCACTACCCTAGCCCGCCCCTATACTGCCACAGCCTGTCTATTTATCACCCTAGCTAGCCCCTATACTGCCCTAGCCTGTCCATATACTACCTTAACCTGTTCCTATACTACCCTAGCCTGCCTGTATACTACCCTAGCCTCTCTATATACCACCCTAGCCTGGCCCTATACTGCCTTAGCCTGTCCATATACTACCCTGTCCATGTACTACCCTAGCCTGCCTGTATACTACCCTAGCCTCTCTATATACCACCCTAGCCTGGCCCTATACTGCCTTAGCCTGTCCATATACTATCCTGTCCATGTACTACCCTAGCCTGCCTGTATACTACCCTAGCCTCTCTATATACCACCCTAGCCTGGCCCTATACTGCCTTAGCCTGTCCATATACTACCCTGTCCATGTACTACCCTAGCCTGCCCCTATACTACCCTAGCCTGTCTATATACTGCCCTAGCCTGCCCCTTGAACATAATGGTATGTCATATAATTTTGCATATAGACAAGGTGCTGTTGCATGTATACCTGACTTCCTGATAAATGTAATTTTAGTTTAAATTATCATGATAGAAAATAATGAATGCAGGCGGGGGCTTTTGGTGGGCGTGATTTTTTTTTGGGGGGGGTGGGAGCAGCATTCTTCTTGGACTCAGGCAGCACAATGTCTTGGGCCGGCCCTACGGTCAATTCTTGTATTTTGGCTAAATACTATATACAATATAATATAATACATTGTGGTTTGTCTCCGGCAGGGGCCGTCCTCGATGTCACGCTGGTCTCCGTCACCTTCGAACACCGCCGGGCCAATTTTACTTTATCATGCATCACCGGAGAGCGGGAAATGCAAAGTTCGGACTTGAGCATTGAGCGGGATAATACCATTGTGAGGATAAACTCCGCGCCGCCCCTCACCAAATCGCACGAGAATGAACTGCAGGTCAGATTCCCCACCAAGGCTTTGGTGGGGGTGTTCTTTTGCATCGCCAAGGGGCCGTCCGAGCACACCAAAATCCTCTATCCCTTCAACAACCCCTCTGGTAAGTCTCAGTGTTGCCATGACCTGTACCCGCTACTGATCGGAGCATGGGAGATTGCATGTGCCCAGGGCCGGGACAAGGGGTGGGCGAGAGGGGCGGCTGCCCTGGGAACAATGGTTTACTGTAGGGATGGGAGCGCCTTCCTTCCGTTACAAGGCTGACAGGCAGGGCCACTGATAAGGCAATACAGCCAGCCCTCCTATACTGGGCCTGGGCCGCACCAGTTCAAAAGGGGGGGGGGGGCCCAGGCAGGGGGATTGGTCTTATTATCTGTGCCCCCCTTCCATCTGCTGTTTGGCCACTCTCCTCCCCCGCAGAGCTGTCGGCTTCCTTCCTCCTCCCTCCCGCCAGCAGCTGGTGAGGGCACACAGGGGGACTGTTTTAGAATAGAGAGCAGGGGGCCAGTAAATATGTCTTATTTACCATCCCCTTCCTTAACGAACACAGTGAGCAATTGGTAACGATCACTCACTGTGTCAATCATCACTGAAGCATAGTTAACTATGTAAAGACCAGCAGTCTCTTGCTTATCAAAACCACTGCCGCTATCACTACTCCTGTCAGCAGGGCTCCGTAGAGCCTATATGACAGCAATATGCCTTTTTACATTTTCCCGGGTCAATCTGGGGGGTTTGTGCTAGAAGAGGTTATATGATAGACGGGGGAGGGAATTGATGCTAGTAGGGATGATTGGGCGGTGCTTGTGCTAGGAGGGGTAGGTGGGGAGATTTGAGGGGTGGAGGAGTTGTGATAGGAGGGGTGATTTTTATTTGATTTTTATTTATTTATTTGTATTTATTTTATTTTATACACCCCCCATCAAATAATTCCCGGCATCTATTACCTTTTGTACCACTACCCCCTCCCTTTAGATTGCAAGCTCCATGAGCCGAGCCCTCCTGTCTGTTCTGTATTGAACTGTACTGTAATTGTACTGTCCCCCCTCTACATTGTACAGTGCTGCGTAAACTGTTGGCGCTATATAAATCGTGTATTATAATAATAATAATAATAATAATAATTGGGGGGGGGGGTTGGGGGTTGGAAGGGGAAGAGATGTTTTGGGGGGGGGGGGGGATTTATGCTTAAGGGGTAATCATTTAGATAAGTACCCAATTTTTTTTTTTTGGGGGGGGGGAATGCTCATACATCTTGGGGGGCACAGTTTGTTATGCTCGCCTTGGGCTCTAGGTGACCTTGTCCTGGCACTGCCTGGAAGTGAAGTTTTACATGTCGCTTCCGGGTTATTAGCAGGAAGGGAAGATCAGCGATCAGATGTTCTCTGATCTCCCTACCCTCTACCATGGCATGGGCATGGTGTGTGTGTGTGGGGGGGGGGGGGGCATCCGTTACCAGGGTGTATAGTAGCGATCCGCTGGCTGCACAGCAGATTTCTTCCAGCCCACAAGGGGTGTGTGTAAAACCCACTGCTGCCACCAACACACTACAAATGCCAGGTGGCAGTAAAAGGGTTAATGCGGAGTTCCACCCAAAAATGGAACTTGCGCTTTTTCGGATTCCTCCCCCTCCTTCGGTGTCACATTTGGCACCTTGAAGGGGGGAGGGGGGAGCAGATACCCGTCTAATACAGGTATTTTGCTCCCACTTCCGGGCATAGATACCCGAGCTACCCGCGGGTATCTACGCCACTTATGGCTCCTTCTCCGCCCCCCCCCCCCGCTGTCTTCTGGGAGACACACGGGTCCAAGGGGACAGCAGGGACCAGTGAAATCGCGCAGCGCGAGTCGCGCAAGCATGGTAGGGAAACAGTCTGTGGAGCCGCAAGGCTTCACTTCCTGATTCCCTTACCGAAGATGGCGGCGGCGGCAGCACCCGAGAGCTGAGGGACAGATCGACTTCGGGTGCTGGCATCGCGGGCGCCCTGGACAGGTAAGTCAGCAGCTGCAGTATTTGTAGCTGCTGACTTTAAAAAAAAAATAAAAATTGGCGGAACTCCATTTTAAATATACACAAGCCCAACTGACCTTTCAGTTTAAATAAGCATACATGATTTGATTGTAGCCGTATTAGTGCAATTGTGACAGAGAAAATTGAGTACTGTCCATGATACTTTTTTTATTTGCACTAACATACAATTTTTCAGGACAAGCTTTCGGGGTATGTCCCCTTCTTCAAGGTCCAAGCAGTGCTGCTTGACCCTTGAAGAAGGGGACATACCCCGAAAGCTTGTCCTGAAAAATTGTATGTTAGTGCAAATAAAAAAAGTATCACGGACAGCACTCAGTCTAAATACATTTCACGCGGAAACTAAAAAAAAGGTGTGCAACGTCATAAAGGTTGTACTTTTTTTTTTTTTTCAGAAAGCAGCCACAGAGTAGAAAAGCCTGTTCCCTGCCAACATGCTCTAAAGAAGGACCCTTGCTCTCTGTGGGGACACAGAGGTCTCTTTGCAGAGGTCCGACATGTGTCCTGCTAAGTCGAGTTCTGCACACCATCAGGACCCAACAGTCACTATAGCAGAAGCAGCCTTAGCCTGGCTCCATTCAGACCACTCCCCCAGCACGTTTTGCCCTGCCCCCAAGGGGCTTAGTCATGAAGCACTATGGACAGGGCAAAAAAAACGCTTTGAGGGGCGTGGCCTGGATGGAGCTGAGCTGAGGCTGCTTCTATTATAATGGCTGTCCTGATAGTGTGCGGAACCTGGGGTTGTTACTTTCCTTTATACTGTATGTATTTGAGCCAGGAGGGGCCCTCCCTGGCCTGCACCCTCAATGTGAGTCACGGGACTAGGACACACAGGAACCTTGAGCGGACCCCTCGTTTTTTTGCAATTTGGGTTGTTGCACATTTTACCATGCAGCAAACGCACTACAAACACGAAAACACTCAACGATCCATATCCAAAAAGGTTATGGAGCTTCTTTGACACATTTGTCACGTGTCAAGTGAATGGGCTGCCGTATGTGTGACCAGAAGAAGCATGCGAAAAACATGAGCAGGAATGCAAGTTCCCGCTACATGAAGATGTGAATGAGGCCTTGTTTTGTTACGGCTCCATTCACATTTCACGTTTCCTGGATGCACGATAAAATAGACAGGAAATGTACTGCAGACGTTGCTCTTGCGATGGTATTATTTTTTAATTGCCCCCTCCAAATACGGTTAGCAGGCACGAGTTTTCCCGCACGTTTGTCATGCATAGTTTTAGTTCCAAATTTTTATATTCTTTTTCTTTTGTTCCAGGACTTTATTTGCTTTTGCGGTTGGCATTTGGTATTCGGTGGTTCTGTTGAGCTGATTGGAAATGTTTTTTTCTTCAATAAATGTCTATTGAAATTTTCAAAAAGCATACAGAGCTGCATGGATCTGATCGACCAAGCAAGGCTCGATATTTGTACAGGATATGAATAATACAATGTGAATGTACAGGATATGAATAATACAAAGCGAAAATGGCACCACCGATATCACATGAATAGTAATTTTATGTAAAATAACATGATATGCAGAATGTAGGTGTTGAGCAGTCCAGCATTCCTTGGCATTAATCCTGGATTGGTGAGTAACCACAGAATAAGCTGGTCATAAAAGGCACTGGTGGTTGCTCACCAAAAAACAGGAAAGAGTAGATCTAGGAGAAGAGAAGGAAAAAAAGAGAGAGTAGAATGAGAAATAGGAGAAAGATGAAGGTAAAGGGAACAGAGAAGAGAAGGGGTACAACCAAAGGAGGAGTCCTCCAATGGTTCTCCACAACAGGTGTAGAAGATGGTGGTCGAAGTTGGATGATACGCAATGGTTCACCCATGGGGCCCATATTACTTCAAATTTCAACATTTTGCTTCTTTCTCTTTATGTTGACCATAATCCAAGTGATATATCTCTTCACCTCTTGGTGAAGGCCTTGCGACTGCCAGGATTTATTGGGGGTTTTTTTGTATTGTTTTGGAATTAAGAAATTCGGTAAAGTATTTCTAAAACTGAAAAAAGCTTAAGAAGTGGTCCAAGATGGGTGGTAGGCAATGGTCCACCCATGGCACCCATAATATGTTACACTTCAACATAATAACACTCTGTTCTGCAATTTTCTTTTTGTTGACCATAGTCCAAATTATATATGTCTTCACCTCTTAGAGGCTAAGGCTTGGTCACTTCCAGGATTTATTGGAGATTTATTTTTTTATTTTAAGATGGTGGTCGAAGTTGGATGATACGCAATGGTTCACCCATGGGGCCCATATTACTTCAAATTTCAACATTTTGCTTCTTTCTCTTTATGTTGACCATAATCCACGTGATATATCTCTTCACCTCTTGGTGAAGGCCTTGCGACTGCCAGGATTTATTGGGGATTTTTTTGTATTGTTTTGGAATTAAGAAATTCGGTAAAGTATTTCTAAAACTGAAAAAAGCTTAAGAAGTGGTCCAAGATGGGTGGTAGGCAATGGTCCACCCATGGCACCCATATTATGTCACACTTCAACATAATAACATTCTGTTCTGCAATTTTCTTTTTGTTGACCATGGTCCAAATTATATATGTCTTCACCTCTTAGAGGCTAAGGCTTGGTCACTTCCAGGATTTATTGGAGATTTATTTTTTTATTGTATTGGTATCAAGAAACTCAGTAAAGTTTTTTTTTCTGAAACCCCAAAAAACTTAGAAAGGTGTAGAAGACGGTGGTCAAAGTTGGATGGCAATGGTCCACCCATGGCACCCATATTATGTCAAATGTCAACATAGTAACATTTTGTTTTGCAATTTTCTTTGTGTTGACCATGGTCCAAATGATATATCTCCTCTTCTCTTGAAGACTAATGCCCCGTACACACGATCGGACTTTCCGACGGGAAATGTTGGATGTGAGCTTGTTGGCGGAAAGTCCGACCGTGTGTACGCTCCATCGGACAATTTTTGCTGGACTTTCCGCCAACAAATGTTGGCTAGCATGTTCTCAAATTTTCCGCCAACAAATGTTTGTTGTCGGATTGTGCGATTGTGTGTGTACACAAGTCCGTTGGACAAAAGTCCAAAGTACAAACACGCATGCTCAGAAGCAGAAGCGGCCAGTCTTGTAAACTAGCTCGTAATGGAGAATTAACATTTGTGATGTGGCAAATTATGAAATCTCCAAACGCAGCGCACAATTCTCTTCTTCTTTAATGGGATAATAATGAAGCTGCTTTGCTAGTGATACTGATGGAGTTTATTGCAAACAAAGTTTCAAAGGCTTTTTTTTTCTAGTGATATCAAGAATAATATTATTATGCTTTTTTTTTTTTTTTTTTTCGGGCAAGTTACCACAACACCATTATCCCGTAGTTTTTAAGATCAAAGATACAACTATGTTGGTGTCCCTTGTTAATTTTACATTGTATTTTATAAAATGTAACTGCCGACTCCCAAACTGTCATTTGAAGTAAAACACATAGCCAAGTATTATTCTCCACAATTTTTATATTGTGCAATAAAAAAAAATTAGACATGCTATCTGCCAATAGAACTTAACCAAAAAGTGCATTCTATGCATCCAAAAATATAGAAAATATACCAAATCAAATCATTATTATTCAACCCAAAAAATAATGTCAAAGCAATAACTCCAAGGCCAATAATAAATAACACGTTATCTCCTCCGATTCCGCAACATGTCTGGTTGACGAATGGCCATTGAGAAACAAATTGAAAAGCGCTACATGAAAATCGTGAAAAGAAAAATCAACACTCACCAAACTTCTACTAACACAAAATTAGCAGAAGGAGCCCAAAGGGTGGCGCTAAAGAGCTGAAAAACCATGTAGTACGTCACTACGTTTGTAATTGTTGGCCAACATTTGTGCGACCGTTTGTATGCAAGACAAGTTTGAGCCAACGCCCTTCGGACAAAAGTCCATGGTTTTGTTGGCCAATAATCCGACCATGTGTACCGGGGCATTAGGCTTGGTGACTTCCAGGATTTATTGATTTATTGGAGACTTTTTTATTGTTTTGTAATTAAGAAACTTAGTAAAGTTTTTTTCTAAAACCCAAAAAAACTTACAAAGGTGTAGCAGATGGTGGTCAAAGCTAGGTGGTAGGTAATGGTTCACCAATGGGACCCATATTATGTCAAATTTCTGTACAGTATCATTCCATTTTGCCATTTCATTTTTTTTTTTATACCATGGTCCAAAGGATGTAACTCTTCACTTCTTGAAAACTAAGCCTTGTGGCTTCCAGGATTTATTGGAGATTTTTTTTTTATAAAATTGGTATTTAGAAACTCTGAGAACCCAAAAAACGTAAAGAAGATGGTGGTCAAAGTTGGGTGGTAGCCGATGGTTCACCCATGGGGCCCATATAGTATCAAATTTCAACATAGTAACATTCTGTTTTGCAATTTTCTTTTTGTTATATATCTCATCACCAATGAGACCCATGTTATGTCAAATTTCTGTATAGTATCATTCCATTTTGCCATTTCATTTTTTTTTTTCTTTACCATGGTCCAAATGATATAACTCTTCACCTCTTGGTGACTTCTAGAATGTATTGGATAATTCTTTTATTGTATTGGAATTAAGAAACTCAGTAACATTTTTTTTTCTGGAACCCCCAAAAAACCTTAAAAATAGTTTAAACCCAAAATTTAGGTGCAGTCTTTCTCTTTTGTTGTAGTGTGCAAGTCATGGCTTGACCTAAAGACACAACATTCACTTTTCATTATTTTGAGCTTTGATTTTAAAGTATTCTTTAGCAAAAACTTTCCTTTAATCAGCATCTACCCTGGGAAGATTGCAAGATTGCACATAAACTGTTTTCTTGTTGTGATGGGTGGCATTCCTACTGCGTCTTCCCTTCTCTGATTGGGTTTTCCTTCCTCTTCTCGGGGTCTCTGGCTTGTAAAGTAGTTTTGACGGTATCGCCAGTCCAAGAGAAGATAAAGAGTGAAAAACACTCCACTGGCGGGTTCTCATAGAAATCCTGTTTGACTTTCAGAGTGCCAGTCAGTGAGAGTTCCTGAAGAGTGATGTCTTAGGAAGACTTTTTTTCACTCGGAGCTCATGGTGGACTTCTCTGATAGACAAAGGGTCCTAAAAACAGGAAATAAACAGAGAGGGTGATAAGGAATCTCACTGGTGAAAAAAAAAGAGGAAGTCTAGTGTACACCAGATAAACAATGTCTGAAAGCAGCCAGAATATAGACGATAACAAAGCATGTACAGTACAATGATTACTGATTTTTCAATGTAGCGCTTTTTTAATTTTACAAACTTAACAAGCATGTCAGAGCAAAAACAAAAAGCACAGACAGTGCATTTCTGCAATACATGCACATTTTCCCTATTTTCCAGAATTTTAATAATGCTGCAAGTTCAGAAAAATACCTGGTGATCCTACCAGAAATCTAGTGAGCTTCTAACTTCCCGTAGTGATCTGACAACACTGGCTCTTTTTTTTTTCTGAAATCCCAACCAGTGTTGTCAGCCCTAGTTCACTTAAAAGGAAGCAATCATCATAGAACTTTATTGATCATTGATTGGGAGATAAGTTATTAATTTAAAGAAGTGAAAAGAATTATTAGAAATACTATATCTACACGTGTTACACAATGACTCGCAATAGTGATGTCTTGAGGTCAGGCAACATTGTATAAAACAGGACAGTCTAGACAAAATTTTAATCTTGTATGTGTTTAATTCATCCTTTGGAAACACCTTTGTTGTCTGGAAAGCACCAATGTGAGCTTTATTGCTGTGAAAAACAGGAAAACTGAGGTATAGCACAAAAGGGATAATTAGAGGTGATTCTGCCAGATGTTTCCTGTGCCTTCCATGGAGACCTATGTAGCATTGGGTCTTGTGTTAAAGTATGCATCACTAGAGGGATCACCAGCAGGAGGAAGGAGGTCCTGATTCCTCTATATAGATCTTTATATCACTAGAGGGATTACCAGCAGGAGGAAGGAGGTCCTGATTCCTCTATATAGATCTTTATATCACTAGAGGGATCACCAGCAGGAGGAAGGAGGTCCTCATTCCTCTATATAGATCTTTATATCACTAGAGGGATCACCAGCAGGAGGAAGGAGGTCCTCATTCCTCTATATAGATCTTTATATCACTAGAGGGGTCACCAGCAGGAGGAAGGAGGTCCTCATTCCTCTATCTAGATCTTTATATCACTAGAGGGATCACCAGCAGGAGGAAGGAGGTCCTGATTCCTCTATATAGATCTTTATATCACTAGAGGGATCACCAGCAGGAGGAAGGAGGTCCTGATTCCTCTATATAGATCTTTATATCACTAGAGGAAACACCACCAAAAGGAAGGAGGTCCTGATTCCTCTATATACAGTAGATCTTTATATCACTAGAATGAACAGCAGCAGGTCCTGATTCCTCTATATCAGGGTTTCTCAACCAGGGTTCCTCCAGAGGTTGCTAGGGGTTCCTTGAGCAATTTCTGTCTTTCAGATAAGTTCCCATTGACACCATTGATCTTTTTAGCTATCTATAAGAGGGAATTCGTCCCAGTGACTACAAGTGTAAGAAGCATTCTTCCCACCGACCATCAAACTAATGTATCATGAGCTGTAGATATAGAAATTTTTTGCAGGGGTTGCCTGAGACCAGAAAGTTTTTTCAAGGGTTCCTCTGTGTTAAAAAGGTTGAGAAAGGCTGGACTATATATAGATCTTTATATCACTAGAGGGGTCACCAGCAGGAGGAAGGAGGTCCTGATTCCTCTATATAGATCTTTATATCACTAGAGGGGTCACCAGCAGGAGGAAGGAGGTCCTGATTCCTCTATATAGATCTTTATCTCACTAGAGGGGTCACCAGCAGGAAGAAGGAGGTCCTGATTCCTCTATATAGATCTTTATATCACTAGAGGGGTCACCAGCAGGAAGAAGGAGGTCCTGATTCCTCTATATAGATCTTTATATCACTAGAGGAAACACCACCAAAAGGAAGGAGGTCCTGATTCCTCTATATACAGTAGATCTTTATATCACTAGAATGAACAGCAGCAGGTCCTGATTCCTCTATATCAGGGTTTCTCAACCAGGGTTCCTCCAGAGGTTGCTAGGGGTTCCTTGAGCAATTTCTGTCTTTCAGATAAGTTCCCATTGACACCATTGATCTTTTTAGCTATCTATAAGAGGGAATTCGTCCCAGTGACTACAAGTGTAAGAAGCATTCTTCCCACCGACCATCAAACTAATGTATCATGAGCTGTAGATATAGAAATTTTTTGCAGGGGTTGCCTGAGACCAGAAAGTTTTTTCAAGGGTTCCTCTGTGTTAAAAAGGTTGAGAAAGGCTGGACTATATATAGATCTTTATATCACTAGAGGGGTCACCAGCAGGAGGAAGGAGGTCCTGATTCCTCTATATAGATCTTTATCTCACTAGAGGGGTCACCAGCAGGAAGAAGGAGGTCCTGATTCCTCTATATAGATCTTTATATCACTAGAGGGGTCACCAGCAGGAAGAAGGAGGTCCTGATTCCTCTATATAGATCTTTATATCACTAGAGGGGTCACCGGAAGGAGGAAGGAGGTTCTGATTCCTCTATATAGATCTTTATATCACTAGAGGAGTCACCAGCAGGAGGAAGGAGGTCCTGATTCCTCTATATAGATCTTTATCTCACTAGAGGGGTCACCAGCAGGAAGAAGGAGGTCCTGATTCCTCTATATAGATCTTTATATCACTAGAGGGATCACCAGCAGGAGGAAGGAGGTCCTGATTCCTCTATATACAGTAGATCTTTATATCACTAGAATGAACAGCAGCAGGTCCTGATTCCTCTATATCAGGGTTTCTCAACTAGGGTTCCTCCAGAGGTTGCTAGGGGTTCCTTGAGCAATTTCTGTCTTTCAGATAAGTTCCCACTGACACCATTGATCTTTTTAGCTATAAGGGGGAATTCGTCCCAGTGACTAAAAGTGTAAGAAGCATTCTTTCCACTGACCATCACACTAATGTATCATATAGCAATTTTTTGCAGGGGTTCCCTGACACCAGAAAGTTATTTCAAGGGTTCCTCTGTGTTAAAGAAAGGTTGAGAAAGGCTGGACTATATATAGATCTTTATATCACTAGAGGGATCACCAGCAGTGGGAAGGAGGTCCTGATTCCTCTATATAGATCTTTATATCACTAGAGGGGTCACCAGCAGGAGGAAGGAGGTCCTGATTCCTCCATATAGATCTTTATATCACTAGAGGGATCACCAGCAGAAGGAAGGAGGTCCTGATTCCTCTATATAGACCTTTATATCACTAGAGGGATCACCAAACAAATGATGGCACAATCGTATGCACCATTTTTGTTTTTTCGATCAACAGAAAGTTAAGTTTTTAACTCGTCTATGGGCGGCTTAAAAGTGGTTGGTGTTCAGAAGTTTGGGCATCAGTCACCAAAAATGCATTGTCAGTCCATAACAGGATTTAAAGGCCTTCTATGGTCCAAGCATACACTTACATTTTATAATATCAGCATTGTCAAAATAATACAAACAATAGTTATTTTTGACAATCTAATATAAGATTACTTGAATAAGCTCCTTTCGTGTTGTGAGTGCTGCCTGTCTCCTGGCTGCATCTTTCCACAAATTCCTGGATTCCCTGCATGCTTTGCAGTTTCTGTTCCATTTCTAAGGACTACGTGCCCCATGGTTCCTTGCTGCCTGCATGCAGTGATTCTTGTACTGACTCCTCCTCCTGAAACTTCAGCACCTCTGCAGTTCAGAAGGCAGACCCTGTAAATAGTGTGACACAGCAGTGCCAATGGACAGGACATAGTGCCACAGAATTTCAGGAAGTAAATGTGTGGGATCGTCACAACAGAAGGGGGGTGAGGGGAGGGACAGAGGAGCTAGGGGGGAGGGGGCTATGACATGCCAGAAGGGAGAAGCCTGAGCTAGGGAGTTGAATCACATGATCTGCTTTGGAGGGCAGGGGAGACACTAGGGGTCTAATAGACCCCTGATATCTCCATGAAGCGTATATGTCACCTGCCCAAAGCTATCACAAGAGGGCACATTCGCCCCCTTGTGATAGCAATAAAGTTAAAGTGGATGTAAACATTCCTTTCTTTTTTTTTTTTTAAATAACAAACATGTTATACTTACCTGCTCTGTGCAATGGTTTTGCACAGAGCAGCCCCAATCTTCTTCTTCTGGGGTCTCCCGCCGGTGCTTCAGGCTCCTCCTCTTCAGCGGGTGCCCCCACGGAAAGCTGCTTTCCATGGGGGCATTTGTGTGGGTTTGCTCCCGAGTCCCCGCTGCAGCCTCCATTGACACAGACAGCGGAATTAGGCCCTGCCCCCAGCTTCCGTCTCAAAGCTTTTGATTGACAGGAGTGGGAGCCAATCGCTTCACTGCCATAAATCTGTCCATTGAGGAGAGAGACAGCGGCTGGAGCTGCTACGCTCGTGCACATCGCTGGATCGGATCGGGCTCAGGTAAAAAAAGGGGGGTCTGGGGGGGGGGGAGCTGCAGACCCCCCCCAGACCCCCCTTTTTTTTAAAAAATAATAAAAAAATAAATAAAAAGCACCCCATCTCACCAGGCACATGCAAACATGCACATAGGTCGAGCACACATATGTAAACAGCGATTACACCACACATGTGAGGTATCACCGGATACATCGGAGCGAGAGCAATAATTCTGAAATGATGACCTGTAAAATCGTCGCCTCTGGACAATATTAGGCTCTGTAGTTTGCTGCTATTTCACAGGCATGAGCAATTTTAAATCTTATTATGTTTGGTATCTATTTATTTGACGCAACATCATCTTTTAGATTTGACCAAAAATTGGGTATTTTATTGTGTTTGTGTGCACTAACATTCATTTAAGTGCATTTTTTCCTGAAAATTTGCATTTGAGTTGCGCAAATAACGTGTGGCATAAAAAAATTACAACGGCCACCATTTTATTCTCCAGTTTGTACACCGGGTGGCTTGACGGACGTGTCGCTGTGTGGGTGGATCGAGGTGAGGACCTATCATACCGTGCTCTTACACCTGTCAGGCCTACTGGCTGACTGATCTCGGGCCCCGTCAAGCCCCCTGGTGTACTTACGTGTTCGTTTGGGCACAAACCGGAAGGTCCTCGCTCCAGGTCACTTTTTTCTCTCCGCCCATCTCCTCGGCTCCCCCTCTGGCAAGAAAGGGGTTCATTTCGGAGGGCCATACCGGGTTGTCCTTTGTGTGGGACCTCTTCCCCCCCCCCGCTGCCTTGGGACCTGCCACTTTGTGGTGATGTATTGATCCACCTTACCGGGTCGAGGGCCTTTTGGGCCAACAGCTGCAACATAGTTTTAACATTGTGGATACGAGATAATCCCAAGAGCCATACAGTTTGCAGGATGTTTTTACGTTCTGCAACAAATCGCATATACCCCTGATGAAGAAATAGCAACCCAGGCAAATTTTGAAACGCGTTGGGTATTTCTGTTGTATTCACTTCCAATTCAACAGATCTTTGCGGTTATTGTCTGTACAAATTGTACTGTATTGCATGATCATTCATCTCCAGAATACTATTATGATATTGTTTTGCATATTGTGTACTTGCTCATAATTTTAAAATATTTTTTATTTATTTATTTTATTTATTTCAGGTACTTATATAGCGCCGTCAATTTACGCAGCGCTTTACATATACATTGTACATTCACATCAGTCCCTACACCCTCAAGGAGCTTACAATCTAAGGTCCCTAACTCACATTCATACATACTAGGGACAATTTAGACAGGATCCAATTAACCACTTAAGGACCGCCTCACGCCGATGTACGTCGGCAAGGCGGCACGGGCAGGCAAAATCACGTACATGTACGTGATTTGCCTCCCGCGGGTGGGGGGTCCGATCGGACCCCCCCCCGCCGCCCGAGGCGGTCCCGTTCTGTCCCCCGGCGATCAGAGACGAGGGGGAGGCCATCCGTTCGTGGCCCCCCCCTCGCGATCGCCGCCGGCCAATGAGAACACTACTTTGCTGCTGTATGCTAAACAGCAGCAAAGGAAGTGATGTCATCTCCCCTCGGCTCGGTATTTTCCGTTCCGGCCCGAGGAGAGAAGACATCTATGTGAGTGCACCAACACACACACACACAGTAGAACATGCCAGGCATACAAAACACCCCGATCCCCCCCCCCGATCGCCCCCCGATCCCCCCCCAATCACCCCCCCCCCTGTCACAAACTGACACCAGCAGGTTTTTTTTTTTTTTTTTTTTTTTCTGATTACTGCATAGTGTCAGTTTGTGACAGTTACTGTGTTGGGACAGTTACTGTTACCCCCCTGTAGGTCTAGGATACCCCCCTAACCCCCCCTAATAAAGTTTTAACCCCTTGATCACCCCCCGTCACCAGTGTCGCTAAGCGATCTTTTTTCTGATCGCTGTATTAATGTCGCTGGTGACGCTAGTTAGTGAGGTAAATATTTAGGTTCGCCGTCAGCGTTTTATAGCGTCAGGGACCCCCATATACTACCTAATAAATGTTTTAACCCCTTGATTGCCCCTAGTTAACCCTTTCACCACTGATCACCATATAACCGTTACGGTTGACGCTGGTTAGTTCGTTTATTTTTTATAGTGTCAGGGGACCCGCCGTTTATTACCGAATAAAGGTTTAGCCCCCCGATCGCCCGGCGGTGATATGCGTCGCCCCAGGCAGCGTCAGATTAGCGCCAGTACCGCTAACACCCACGCACGCAGCATACGCCTCCCTTAGTGGTATAGTATCTGATCGCATCAATATCTGATCCGATCAGATCTATACTAGCGTCCCCAGCAGTTTAGGGTTCCCAAAAACGCAGTGTTAGCGGGATCAGCCCAGATACCTGCTAGCACCTGCGTTTTGTGCCTCCGCCCAGCCCACCCAAGTGCAGTATCGATCGATCACTGTCACTTACAAAACACTAAACGCATAACTAAAGCGTTCAGAGTCAGGCCTGATCCCTGCGATCGCTAACAGTTTTTTTGGTAGCATTTTGGTGAACTGGCAAGCACCAGCCCCAGGCGTCAGGTTAGCGCCAGTACCGCTAACACCCACGCACGCAGCATACGCCTCCCTTAGTGGTATAGTATCTGAACGGATCAATATCTGATCCGATCAGATCTATACTAGTGTCCCCAGCAGTTTAGGGTTCCCAAAAACGCAGTGTTAGCGGGATCAGCCCAGATACCTGCTAGCACCTGCGTTTTGCCCCTCCGCCCAGGCGAGCCCAGCCCACCCAAGTGCAGTATCGATCGATCACTGTCACTTACAAAACACTAAACGCATAACTGCAGCGTTCGCAGAGTCAGGCCTGATCCCTGCGATCGCTAACAGTTTTTTTGGTAGCATTTTGGTGAACTGGCAAGCACCAGCCCCAGGCAGCGTCAGGTTAGCGCCAGTACCGCTAACACCCACGCACGCACCGTACACCTCCCTTAGTGGTATAGTATCTGATCGCATCAATATCTGATCCGATCTGATCTATACTAGCGTCCCCAGCAGTTTAGGGTTCCCAAAAACGCAGTGTTAGCGGGATCAGCCCAGATACCTGCTAGCACCTGCGTTTTGCCCCTCCGCCTGGCCCAGCCCAGCCCACCCAAGTGCAGTATCGATCGATCACTGTCACTTACAAAACTCTAAACGCATAACTGCAGCGTTCGCAGAATCAGGCCTGATCCCTGCGATCGCTAACAGTTTTTTGGTAGCGTTTTGGGGAACTGGCAAGCACCAGCGGCGTAGTACACCCCGGTCGTAGTCAAACCAGCACTGCAGTAACACTTGGTGACGTGGCGAGTCCCATAAGTGCAGTTCAAGCTGGTGAGGTGGCAAGCACAAGTAGTGTCCCGCTGCCACCAAGAAGACAAACACAGGCCCGTCGTGCCCATAGTGCCCTTCCTGCTGCATTCGCCAATCCTAATTGGGAACCCACCGCTTCTGCAGCGCCCGTACTTCCCCCATTCACATCCCCAACCAAATGCAGTCGGCTGCATGAGAGGCATTTTTATGTCCTCCCGAGTACCCCTACCCAACGAACCCCCCAAAAAAGATGTTGTGTCTGCAGCAAGCGCGGATATAGGCATGACACCCACTATTATTGTCCCTCCTGTCCTGACAATCCTGGTCTTTGCATTGGTGAATGTTTTGAACGCTACCATTCACTAGTTGAGTATTAGCGTAGGGTACAGCATTGCACAGACTAGGCGCCATTTCACAGGGTCTCCCAAGATGCCATCGCATTTTGAGAGACCCGAACCTGGAACCGGTTACAGTTATAAAAGTTAGTTACAAAAAAAGTGTAAAAAAAAAAAAATATATGAAATAAAAAAAAATAGTTGTCATTTTATTGTTCTCTCTCTCACTATTCTCTCTCTCTATTGTTCTGCTCTTTTTTACTGTATTCTATTCTGCAATGTTTTATTGTTATTGTTATTGTTATTATGTTTTATCATGTTTGTTTTTCAGGTATGTAATTATTTATACTTTACTGTTTACTGTGCTTTATTGTTAACCATTGTTAATCATTTTTTTGTCTTCAGGTACGCCATTCACGACTTTGAGTGGTTATACCAGAATGATGCCTGCAGGTTTAGGTATCATCTTGGTATCATTCTTTTCAGCCAGCGGTCGGCTTTCATGTAAAAGCAATCCTAGCGGCTAATTAGCCTCTAGACTGCTTTTACAAGCCGTGGGAGGGAATGCCCCCCCCCCACCGTCTTCCGTGTTTTTCTCTGGCTCTCCTGTCTCAACAGGGAACCTGAGAATGCAGCCGGTGATTCAGCCAGCTGACCATAGAGCTGATCAGAGACCAGAGTGGCTCCAAACATCTCTATGGCCTAAGAAACCAGAAGCTACGAGCATTTTATGACTTAGATTTCGCCGGATGTAAATAGCGCCATTGGGAAATTGGGGAAGCATTTTATCACACCGATCTTGGTGTGGTCAGATGCTTTGAGGGCAGAGGAGAGATCTAGGGTCTAATAGACCACAATTTTTTCAAAAAAGAGTACCTGTCACTACCTATTGCTATCATGGGGGATATTTACATGTCCTGAGATAACAATAAAAATGATTAAAAAAAAAAAATATGAAAGGAACAGTTTAAAAGTAAGATTAAAAAAGCAAAAAAATAATAAAGAAAAAAAAAAAAAAAAAAAAGCACCCCTGTCGCCCCCTGCTCTCGCGCTAAGGCGAACGCAAGCGGCGGTCTGTCGTCAAACGTAAACAGCAATTGCACCATGCATGTGAGGTATCACCGCGAAGGCCAGATCGAGGGCAGTAATTTTTCCAGTAGACCTCCTCTGTAAATCTAAAGTGGTAACCTGTAAAGGCTTTTGAAGGATTTTAAACATGTATTTATTTTGTTGCCACTGCACGTTTGTGCGCATTTTTAAAGCATGTCATGTTTGGTATCCATGTACTCGGCCTAAGATCATCTTTTTTATTTCATCAAACATTTGGGCAATATAGTGTGTTTTAGTGCATTAAAATTTAAAAAAGTGTGTTTTTTCCCCAAAAAATGCGTTTGAAAAATCGTTGCGCAATTACTGTGTGAAAAAAAAAAATGAAACACCCACCATTTTAATCTGTAGGGCATTTGCTTTAAAAAAATATATAATGTTTGGGGGTTCAAAGTAATTTTTTTGCAAAAAAAAATAGCTTTTTCATGTAAACAAAAAGTGTCAGAAAGGGCTTTGTCTTCAAGTGGTTAGAAGAGTAGGTGATGTGTGACATAAGCTTCTAAATGTTGTGCATAAAATGCCAGGACAGTTCAAAACCCCCCCAAATGACCCCATTTTGGAAAGTAGACACCCCAAGCTATTTGCTGAGAGGCATGTCGAGTCCATGGAATATTTTATATTGCGACACAAGTTGCGGGAAAGAGACAATTTTTTTTTTTTTTTTTTGCACAAAGTTGTCACTAAATGATATATTGCTCAAACATGCCATGGGAATATGTGAAATTACACCCCAAAATACATTCTGCTGCTTCTCCTGAGTATGGGGATACCACATGTGTGAGACTTTTTGGGAGCCTAGCCGCGTACGGGACCCCGAAAACCAAGCACCGCCTTCAGGCTTTCTAAGGGCGTGAATTTTTGATTTCACTCTTCACTGCCTATCACAGTTTCGGAGGCCATGGAATGCCCAGGTGGCACAAAACCCCCCCAAATGACCCCATTTTGGAAAGTAGACACCCCAAGCTATTTGCTGAGAGGTATAGTGAGTATTTTGCAGAGCTCACTTTTTGTCACAAAGTTTTGAAAATTGAAAAAAGAAAAAAAAAAATGTTTTTTCTTGTCTTTCTTTATTTTCAAAAACAAATGAGAGCTGCAAAATACTCACCATGCCTCTCAGCAAATAGCTTGGGGTGTCTACTTTCCAAAATGGGGTCATTTGGGGGGGTTTTGTGCCACCTGGGCATTCCATGGCCTCCGAAACTGTGATAGGCAGTGAGGAGTAAAATCAAAAATGTACGCCCTTAGAAATCCTGAAGGCAGTGATTGGTTTTCGGGGTCCCGTACACGGCTAGGCTCCCAAAAAGTCCCACACATGTGGTATCCCCATACTCAGGAGAAGCAGCTAAATGTATTTTGGGGTGCAATTCCACATATGCCCATGGCCTGTGTGAGCAATATATCATTTAGTGACAACTTTATGAAAAAAAAAAAAAAAAAAAGTGTCACTTTCCCGCAACTTGTATCAAAATATAAAATATTCCATGGACTCAATATGCCTCTCAGCAAATAGCTTGGGGTGTCTACTTTCCAAAATGGGGTCATTTGGGGGGGTTTTGTGCCACCTGGGCATTCCATGGCCTCTGAAACTGTGATAGGCAGTGAAGAGTGAAATCAAAAATTTACACCCTTAGAAATCCTGAAGGCGGTGATTGGTTTTCGGGGCCCCGTACGCGGCTAGGCTCCCAAAAAGTCCCACACATGTGGTATCCCCATACTCAGGAGAAGCAGCTGAATGTATTTTGGGGTGCAATTCCACATAGGCCCATGGCCTGTGTGAGCAATATATCATTTAGTGACAACTTTTTGTAAATATTTTTTTTTTTTTTGTCATTTTTCAATCACTTGGGACAAAAAAAATAAATATTCAATGGGTTCAACATGCCTCTCAGCAATTTCCTTGGGGTGTCTACTTTCCAAAATGGGGTCATTTGGGGGGGTTTTGTACTGCCCTGCCATTTTAGCACCTCAAGAAATGACATAGGCAGTCATAAACTAAAAGCTGTGTAAATTACAGAAAATGTACCCTAGTTTGTAGACGCTATAACTTTTGCGCAAACCAATAAATATACGCTTATTGACATTTTTTTTTACCAAAGACATGTGGCCGAATACATTTTGGCCTAAATGTATGACTAAAATTTAGTTTATTGGATTTTTTTTATAACAAAAAGTAGAAAATATCATTTTTTTTCAAAATTTTCGGTCTTTTTCCGTTTATAGCGCAAAAAATAAAAACCGCAGTGGTGATCAAATACCATCAAAAGAAAGCTCTATTTGTGGGAAGAAAAGGACGCAAATTTCGTTTGGGTACAGCATTGCATGACCGCGCAATTAGCAGTTAAAGCGACGCAGTGCCAAATTGGAAAAAGACCTCTGGTCCTTAGGCAGCATAATGGTCCGGGGCTCAAGTGGTTAACCTACCAGCATGTCTTTGGCGTGTGGGAGGAAACCGGAGTACCCGGAGGAAACCCACGCAGGCACAGGGAGAACATGCAAACTCCAGGCAGGTAGTGTCGTGGTCGGGATTCGAACCAGTGACCCTTCTTGCTGCTAGGCGAGAGTGCTATCCACTACACCACTGGAAGTGACGTTCCATCAGCTGCGCATGCGTTCCACCACTACCAGGTTTGCTAATCCAACAGAATACCTGCAGTCAGAAGGAAGCAGCGGCCATCTTACTACACCCAGCCATTTATTTATTAAAAATGTATATACCTTTTTATACTTTTTTATACTTCATTTGACATCTGCCCTATCCAAAGTCCCACTTAGAGGAAATCCTTTCTTTTCAATTCGTTGTTTTCTTGCAAGACGAGCAGGATTCAAGCGGCAGGGGTGTGCAATACCGCATTTGGCCAGAGGTGCGGGGGCGCCGGTGACGCTCGGAGACACTCGGATTCACTTGGAAATACTTAGTTCCCGAATGTCTCCAAACATCTCCGAGTGGTCTCCGAGCGTCTCCGAGTGGTCTCCGAGTACCTCTGGCCACATGCGGTACTGCATAGACAAGCAGTGGCTGTGGAACGGATTATCTGAGTTTCCATTATTTCCTATGGGGAAACTCGCTTTGATATATAAGTGCTTTGGATTACAAGCATTCTTCTGGAAGGAATTATGCTTGTAATCCATGGTATTACTGTAAACAACTGCATGGTCATGTCTCCTAATATTTTGTCAAAAAAATTAGATGTAACCCTTAAAATACTCAACTGTTGCTTTTTTCCCCCTACAGCTGATCTGATTCCCTTGAGAGTGACGGTAACTGTCAGCATCAACCAAGACGCGCACTTAGAGGCCAAAGTGATAAAGCCATCACATGCGGATATAATGTGGAAATATAATGGTAAGGATGTGCGGAGGAAATAATGTGAGTCTATGCATTTCCAAGGATATGGTGGAACCCATAAACAAGTTAGTATTGCTTTGGGCTGATGATGTTATAAATACAGTACATATATAACCAGCTGTCAGCAGTAGACATGTTACGCTTCTCCAAAACACTTGTCCAAAAAAAAAGAAAAAAGCTTAAATGAATTCTGCAGGGTATGTGTAGAACACCTTGTCCTCACACTTGCTGGTGTTCTATCAGATCAGCAAACCCGTCAGATAATGTAACGGAAGTGACGTTCCATCAGCTGCGCATGCGTTCCACCGCTACCAGGTTTGCTAATCTGACAGAATACCTGCAGTCAGAAGGAAGCAGCGGCCATCTTACTACACCCAGCCAAGTCTTGGAGTCATTTTAGCAATTAACTGAGCGT
Source organism: Lithobates clamitans (assembly GCA_037952925.1). NCBI lineage: Eukaryota > Metazoa > Chordata > Amphibia > Anura > Ranidae > Lithobates > Lithobates clamitans. The sequence continues at coordinate 120,388 of JBBGZY010002366.1, read as the reverse complement.
AAATAAATAAATATAATATATATACACATCTGTGATGCGGTTTGGATGTTTAATTCTGAAAGCCTAAAGGTTTAGCACTGAGCCAGGGCCGGTGCTACCACTAGGCAAACTAGGCAGCTGCCTCGGGCGCACTGCTGCCTAGGGCGCCCGGCCACTGGTGTCCCTACACCCTTCCCTCTACAGCAAGTCTGAGCATCAGCAGGCAGCCGCGGCTGCGTTCGCACATTGTGTCAGAGGCACAGCGGAGGACTGTGTCTGTTTACCAACTCCCGAATGAATGGAAGAAAGTAAACATTCATTGATGGGCGCTGGTGAGGCTGCATTTATAGGCACTGATAGGCTGCATTTATGGGCGCTGGTAGGCTGCATTTGATGGGCGCTGGTGAGGCTGCATTTGATGGGCGCTGGTGAGGCTGCATTTAATGGTCACTGGTGAGGCTGCATTTGATGGGCGCTGGTGAGCCTGCATTTGATGGGCGCTGGTGAGGCTGCATTTGGTGAGCGCTTCATTAAAAAGTTGGGGTATACATGGGCAGGGCAAAGGGGGTGGATTCAGAGGTGGAGCCGGGGGGGGGGGGAGCGGCAAAATGAAGTTTTGCCTAGGGTGTCAAACAATCCTTGTACCAGACCTGCACTGAGCAGTGCGGGGTGTGCCAACATAGTCTCTGCCACCTTCCTACTGGTGGCATCCAGCTTCTTTCAAAATGTAACATTAAGACTTGGCTGGGTGTAGTAAGATGTCCGCTGCCGCCTTCTGTGACTGTAGGTGTGCTGTCAGATTGACAGCCAAGAGTTGCTGTGTAAATACATATAAGATATTGCTGTAACAAAACAGACCATCTAGCACAGGATGTCAGAGGACACAGAGAGATACAAAGTAACATTGTTTACAAACAATACTCAGATGAGACACAGAGAGAAACAAAGTAACATTGTTTATAAACATTGATCAGACAGGAAGTAGTGAGATTCAAAGTAACATTGTTTATAAACATTGATCAGACAGGAGATATAATATAGAATACTTTTTTTTATCTACAGTGACAGTATTTGATTAACCACTTGAGCTGTGGAAGGTCCAGACCATTTTTTTGCTATTCAGCACTGCGCTACTTTAACTGGCGATTGCACAGTCATGCAACACTGTACACAACTGCATTTTGTATTATTTTTTTCTTTTGTGGGTATTTATTATATAAAGGAAAAAAAGACCAAAATTTTTGAAACAAAAAAACATTATTTTCTACTTTGTTCTAAAACATTTTCCATAAAAAAAAAAAAAATCTAATTTCTCCATACATTTAGGCCAAAATGTATTCTGCTACATGGTAAACAAAAATGCCAATAAATTTATCTTAATTGGTTTGTGTGAAAGTTAGCATCTGCAAACTATGGTATATATGTTTAAAAATTGATCAATTCTGATATACTGATGGCTGATCTCATTTCTTGAGGTTCTTAAAATGCAAGTACAGTACAGTATAAATACCCCCCAAATTACCCTTTTTTTGGAAAGTAAACAGTCTGAGGTGTTTAGTAAGAAGCATGACGAATTGTTAGAATTTGTAATTTGTAATTTTTTTGTAATTTTTTGTGTGAAAATGAAGCAATTAAGTAAATTTTTTTTTTTAATATACTGTCACCAGTACAGTACAGCGTCATCATATGATGTGACAGTGATCAGGGACACTGACTGGTGACAGTATGTTAAAAAAAAAAAAAAAAAAAAATTTTTTATATATATATATATATATATAAAATATTATTTTTAAATTTATATATATGTATATATTATATGTCATGATTGGGTTACATTCATAACAGCTGTGATTACCAGTGATCTGTGATTGGCTACAGGTAATTACATGTTACAGGGTGTTGTGATTGGCCCAGGTATCATATGATAACTGTAAGCCAATCACAGCATCACTGTATAGAAAGCACAGCTGTTATGAATGACATTTGTTTATACCAGCTTTGCTGACATTGTGATCGTTAGCGGACGGGTATGGGGAGCCGCAATCTGGTGGACGCAGCGGTTGCGGGAGCGGCAGGCTTGATGACGTACATATATTTGATCCAACCCTTCCCATGCTGGCTACCCGTAGTAAATCTACTGTTGGTGGTCAGCAAGTGGTTAAAACTAACAGTAGTAGAAAAAAGTGAGCTTTTTTGTTTTTTGTCTATGGATAATATAAAAAATAAAATCATTTTTGCAAGACAATATCAAAAAACATAATCTGTTTGTGTGTTAAATAATATATGTATAACTTTGTTATCTTATATATATTGACAAAGTTGTTGCCAATTGTTGCCAATTAAACAAGCCCAAAGCAGAAATGTAAAAAATTAGTACAGGGGTAAGAGCTGAAGGGGTTAACATCAGGTAAGAATATTTAGACCACAAAAGGAGATTTTTCTCTGAAGATTTGCATACTGCTGATCTTTACACTGAACTTTTACAGTCAGCAGTGGGTTCTCTGGAGTCAGCATTCCCAACGGTTGGTTCTCTGGAGTCAGCAATCCAAGTAATTGGTTCTGTGGAGTCAGCGCTTCTAGTGGTTGGTCCCATGGAGTCAGCACTCTCAGGGATTGATCCTCTGGAGTCAGATGTCCCAGCAGTTGGTCCTCCAGAGTCAGCAATCCTAGTGGTTGAACGTCTGGAGTCAGCAATCCCAGCCATTGGTCCTCTGGAGTCAACCCTCCCAATGGTTGGTCCTCTAGAGTCAATGCTCCCAGTGGTTGATATTCTGAGGTCAGAACTCCCAGTGGTTGATCCTCAGGAGTCAGCACTTTCAGTGGTTGGTCCTCCAGAATCATTACTTCTATTTGTTGAGCCTCTGGAGTCAGCACTCCCAGGTATTGGTCCTCCAGAGTCAGCACTCCCAGGTATTGGTCCTCTGAAGTCAGCGCTCCTTGCGGTTGGTCCTCTGGAGTCAATGCTCCCAGCGGTTGGTCCTCTAGAGTCAGCACTCCTAGTAGTTGAGCCTCTGGAGTCAGCACTCCCAGCAGTTAAAATAAGTACTCCCCGTAGTTGGTTGACTGGAGTCAACACTTCCAGCAGTTGGTCCTCTAGAGTGAGGGATCCCAGCGGTTGGTCCTCTAGAGTCAGCACTCCTAGTCGTTGAGCCTCTGGAGTCAGCACTCCCAGCAGTTGGTGCTCTAAAATAAGTACTTCCCGTAGTTGGTCGACTGGAGTCAACACTTCCAGCAGTTGGTCCTCTAGAGTGAGTGATCCCAGCGTTTGGTCCTTTAGAGTCAGCACTCCCAGTGATTGATCATCAGGAGTCAGTGCTCCAAACAGTTGGTCTTCTGAAAACAGTACTCTGAGTTGGTTGGTCTTCTAGAGTCAGTGCTCCCAGTGGCTGATCCTCTGGAAGCAGTACTTTCAGTGGTTGGTTCTCTGAAGACAGAGATCACAGCGGTTAGCCCATTGGTGTCAGCGCTCCAAACAGTTTGTCCTCTAGAGTCAGTGTTCCCAGTGATTGATCCTCTAGAGTCAATGCTTCCAGTGCTTGGTCCTTTAGAGTCAGCGTTCCCAGAGGTTGGTCCTTTGATCCTATGTAGTCAACAGTCTATGCAGATACAAAGATTTGTGCTAACATATTAACACTTCCATTGTAGGAACGTTTTTCCAGACCACCTACAAGAATGAGATCAGTGGCATGATCGCTCGGCTTACTCTCCAAAATGTGCAGCTGAGTCAGGCGGGGGTGTACAGTGGCGGGTTTACAGGAGCAACACCCCTGGCTAACGCCTTCTTCAGACTCATTGTACGAGGTGAGCAATAAGAACTCTCATTCCTGTGTATACTGAGCACCCTGATTTCTAATTTTCTGATATTCCTTTGCCTTCTTTCCTCTCCTGATGCAGGATGCCCAGAGAACAAGTGGGGTCCATCTTGCCAGAAGGATTGCCTTGAGTGCCTAAATGGCGGAGTGTGTCATGACATCAGTGGAGAGTGTATTTGTGCCCCAGGATTCATGGGAAACCGCTGTGAGAAGGGTAAGTCAAGTTCCCTTCAGAATAGGGTTGCCACCTTTTCTTCAAGCCAAACCCGAACACTTTACTGGCGCACAACATTTTTTTTAAAGTATACACTATAGACAATAGGATTGTTAAAGACATTGGAGTGGGAGTGGACAGGGGAGTAGTGAGATGGACAATGCTTCTAAAAAATTTTAATGAATACTTTGCAAACTGTCTGTTTAAATGTTAGGTTAAATCAGCCCAGGAGTGGAGTATTGTGTACCTTATGGGGTTGGTGGTCATTGTGGATAGCCTGGGTATAATACAGGGGTGTTGCTAGAACTATACAAGACCTGGGGCACCTTTGGGCACCCAAACTTAAGCAGTAATGTGGCATGCACAGCGCATGACGGTGAACACCGGGTGCTGGATCAGTTACAGAGAACAGTGAATGGGCTTAAAGGAGTATGGTTTAATAAATCAAACCTTCGTGAACTCATAAAATAGGCTTTGTTTGCTTTGCCACAAGAAATAATCTCACAGATATGCATACCCATCAGCACCATCATTTTAAAAAAATGAAACGCTACCATTACATATGATTTTATGTGCACTGAATATAAACAGACAGCTAACTCTTTGAGCCTACCTTAAAGAAGACTGTCATAAAAATAGTCAGGGACTGATTAGCAACCAGCAACTATGGAGACAATGATCACTTTGGTCAGAAGTATATGTAATGTACAATAGTGTGAAAAGTGCAGGAGTCTGTTAAGCTGGCCATACACAGTTACTTTTCATTCAGCCAGTGGGCTGAATGAAAAAAAAAATGAACTCGATCCAAGAAAATGAAGTAATTTAGATGGAGGAATCTCCCTATTGGATTCCGACAGCAGCACTAGACCCTGTCAAGAAAATGCTAATCAGCAGCTGTAGCTCCCCCACATTCTACCTCCTAGTACAACCCCCCTCCCCCCAAAAATCCCCCTCCTAGAACAATCCCTTCCCCTACAAATGTCACCTCCCCAGCACAAATCCTCCAAATCCAATCCTTCCTCTAAGCCCAAATTCCTCCTCCTAGCACAAATCCTTCCCCCACCAAATTCCATTCTCCCAGCACAGCCCTCTTCCCCTAACACTGGTTTTACTACCCCTTGGCCACTAAAATGAATGGCTAAGTTTACCCTTCTGAGCAAGTTACATGTTACACCTGTATTTAGGGCAAAACATGTTCAGCATCCACCCCCACCCTCTCCTCCCAATATTTATTCACAGATTTCTTGGAAAAAAATATTTGCATATTTTTTACCTGCAAAAAAAATGGGCATTTTAATTTTTTTTTTCTAAAAGTTGAACTTAACCTTTAATAATCCTTCCTATATATACATAAATCTAAAAACAATTAACACACTATTCTATATGTATTGTATATATTAGTAAACTACATACTCCGATATCGAAATATGTTCAGTTAATAACATGCATGCACACTCAAATGCATACAGATACTGAGATATATACATATGCTCAATTACATTACATACAGCACATGTGTGTGTGTATATATATATATATATATATATATATATATATATATACTCAGATACATGCATACACACATACTGTAAAGAAACACTAAGATATATATATATACTAAGAAACATGCATACACACATATATACACACTCAGATATATACACACACTCAGATATATATTGTACATATGCTCAATTATATACATATACACACACACACTGACATACATACATGCACTCAGATACATGCACTCAGATACCCACAACATACTGTGGGATGAATACTCACATATGTAGTCTGGTAATGGGCAGCCAGCTTCTCTCCTCCCCTCTCTGTCCTGCTGTCCCCTCCTCACACTCCGTGCAGCTCCTCCCTCTGCCCGCCCCCCACACACTCACAGCTCTCTCCACTAGATCAGTCTGTGAACAGTGAACAGTCCTGACAGGGCTCCAGTAGCCGGGACTAGAAGCAGAGCATCGGGAAATGCGGCCAGGAGGTTCTGTATCCCTCCACAGAGAGAAACAAGTCCCTTGTAATTAGGGCTGTTTCCATCAAGACAGTTTATATATATGTAAAGATATGTGACATTCTAATACATGTTATGGATTGTAAATTCTGATTAAGCTTTTATGGGGGTGTTATAATAATTTTTGAGGGTGCCCTGGTGGCTGGTGTCCGGGTGACAGGCAGTCAGAAACCCGGGCAGAGCATGTAAAAACTGGACTGTCCGGGTGAATCCCGGACAGGTGGCAACCCTACTTCAGAATCAAAAAGGGAACTATCATATACCTGAGCCAGGAATACTGAGGGTTGCCTTATGCACATGTAGCAATGGCCCCTGAAAGAGCTACTGGATTTTATGCCCCCCCCCAGATTTCCTAATAGGGATTTGCTTTGTTGCTGTGCCCAGATACTCATTGGGAGTGACAGACAGATAGACTTTTACTCTGTTCATTTTCTTTTTGCTATTTTATTAGTCAGTTGTCAAAGGAAGAGAGGGCTAGGGGAACTAGATGCCCCAAAACAGTAGGACACCAAGATCCCCCTCCCCGAGACAGACACAGAAAGTATTAGAACAAATTTTCCAATAGAGTGGTTAATGCTTAAAACAGTGGTGGTCAAGTTCAAAATTATAATGGGCCTTAAGTGCAGTTCCCGACACTCCCCTTCCCCCTCCCCTTTACTGGTGGTCATTGGCAGTGTTATTAACCCCTGCCTCTGCAACCCAGCACTGCCATTGCTGGTGAGTAGAAGTGCTGTAACCCCCCCCCCCCCCGCGCACACCCGCATTGCTTGCCGGTGGTGGCACTGTTAACCCCCCTTCCCCCAAATTGCATTGCTGGTCAGTTTGCATTGCTGTTAAACCACCAGGGGATTAGAACCTTATGTCCCCATATGCCTCATTTTCTGTCATAGTGTCAAAACTGGAAGTGAGGGGGAATATCCCCAAGACAGTGAGGGGCACAGGCATTATTTAAAAGCAGGGCTGGGTTGTAAGTGCATGTATATCCAAAAGTGTATTTAGTTATTCCTTTTTTTTGTTTAAGCTAGAATGTGAATTGGTAGACCTCCTTTTGTTGCTGTCTGTGTCTCCATCTGAGAGATTCCCCCCTCTATTTGTCCTGGTGACCATTATCCCCGGTAGAGAAATTGATTGTAAATACACCATTTTATAGTTGTCACCAGAACAGAAAGTGAACAAAGGGGACATCTGTCCTAGGGAGATACCTGTTCTGGTGACAAGTGTCTACGGGAGGGGGGAGGTATCCCTTGGCTTTGGCGAGATCTCTTTTTACATCCTGCTGTGTCTCTAGGGCAGGAAGTGAAGGAAAACCCCCCTAACCAGAATGTACTCTGCCCTAAACTTAAAATAAAAAAGTTTTCGTTTCACATACACTTCAAGTTAGTTACTCTTTTTTTGCAGAATCCCCAAAAAATCATGCCAAATGAAGGAATGAAGGGATACATGAATGTGTTTCTCTGTTTTTCAGCATGCAGAGAGGGGAACTTTGGCCGAAACTGTCAGGAGACATGTAAAAGGGATCAGGGCTGCAAGGGACTCACCTTCTGCCTTCCAGACCCATATGGATGTTCCTGTGGCAGCGGATGGACTGGCGACCATTGCCAAAAAGGTACAGGAGCCATCATGATCCCTATTTTGTTCCATATAAGATTTTGATCAAGGAAAATGGTCAATTTTGTATAGTCCATGTGTGTAGACAAAGAATCCATCTATAATGAAGCCTATGGAAGCTTGAAAAGCCTAAAACAAACATAGTGAAATAGTAAATCTGGATTTAACTCCAGCTGTATGACCCAAAGCTTGTGGACACCTGACCTACACGCCTTCCTATATAGCCAAAAGTATAGAGTTCAGAGTGTTTCCAGTCCTGCACAGAACCCTGACCTCAACCCTACTGAACACCTTTAGGGATAATTGGAACTTAGATGGTGAGTCTGGTCGTCTTATCCAACATCAGTACCTGATCTCACAAATGGACACAAATTCCCACAGACACCCTCCAAAATCTCATGGAAAGCCTTCCCAGAAGAGTGGAGGACATCATAGTCACAAAGGAGGAGCAACCCCAAAATAACTGACCTGGATTGGGAATGAGATATCCAACAAGCTCGTATAAGTGTGATAGTCAAGCTAACTTTTGGCCATATGGTGTACCTAAAAAATAAAAAAGGTCCACTTTTAGCTTCTACAAGTCAGATTTTGATGCTGCTTTAATTTAGTGGTGTTTCTAAGGGATGAATTAAACACATATAAGATTTAAATTTTGTCCAGACTGTCCTGTTTCATACAATGTTGTTTGACTGTCATTTACATACAGAGTGCCCTGTAGGAACATATGGAGCGAACTGTGCCCTGAAATGCGAGTGCGAAAGTGGAGGCTCCTGTAATAGGTTTAGCGGCTGTGTCTGCGCCAACGGCTATCATGGACAGCACTGTGAAAAGTCAGGTAAAACTTCTAGTGACTGTGTGAAGATACATGTGTGATGTCCCCAAGTGTCAGTGTGTCATTGTTCTGGACACTCAAATGTCATTGTGTAATTGTTTTCGGATCCCCAAATTTGAATGTGACAGTTTTTTTTGGGACCCCCAAGTGTAAGTGTGTCATTGTTCTGGACCCCCAAGAGTCAGTGTGTCATTGTTCTTGGATTCAAGTGTCAGTATGACTTTGTTCTAGACCCCCATTTGTCAGTGTGTCATTGTTCTGGGACCCCCAAATGTCTGTATGTCTTTGTTTTTGAATTCCCAAGTGTCCGTTTGTCTTTATTCTAGACCCCCAATTGTCAGTGTGTCATTGTTCTGGGACCCCCAAATGTCAGCATGTCTTTGTTCTAGACCCCCAAGTGTCAGTGTGTCATTGTTCTGGGACCCCCAAATGTCAGTATGTCTTTGTTCTAGACCCCCAAGTGTCAGTGTGTCATTGTTCTGGGAACCCCAAGTGTCAGTGTGTCATTGTTCTGGGAACCCCCAATGTCAGTGTATCATTGTTTTTGGATTCCCAAGTGTCCGTTTGTCTTTGTTCTAGACCCCCAATTGTCAGTGTGTCATTGTTCTAGGATTCCCAAGTGTCAGTATGTCTTTGTTGTAGACCCCCATTGTCAGTGTGTCGTTGTTCTGGATCCCCCAAGTGTCAGTATGTATTTTTTCTAGGCCCCAAGAGTCAGTGTGTCTTTGTTCTAGACCCCAAGTGTCAGTATGTCTTTGTTCTAGGCCCCGAGAGTCAGTGAGTCAGTGTGTCATTGTTCTGGAATCCCCAAGTGTCAGTATGTCTTAGTTCCAGACCCCCAAGTATCAGGGTGTCATTGTTCTGGAATCCCCAAGTGTCTGTCTTTTATTGTTCTGGGACCCCCAAGTGTCAGTATGTCTTTGTTCTAGGACCCCCTAGTGTCAGTGTGTAATTGTTCCGGACCCCCAAGTGTCAGTGTGTCATTGTTCTAGGACCCCCTAGTGTCAGTGTGTCATTGTTCTAGACCCCTAGGTGTCAGTGTATCATTGTATAAAAGTAATACATACTGTATGTATACTGCAAAGATATGCATGAACATGTGCAAATATAAAAATCAATCTCAGTGAGAAAAAAATGCGTCCGAGAACTCAAAATTAATTAAATAAAGCCCACCAGAGGTGTAAAAAAAAAGCAAAAAAGCAAGAAAAAAATCTCCACATTCTAATACAGAAGACACTGAAGTGATTAAGAAAAGGAAGTCAGTGATAACATTCCAACTCCTGAGCGTTGCGCCCCATCCAAAAGAAAATTGTACATGGCATTCCTGTGGGCAAAACAGATAGGACCCCAGCCGTCAATCAATTCTCGTGCGTGATGATATCACCTCGTAGGCTCCACCCTATACGTTTCATCACAGATTACGTGGTTTGAAGTTCACCAAACCCTGCTTGACCCGAACCCAGGGGAGCTCGGCTCATCACTAATGGCAAACATTGTACAATAGTGCTGTATTTACTCCAGAGACAAAACTAAAATTCTGCCACTTTAAAAAACTGTGGTTCAGCCACTTCTGGTCACCAATCTTTAGGAAGGATGTGCTGGAAATGGAGAGAGTCCAGAGATGGGCAACAAAGCTAAAAAGGGGACTGAAGGACCTCGGTTATGAGGAACGACTACAAACATTAAACCTATTCTCTCTGTAGAAGAGAAGCTTGAGAGGAGATATGATAGTGGTATACAAGTACCTCAATGGTGATCCCAGCATAGGAAGAAAACTATTTAGCTTCAGGGAGCTTAAGAAGACATGCGGCCACTCCATGAAATTAGAAGAGAAGCCATTTAACCTTAAACTGCGTAGGTTTTTTTTTTTTGCTGTTAGAGTGGTAGGGCTGTGAACTACCTTCCACAATCAGTGGTGTCAGCGGGAAGTATCAATAGTTTCAAAAAACTCTTAGATGGGCATCTTAGGGAGTGCAATATACAGGAGTATGGGAAATGATATTGACTTAAAAAACAAATACACACACCCACAGTTTGAACTGGATGGACTGGTGTCTATATTCAACCTTACCAACAATGTAACTATGTAATTATTAATAAAAACTACAATATATTTTGATATTTTAACATTAAAGTTATTTTGTTTTGTTTCCTTGGCTACAGATCATTATCCTCAAATCGTCAATCTTCCATCTCAGGTGGAGTTCAATCTGGATTCCCCAGCAGTGCTGACATGTGCCGCATCTGGGAACCCCCAGCCTGTGCTGGGGAGTATAGTATTGCGGAGACCCGATGGTTCAGTCATCATGGTAAGCCGCGGGTCAGGTATACTTTTATGACGTTAATTCAAGCCGGTTGTTTCCAGCTAAAGCCCATCTTTCCCCTCTCCCTCTCACACAGGCCAGCAATGCTCTCCTCGATGCAGAACGGAGCACTTGTACTTTCACTGTGCCAGCCATGACTCTGAACGACCATGGATTATGGGAGTGCCGTGTGTCTACTAGCGGTGGGCAGGACAATCTTAAATTTCGTGTACTGGTCAAAGGTGAGGCAATTCAATCTTCCTGTAGTGAGGTGACATCAAAAGGCTGACATTAAAATAAATTGCTTGGGAAAATTGTATACATAGCACTGAAACCCTGAGATTTCTCTAAAAATTAATTTTGTATTATTGTTATCATTATCCAATAGTATGGCAGTGGTGTAGAGAAGCGAAATATTTGGCTAGCATCTTCTAGGGAACTAAAAGGTTTCCCCATTTGGGTTGTAATAGAGATGAGTGAAACTAGAATTGAAATACATCAAGATATTCCAATCCAAATACACACAAGTTTATTCCATTGACAGGCTGGTTATAAAGCCAACATATTTCAGAGGCTGTAACTTCTTCATCAGGGTATTAAAATTTTGTGGGTTTGCACATCATCCATCAGCAGCCTATTTAAGCAGCTTAAAAAAAATTGAACATTGTATTATCATATGTTACTTACTATTGATTTGTTGATAATTCCACCATGTAATGGTTAGGGGTCAGGCTCGGAGACCAGTAGAGAGTAGGAAGAGTACACGGGCAGGTCACCCTGGTGAATGACGCAGGCTTATCTGAGGCTCGGAGTCTAATCACTAACTGGTATTCACCAGAGCTCCTGATGGTAGAGATGAGTTTTGCTGCATGTTAGTACCAGGTCCCAGTCCTCAGGATCGCCCCACCAGGAGGTGAGCAAGCCGAGGTCCAGTAGTAGATATAGCAGGTAGAGATCAAGCAGAGGTGTAGTCAGTAAACAAGTTGAAGGTTGGTAACGAGTGATTGTAGGCGGGGAATGGGATCAAGCAGAAGCACAGTTGAGGAACAAGCCGAACATCAGCAACAAGTGGTAGTGAAGATACGGACACCAGCAGAAGAGACAAGCGTGAGATATTGGCTGGAGAGAGCACAATAATCTGGCCAACAGGAAGTGCAAAGGCATGGCTTTTAGGAAGTTCATGGGAGGAGCAAGGGGTTCAAGGTGCAAGAGAAACAAGTGGCAAGGTAAGGTTGTTTTAAGATGGGGTCTTTACAGTTTGCTGTCCTTCAGAATTTATGAGGGCCAGACTGTGGCCAGTGGGAGTAGAAAATGCCTCAGCATCAGTGACCATCAAGGCTTGGTAGTGAGTAAAAAAATTACAAAGCGCCTGTGGTCAGGCACAGATTTCTTATTATTATGGGGTCACATGATTAAAGCGTTTCTAAAGTCCAATCTTTTTTCTTTAGTTTGGATTATTTAATCTGTGCCCCCCTTGGAAAGATATACCCTCTCTATTTGTCCTGGTGGCCATTGTCTCCCAGACTGAAAGTGAGGAGAAATTCAACATTTCGAGTTGACACCAGATTATGAGATAAGAGGAAACCTTGCAATATAGGAGACATCTGTTCCAGGGTCCAACTGTCAAAGTGGGTATGTCCCCTCCCTTTGGAGAGATTTACTCCTACTTCCCGTTGTTTCTAGAAAATAAGAAGTGTAGTGAAATCTCTCCTCAGGGACATAGATGGAAAAAAATTCTCACTGGGGTTTTAAACCTTATCTTATATATCCAAAATTCAAACAAAGTTTTGTCTTTAGATAAACTTTTTCAGGACACCTAACAATACATGTACCAAGCCACTGCACATAGCCTATAAAATATTGCATTGTGTATATTTATTATATTGACAGTTTTTTATTTTGTCTGCAGTGCCGCCGACCCCCTTGGAACCACCACGTCTACTGGAGAGACGTAGCACAGCACTCATCCTGGCGCCAATTCATCATTTTTCTGGAGATGGGCCCATATCATCCATCAAGCTCCTATATCAACTGAACGGCATGAAATCTGACTGGTCCAGCATAATAGGTGAAATAATACTGTACATTTCACACCAAGTTTACTAGTACAAAGTTGTTGCTAGTAGACATTGAGGGCCACCATAATAGATCGTGTAGACTGATGACTGTCACATGAAGGCTGAGGGCCTAAACCTTCAGTCTGCAGGTGACAATGTAGCCTGAAGATGGCAGCGTGCCTCTGTTTAATACGGCAATTGTTAGATACAGTTACAGTATTAAAAAATACATACTTTTTTTGTAGTTGTCAGCCTGTAATAAAAAAACTAAGGAGGTTTTTTTTTTTTTTTTAAGACAGCCAACCAAAAAAAAAGCCTTGTACGTCTTTTAAAAAAATTATAAAAATGATTTATATATGCAAAATAATCATAGACTATTTTCAAATTTAACAGATAAATGCTGCCACTGTTAAATGTGGCACATCTGAGCATTACTGATCTCTGATCACAAAATGGTCAATATGTTTGGATATTTTTAAAGCTGCTTGCAATTGCCTGCAAACTAGGCGTGTAATTGAAATTTGGATGAATTTTTCGTTATTCGGGAAAATTCGGATGTATCTGAATTTCCAAATTACAATAATAAGGAATTCAAACAAATCCAAAATAACGAAACACAATTTGTCCAAAATTTGAATCAAATTTGAATTCAAATCAAGTTTGAAAACAAGAATAGAGTAAAATAGGAATAGAATAGAGTAGCAAATAAAAGAATAGAGTAAAACAGAACAGAATGGAAAATAAAAGCATAAATAGAATAGAGTAGAGAACAGAACAAATGTTTATATGTTGCACATGTCTACTGCAAATTGCTACTTATGACCACATTTTCCACCAACCTTGTATCTAGATAATTAATGTGTTCTATCTACTAACATCCTAATATTGCTATCTATGTTTACAGTGGAGCAAAAGGACAGCATCACCCTTCCAAACCTAAAGCCAGTCACTGCTTACCAGGTGCGCTATCAGCTGAGTCGGCCAGGCCCCGGTGGTGAAGGACCCCTGGGACCAATTGCTGTTCTGGAAACAGACTGCATAGGTATGTATTTTGTTTTTTTTTTAAAAATCAAATTATTTGATTGGTGTGGTGAGGCAGTGAGACATTTCTTTTATGAGCTTTGAAGAAACAGAGGAATTAGGGGTTGAAGGAACAACCGACCTGATTCCTGGAGGGACCCTAGGGAGTTATTGGGGAGAGGTATTAAATCATTAAATGCAATCCCATAATTTTCCACTGTAATCCCCAGCCAATCATTGAAATTGAATTTATAGTACAGATACAGTAGTTGCTTCTATGAACCTATGTGTAGGCTTACAATAAGCAAAGATAGGCTGGTAGATGTTTTGGTTTATGTTTTTTTTTAACATAAGAGGATTAACGTAAAGTGTATATCTCTTTTGCTTTTAATAATTTTCTGCTAGTCCTCTTACTTGTATTTTTTTTTCTCTTTTCTATTTCTATTTTTATCTACTTTGTTGTACAATTATATATGAATTTTCCTCTGAGAGAAGAAATAAGGCTTTAGCGTGTAGACCAGGAGTCTCCAAACTTTCTAAACTAAGGTCCAGATTACTGTCTTTCAGACTTGAGGGGGTCAGACAGTGGTCAGTAGAAGTAGAAAATGCCCCAGTGTCAGTGGGAGCAAACAATCAATGCCTCCGGATTGGTGGTCAGTGGGAGTAAGAAAATTACATAGCATTTGCAGCCAGTAGGAGGAGTAATAGTGCCTCATCATTGGTATCAGTAAGGGGAATAGTGCTCCATCATTGGTATTAGTGGGAGGAATAGTGCCCCATCATTGGTATTAGTGGGAGGAATAGTGCCCCAACATTGGTATTAGTGGGAGGAATAGTGCCCCATCATTGGTATTAGTGGGAGGAATAGTGTCCCATCATTGGTATTAGTGGGAGGAATAGTGCCCCATCATTGGTATTAGTGGGAGGAATAGTGTCCCATTATTGGTATTAGTGGGAGGAATAGTGCCCCATCAGTGGTATTAGTGGGAGGAATAGTGCCCCAACATTGGTATTAGTGGGAGGAATAGTGCCCCATCATTGGTATTAGTGGGAGGAATAGTGCCCCATCATTGGTATTAGTGGGAGGAATAGTGTCCCATCATTGGTATTAGTGGGAGGAATAGTGCCCCATCAGTGGTATTAGTGGGAGGAATAATGCCTAATTGTCTATATCATATCAGTGGGAAGAATACTGGTTCTCCACTGTCTGACAGCACCTAAAGGGCCCTATCCTTTGACTCTTGGTTGGAGGTCAGTTGCGACCACAACTACCATCAGAGTTGCTTTTAATGTTTCCCTATATTCTAGTCCTGATGAAGGGGGAGGCCCTTCCCCCAACACACTTTGGCTTTACTCACTAAATGTGAACTGTATATTTCAATAAACTTGCTAAACAATAACCTCAAGTGTGACAACCGTGTATACCAAGTGCACCTCCACACCTATCCAAATGACCACATACTGGGTCCTTGTGAGTTCTTCTATTCAAAAGAGCGCCACAAGATTTTAACAGCTCAGAAACGGTTTACTAGTTTCAAAGTTCGAAAGTAAATTGCTGACATATTTCGGGAGGGAATGGCCCTCTCATCAGGGTTAAGGGTACAATAAATACAATAAAAAATGTTTTTTAAATATTGTATATACTTTGGTAGGATAGAAAACTAACACATATATATAAGGTATAATTTATCAAACTGATACCTTAAAAAATATATAGAATATATAGGTCTTAAGCAGTGGTCTCCAAAGTGCTTCCTGCAGGCCAAATGAGTCCCTTTACTTGCCTTTTTCTGGCTCACGGTGTAAATAGTGTGTCTCTACACCTAACCAAGTTTACCTTGCGGGGCCCCTTGAAACCCCCTTGAAGGAAAACAGAGATACTAGTCCCTACACTGTTATCCACACACACATTGGATTCCCAGTATATGGTCTTGGAATGCTAAAGAGCTAGTATAGATAAAAGACTCCTACACCCAACTGAGATTGTCTAGGACAGTTGGCCAGTGTTCCACTTCCTCAACCCTCTATCAAGTTCATTTTAAAAGCTGATCCAGGTTGCTCATTCATATTTATTTATTTTATTTATTCCACAAGAACCTACTGTGAAACCGGAAATAAAAAGTTACTCCATGGAAGACCGGCATACGATATACATTAATTGGCAGCTGCCTTCATACAGTATTGTTGGGAATGGTTTCCTGGTCAGGGTTTATCAATCTCCAAACCAGCTTATTCGAGAAGTGAATGTGACGTCCATGGATATTTTGTCTGAAAAGATCTACGGCCTCAGCTCCAACATAGAGTACATCTTCAGAGTCCTAATTTACCACTGTACCCGCCAGGGGCCTCCTTCTGATCCCTACTACGTTACTCTCAATAGCAAGGGTGAGTTCATCCCATAACCTCCTCGTACTAGTAAATGACAGACCTGCATGAATGAATTATAAAATGCTGTTCGCAATTTTGGCAGACAGATTATCTGCTGTTATCTCCCCACTACCCTGTTTCCCCGAAAATAAGACCTAGCGTGATAGTCGGTGATGGCTGCAATATAAGCCCTACCCCCCCAAATAAGCCCTAGTTAAAGTCCTTGTAGGTCTTCTTTTCAGGGTAGGGCTTAGTTTTGGGGAAACAGGGTAGGGCTTATTTGGGGGGTAGGGCTTATATTGCAGCCATCACTGACAATCATGCTAGGTCTTATTTTCGGGGAAACAGGGTAGTTGATCCTGATCTAACGGGTTTCATTCCTAACAGACAAATAACAGACAATATACGACTAACCACAAATATCATTTAAGACTCCAACACAAATTCCAAATCCACACTACTACTCAGTCTCGACATACATAAAGCGTTTGACAGCGTTTCCTGGTCATATCTTGACACTCCCCAAATATGGCATCAACAATGAATTCTTACATGGTTTTAAGGCTCTCTATCACAACCCACAAACACGTATCAAACTCCCAGGCAACAACTCAGACTTTTTCCCCCTGACCAAAGGTACCAGACAGGGTTGCCCCCTCTCCCCTCTACTTTTCGCCCTCGCGATAGAACCCCTTGCCTGCGCGATTAGAAATAACATAGACATTAAAGGATACTCCAAGGGATCCAAGGAATACAAACTAAGTCTCTACGCAGATGACGTGCTTCTGTTTATAACCGACCCTCTTATCTCCCTACCCAACCTAACTAAAACCCTTGCCATCTTCCACGACCTGACAGGCCTGAGTGTAAATCTATCTAAATGCTCAGCTTTACCAATCAACATTCCTCCAGCCTTAATAGCTTCACTTAAGGACAAATTCTCATTTAATTGGAATATGGATTCATTTAGATATCTAGGCATTCAAATTACATCTTCCTATAAAACGTTTTACCAAGCAAACTATCCTCCTTTATTTAATAGTATTAAAAATTTACTTAAACTTTGGTCATCATACCAGATTTCATTCTCGGGTAGAATAGTGGCTGCAAAAATGATGATACTACCCAAGCTTTTATTTTTTTTCAGAGCCCTTCCTCTTATTCTACATAAAAAAACATTAGATTCCTTACAGAGAGAGATCAACAAATTCATATGGCTAAACAAGAAACCCAGATTTAGCTATTCCCTTATGTTTAGACCCCAAGGAAAAGGAGGCCTCAGCATTCCTAATCTTTGGCTTTATTACCTATCGGCCAGATTTACCCAATTAGCCCAATGGTATGCCCCCTCACTTCGAATCCCTTGGCTCCGGTTCAAAGAAGAATCCGTCCTACCCTACAATCTACAAGGACTTCTCTGGTCCAAGACTATCCCACCACAAAAAATTAGACCCCTAAATCTCATCGTCACTCACACCCTTCAACTATGGAACAGACAAGTCTCTAAATTCAAATTATCCTCTGACATTCCCCCCTTGGCCTCCTTTCTAGGTGACCCTTGTTCCCCCCACATGATAACTGGCTTATTTATGACACTGTGCATTATTTAATCTGACTAACCATAACCCTTTTTTATTTCCTGTACAACATTCACTCTTAAAGATATTTGTATGTATACCTGTACCATCATTGTAATTGTTTTATACCTTGACCTTTTACATAATAAAAATCGTTTGTAAACAAAAAAAATAAAATGCTGTTCGCTAAATGTTTTAAGTGCTAGTTATTTTACACTTTGGGATATATGTAACAAATTCTAAGCAGGGCCGGGACAAGGGGTGGGCAGGAAGGTCAGTTATCCTGGGTACTGTGGTATCATGTAAGGTGGGGGGGGGGCACCATGAGGAGATTGGGAAGGAGGGGATTTGTGTTGGGAGGGGTAATTTGAAGGGTGTGAAGGGGTAAGAATTGTTCTAGGAGGGGAAATTTGGGGTGTGTGCTAGGAGTGGTGATTTAGGGGGATTTGTGATGGGAGAGGGGGGTGGGGAAGGAGGATATGTGCTACGAGCCAGGATTTGTTTTTGTTTTTTTGTTAGAAGAGACGATATGGCAGAGGGGGAGGGAAATTGTGCTAGAAAGGGAGTTTTTCTTTGAGGGGGGATATTTGTGCTAATATGGATAACTGGTGGAGTATTTGTGCTAGGGGGGGACATTTTTTTTGGGGGGAGGGGGTTATGCTAGGAGGGAGGATTGAGTTGGAATTTGTGCTGGGAGGGGGATTTAGAGTGGGAGGTGTATGCAGAGGGGAAATTTGATAGGTAGAGGATTCGTGGTAGAAGGGGTGATTTTTTTTGGGGGGGGGGGGGCTTTTTGTGCTGGGGGATTTGGTGGATGGAGGGGAAAGATTTGTGCTGGAAGGGGGTATTTCAGCAAGGGGCGGATTTGTATTTGGAGGAGGGGGAATTAGGGCGCAAGCATGCAGAGTAGTGCTCAATTTTTTTTTGGGGGGGGGGGGGAATTTCGCTGGCACATAATGCTCATACATCTTGGGGGGGGGGGAGCAGTTTGGCATGTTCGCCCAGGGCTCTAGATGATCTTGTCTCGGCACTGGTTCTAAGCCTACATGTGAGTGAAGAACCATATTTAATGCAAGACTTTTCAGGATATGAAAGAAACAATGTAGCAAGGAATGGAAAGTATTGTCGCTACCGTCTGATGAGTTAATTGGTTGCATTCTCTCAAATTACCCTTCAGCAAAAAAATGGCTTGAAAATGGGTGAAAAAATACAATTTAGAATCTAATTCTGGTTTCAAAATGAAATCATGCACATCAGAATTGCTGCTGTCTTTTGGAACTTACAACTTACAACCCTAAATCGCCTGTGTCCGCAGGTCCATCACCCCCGAAGGATGTCCATGTTAACCCTCTTTCTCGAGATAGCATGAAAGTGATCTGGTCTCCTCCTGATGATCCTAACGGTGGCATCATTAAGTATACGGTTGAGAGCCGGAGGTTTGGAGTCCTTGAGGGGCAGAAATGGACCGATACAGAGGGCCACAACCAGACTTGGAAAATTATTAAAGGCCTGAACAGCAGCACTTCCTACCAAATCCGGGTGCGGGCAAGCTCCAGAGTCCCCGGAGAATGGAGCCAAACTGTAATAGCTTCAACATTCAGTGAGGGTACATTTCTTTTTAAATTTTATCTATCTTTTCATGAAGGCTTTTGGGCTTACCCATTGGAGGCCTTAGGTATCGTGGAAATTGAATAGAAATCAAGATAAATGATCCTTAGCAGCAGAGAAGGGCCTACAAGCTTCCAAGAACATTGAAAATCAATCATGGTTTAGCAGCTTTGCCTTCCTGCAGTAAAGCCACATCAGTATCTGTATAATGATGGTGTTATAGGCCAAAAAGAAACTAAAGAAAAGGCCTATAGATACAATCATATACAACACTGTAAGAAGCTCTCCCGAGCTTCACGCTAATGGCCTTCTCTTGTCATGTTTGTGGAATACCTTAAAACTCCAGGGAAACAGCTAAATAAACAGATGAAATGCATACATTTCATCCGTGTTTCATCGTCCAAAGGATTTTACATCAGTCCATTAGGTCCTCAGACTTAGAAAACCCTGCCAGACTGCAGAGCCTCCAGATTGGTGACCTCACTTTTCTCTGCTGCAGTCAAGCAATAGAGCTTGGTCACCTTCTTACTTCCAGCCTGTAATTGGACAGTGAAAGAACAGCAGCAGGCTGATGAAGCCTTCACTCTGTCCACTTTGCGCTCTCCTCCTATCAGCATGTTCCTTGACAGAAGCAGATGTTCATGCAGCAAGGCTGACCGACTCCTTGTGACTCAAGAGACCCAATGTGTGAGCCGCTCAGGCTCTCAGAAGGGGTGTAAGTCCTCAATGTCCACCGCTGTGGGTGCTGGTCTGGGAGGGAGCTTGTCCCGGCTCCTGTGATATGAGAAAGGTCTCCCTTTAGCCGCACATCTAGACAATCCCTTTGATCATTGTGTTAGCGGCAACCTCAGCCTGGACTCCAACCAGGCCATGCCCCCAATACTTTTCGCTCTGCCCCTCGGAGCTTAATCAGGGGGATGGAGATCGTGGGCATGAGAAGGAGTTTTTATACATCTTCGGCTGTCACATTGAATGAAAAGGAGCATGTCAGGTGTGTGCAGGCCTGCTAGGATGCTCTATGAGAAACACAGCAGGTATATAATCAATGTAATTAGACCACCGAGACCTGTGGGACTTGAAAAATATTGATAAATAAAAGTAATCAAATGAACTAACTAATAAAAGTGATCCAAATGCAAAAAAGGTGGAAGCAAAAATACAAAAAATACAAAAAAGTCATTCAGAGTGCCATAGCAGACCTGCATACACCTGACATCCTCCTTTTCATTCAATGTGACAGCCAATGATGTACAAAAATGCCCAGGATCTTCATCCTCATGATTAAGCTCCGAGGGGCAGAGTGAAACGCGTTGGGGCGTAGCCTGGTTGGAGTCCAGGCTACGGCTGCCACTAACCCATTGATTGCAGGGATTGTCCAGATGTGCGGCTAAAGGGAGATCTTTCCCATACCCAGCAATTGACTCCTTGTGCTACTGTAGAAGAGGCTGATGCAAAGTCATATTCAGGTACCTATTCATTACTTATTTCTTTTGTAATGAATATGTTATTGCATTAAATTTATGTTTTTCTTTATGATTGCCCTGAGTTTAGCTTTACCATAAGATCTACACTACCTTGCTACAGTTTGAACTAACTGCTGCTTTTGTCTCCAGAGTCTCATCCCATGGTCCCCAGCATGGAGAGCAGGAACCCGCGGGTGCCTAATTCAGGTCAACAGCTACTCTTGGCAATAATTGGTTCTGTATCCGTCACGTGTTTCACCATCATTGTCGCCTTGCTTGCTCTCTTCTGTATCAAAAAAAATTTATTTCGCCGCAGGAAGATGTTCACCTACCAGTCTGGATCGGTGAGTGATATAAGTTCAATAAAAGACCTTATTCCCAGCTTCAGTATGAACTTTTCACATAATTGTACTTATTGTAATGTTCCCGTGCATTCTGAACTTACAGTGCCTTGAAAAAGTATTCAAATTTTCCACATTTTGTCAGGTTACAACCAAAAACATAAATGCATTTAATTGGAATTTTATGTGATAGACCAACACAAAATGGCACATAATTGTGAAGTGGAAGGAAAATGATAAATGGTTTTCAAAATTTTTTCAAATAACTATATAAAAAGTGTGGGGGGTACAATTGTATGGTGTCCCCCGGAGTCAATACTTTGTAGAACCCCCTTTCTCTGCAATTACAGCTGCAAGTCTTTTTGGGGATGTCTCTACCAGCTTTGCACATCTAGAGAGGGACATTTTTGCCCAATCTTCAAAATAGGTCAAGCTCTGTCAGATTGGATGGAGAGCGTCCGTGAACAGCAATTTCCACATCTTGCCACAGATTCTCTATTGGCTTTAGGTCTGGACTTTTACTGGGCCATTCTAACACATGAATATGCTTTCATCTAAACCATTCCATTGTAGCTCTGGCTGTATGTTTAGGGTCGTTGTCCTGCTGGAAAGTGAACCTCAACCCCAATCTCAAGTCTTTTACAGACTCTAACAGGTTTTCTTCTAAGATTGTCCTGTATTTGGCTCCATCCATCTTCCCTTCAACTCTGACCGGCTTCCCTGTCCCTGCTGAAGAAAATCATCCCCACAACATGATGCTTCCACCACCATGTTTCACGGTGGGGATGGTGTGTTCAGGGTGATGTGCAGTGTTTGTTTTTCGCCACACATAGCGTTTTGCTTTTAGGCCAAAATGTTTACTTTTGCTCTAATGTGACCAGAGCACCTTCTTCCACATGTTTGCTGTGTCCCCCACATGGCTTCTCACAAACTGCAAACAGGACTTCTTATGACTTTCTTTAAACAATGTCTTTCTTCTTGTCACTCTTCCATAAAGACCAGATTTGTGGCGAACACGACTAATAGTTGTCCTGTGGACAGATTCTCCCACCTGAGCTGTGGATCTCTGCAGCTCCTCCAGAGTTACCATGGACCTCTTGGCTCTTCTCTGATGAATGTTCTCCTTGCCCGGCCGGTCAGTTTAGGTGGACGGCCATGTCTTGGTAGGTTTGCAGTTGTGCCATACTCTTTCCATTTTCGGATGATGGATTGAACAGAGCTCCATGAGATGTTCAAAGCTTGGGATATAGTTTTATAACCTAACCCTGCTTTAAACTTCTTCACAACCTTATTCCTGACCTGTCTGGTGTGTTTTTTAGCCTTCGTGATGCTGTTTGTTCATTAAGGTTCTCTAAAAAACATCTGAGGGCTTCACAGAACAGCTGTATTTATACTGAGATTAAAGTACACACAGGTGGACTCTATTTACTAATTTGGCGACTTTTGAAGGCAATTGGTTCCACTAGATTTTAGTTAGGGGTATCAGAGTAAAGGGGGCTGAATACAAATACACGCCACACTTTTCACATATTTATTTGTAAAAATGTTGAAAACCATTTATGATTTTCCTTCCACTTCACAATTTTGTGTTGGTCTATCACATAAAATCCCCATAAAATACACTTACGTTTTTAGTTGTAACATGACAAAATGTGGAAAATGAATACTTTTTCAAGGCACTGTAGAATTCTAAACAATGGCATGTCAATCAAACAACATTTTTCAGGATTTTCATACAATTTTGTTTTCTTTTACTTTTAAGAGAATTTTTATATTTTAACACTGTTAGGGCAAACCGGCATTCGGGGCGCTGGACAAAACAAGAAAAGAAATACCAATATAACATAATATTTAAACCAGAGTAAAAAAAAAAAAGATCAGATCCATAATTGTACCCTCGAATACATCCACTGTGTTCATTGACAATGACAATACTGTATCTACCAATATTGATAATCTATAAAATATTGTTATTTAATCATATATATATTATGATTATATAATGATGATTATGATTATATATAATATAATATGATCATATATTAAGATTATGTATAATTAATACATAATCTTATGATGCAATACATTTTATGTGATGTTCAGGGATTGCATCACTGCAACTCTTCTACTGGTCTATGTATTTCCTGTCTTTAAGGGGGAGGAGACCATCCTGCAGTTCAGTTCGGGGACTCTGACCCTCACCCGACGCCCAAGACCGCAGACCGAGCCCTTCACGTATCCCATCTTGGCCTGGGCGGACATTAAGTTTGAGGATGTGATTGGAGAGGGAAACTTCGGACAGGTCATCAAGGCAATGATTAAGAAAGATGGGGTGCGCATGAATGCTGCAGTCAAGATGCTAAAAGGTGAGGAAAACATTTCTGGAATTATGGGGAGAATCACTATTCTGCTACATCGGAAGGATACTGTGTTTTATGTAGCTCCAATTTATCCTTAGCTCATTTAATTGCTATCCCAATCCATAACACTGTCCACTCTTAAGTCTCAAGGAAACAACTATTACCCTCTGTGAGAACTAGCATCAAATGTAGAGCTTTTAAGGACAACACCACTCCCTTTTCTTCTTTTCAAGGGCTTTTCTTGGCCATTTTTTATTAAAGAGTGTTCAGCAAACACAAAACATGGGTTTCCCTTCCAGGGTTTTTCAGCATTTCACTCTTGCTTCATAAAAAATAATCACTCAGCCATACTGGCTTGCACTTTCAGCACTCTTGCTGTGGCTTTACTGTTTAGACCTTTGGTCTGTCTCCCACAGACTTGTTGCCCACCAACACAGTGCACACTGCTAGTAGCCTCTTGCTGCACTGCCTCCCACCTCTCTCCTAGGTGAAGCTCTCCTGACTCCTGGGCCACACCTCCTGTCTGCTGGGGTAGAGCCCAGAACAATGGTCAGGTCATTACTAAAAGCCCAGCACACACCTGACTGATTAGTGTGCGGGCTCTTCTGAATATCTGGACCCAGGATTGGAGATTTCCTCCCACCCGAATACTTAGAAATCTCCAGGTCTCCAAATGGACTTTAGCAAACACTGAAGAAACTGAAGAGCCAGTTTCCTCTCCATGACACAAACTCCCTGGACCCCCTCAACCAGCCTCGTTGAGAATTCTGGGTCATGATCTCTTTCTAAGCCCTGGCATGGCAACACTCTGCCACACCTCCAACAGTTAAGTGGCCATTGCCTGAGTGGCCAATGGCTAGGCCTGGATGTTGTCTCATAGAGGTTGGGGGTGAGCCTAGCGGTGTCAAAGTATGAACCATATGGGGAATAGTTGCCTTTTGCCAGCATTCTTTGTGGTACTTGTCATGGACTGGAGTCCATTGCCACTAGGTGGGCAGGCTGGCTGTTAGAATCAGGGATTAGATAGAGCAGTTGGGCTAGGCAGTGGTGTTGAAAATGAAAGAGACACAAACAACTGTGAGGAGTCTTGGAGGAATAGGATTCCTGTTGGCACAGGAGGGCAGGCCCAGTATATACACTTGTACAGTGAAGGTGAGGACCCAAAAAAGAGCTAAAGTGCATAATCTAAAGAGCCGCCTTGTCTTCACCCTAGCTCCTAAAGCTAGAGATGGGTTTTGCTGTGAACGACTCCCAGGTTGCAGCCCTCTGCCTCACTGAGCGGGCAGCTACTAGGAACTGAAATCAGGTAGGCAGGAAAGATTCTATTGCAGTGCTATGGAAAATAGTTGTTTTTTTCCCGGTGTTCTTCGTGGAAGAAGTACTTGTTATGGACCGGAATCTGTTGCCATTAGGAGCCAGAATGGCTACACAAGGAATTAGTTATAGGAGTTGAGCTGGGCAGTGGTGTTGACCACAAAGGAGACACAGAGAACTGCCAGGAGTCTTGGAGAAGCAGGATAGTCCATAGAGCAGCCCAGTGTACTCACGTGTTCAGCAAAGGTTTGAGGAGCATAATCTAAAGAGCCACCTTGCCTTCACCAATAGCTCCTGAAGTTAGAAATGGGTTTGCTGCAGATGGCTCCCAAGTTGAGGCCTTCTCACTCACCTGAGCAGGCAGCTACTGGAAATTGAGAGCATGTATGGAGGAAAGAGTCCCATACAGTGCTGAGACACTGGGATCACAAGTCAGTAGGTAACACAGTCAAAGCTAATAGGTGTGCACAGAAACACACACACACAAAGTCACTAGAAGCTGGTTACAGGCTAAAGTACATGGGGTCACTGGTGCAGTGTAGAGTGGAAGTGCACAGAGCTAGGTGCAGACTGAAGTGCCCATGGTCTCACTGGTGCAAATAGCAGACTGGAGAGCACAGGCTAGAGGTACGCAGAGAACACTAGGGAACGCAGGAGGCACACAGGAGTTGGGAACAGGCATAACCAAACTGGGAACACTGGAGGAACAGATATCACACTGGGAGACTCTCATGGAGTCACTGAGATGGGGGGGGGGGCAGTAGCTAGTATGTGGACACATTGAGAAAATGCAGAGCAACCTGAATGACAGCGCTTTAAGGGTTAGTTGTAGCATCAAAGGTAGCCTTGTACACAACTGAAAGGGGAAACTTTTCTTTTTACTTCTTTTGCTAAATGCCCCTTTGGGTTCCAAACATTCTCTATGGTGTTATTACTCATCTCATGAACTCAGAAGATGTAAACCATTACAATTTAAAGTGTTTATACTGTTTTATTCTTCTAGAATTTGCATCGGAAAATGACCACAGGGATTTTGCCGGGGAGCTGGAGGTTCTGTGTAAACTGGGTCACCACCCAAATATCATCAACTTGCTGGGAGCCTGCGAGAATAGAGGTACATCAATAGCCCCTATCCCTACCCATCTCCCCTAATGTATTGTATGTATTGCCAAATATTGAGATTAGCCTTTACCTCTTGCTTTAGAGATACCTGTAACATTTTGTTTTTTCAATCACCTTTTATCTTGGTGACAGTGAAGGACCAATCTTCCCAACAGGGGGAACTGATAGCAATGGAGTATGGCAGAGATCCTATCCTTCCTAACTCTGTACAGAACTAGAAAAAAGGTTTTGCTTATACACAGGGCTTTTTTTCAGTAGTAACATGGGGGAATGCAGTTCCGACACCTCCAGCACTGAATGTATGTAATGGCAAGGGGCGCTGGGATGTTTTGGAGGGTCTACTGATGCTGGCTTCTGGGGAATCTATTGTCGATGGAGGGGATCTATTTTTTTTTTTGGGGGGGGGTCTATTGTTGCTGGTGGGGGATCTATTGTTGCTGGTGGTTAGTTGTTGCTGGGAGGGATCTACTGTTGGAGGAGGGGTCTATTGTTGCTGGAGGGTTTATTGATGCTGGCTGTTGTGAGACTATTGTGGTGAGGGCATCTATCGTTGCTGGGATGTCCATTATTGCTAGCTACAGGGAATCCATTTTACTGCAGTTCTTGTTATCCTTAATTAATTCCATGTGTAGCATGACCCCCAAGGGGGCTGCTTAGATTTACCTGTTCGTTTGCATCGCCCTGACCCTGTGAACACTCCAACCCACCTGGCACTCTGGGTTCAGACATCTTTGTGCAGCACCTTTAAATGACACCCCAACACAAGTCAAGTATATTTATATTATCTTAGCTTTTACTGAGGCAAAGAAGTAAATGTACAAAGGGGGGGGGACAGTCAATCAACTGAGTTCTGGATAACAGCCAAACTCAGGAGAGAGACTCCCCGGATAAAACAGCTTACTTACAATTCAACAGTACAATACCAACTAAAGAATAAATGAAAGGATGGTATAGAACAGGGATCCTCAAACTACGGCCCTCCAGCTGTTGCAGAACTACACATCCCATGAGGCATTGTAAAACTCTGACTTTCACAGACATGACTAGGCATGATGGAAATTGTAGTTCCTGAACACCTGGAGGGCCGCAGTTTGAAGACCCCTGGTATAGAATGTACGATTTAAGGCAATATATTACCACACTAAAGGGGAATCCCAGGCCGGCCTTTTCAACCTTTATATCCTAATGAGAGACCAGATAGAGTAGGAGTAGGATAGATAAATAGTATCAACAGCAATGTCCATAATGCAGGACCCCAATAGTCTTCACCGGCAGTTGGAGCTCATTAGATTATATCCAATTGTAGCACAGTGAGATGATGACAAGCAAGGCATCTTAAATAGGCTAGTGATATTCCTTGAAGTGATTTGGGATGAAGGCGTCTATGTACAGTGTCTTATGTGATGCAGTAAAGTGTTTACGTGGGCAAGGTGTCTGTATACAGTGTTCAAGCAAGATAACCAGATTAGGATTTGCAAAACAATGGGCAACTGCCCTCTCACCAATGACCGAACCGGGTAGGAGCCTCTGGAACAGCGATCCTGGATGCAATGTCCTTCCAGGAGACGAACGACGATGATCCTCCACTGCTGGATACTGGTGGTTGGTGAGCCCGTCTGATGGGTTGGTGCCACATGGATGTCTGATGAACAGCAAGCAGAGTTGGGCCCTCCGGGGGCCAAGCTGGAGTCACCCGATCACCGCGTGGTAGGCCGCAGTCCTCTCTCTCAGCTGCAGAGAGGTGTTCACATAATCCGACCCAGAGAAGAGAGCATGGGGCGGATCTGCCAGGCCTTTTGTAGACCCTCCCAGAGAATCTCTGGGATGTGTGTAGTCCAAGGGTAATAGCACACCATGCGAACAGCTAATCCAAAAGACTGCTAGTTCCATAATCCTTCTAGCTTGGCTCACCGATATGATGACAATCGCTAGAGCCCAGCACAAGGGGAACACTGGAATAGACAGAGAATACAGGGGGTTGTCTGCACAGTAAAGTAACGGTAATCCACTGTTACTACACATGCAAATTACTGAGCACCAGAAAATGATACTTGGTTCTGTATTCTCTAAAATAGGCAGTACTGGGAGGTGGGTAGGGGTTACAAACAAGAAATGGTGCTCGTGGTGGGTGGGGGGGAGACAAGGGGTGACTCGGAAGGGGGGAATTCATGCAACAATTCTCTGAGAAAAAAAGGCCTGCTTATACATACACTTAAACTGAAATGTGTAACAAATCACATTTAACATCTATGATCAACGTATTAATTCCTTGAAATTGTATGTTGCAATAAACAGACAACCATCATGCACTCTTCTGGCTGATTCAGTGTTCTGGTTCAACCTCCATTCTTTAGGTTATTTGTACATCGCCATTGAATTTGCTCCATTTGGGAACCTGCTTGACTTTCTGCGCAAGAGCCGAGTTCTGGAAACAGATCCTGCGTTTGCCAAGGAACACGGGACGGCCTCTACGCTCACCTCTCAGCAGCTGCTACAGTTTGCCTCAGATGTAGCAAAGGGGATGCAATACCTCAGTGAGAAACAGGTACCCCGAATACTAGGAGATAAAGAGAATGAGGACACAAAAAAATATTGTCTACAGAAATGCTTTTATGATGTAACGTTTGCTTGAGGCTCCAGATCAGCAGATGTGTCCTCTAATAGTCACTTCTGTATCATAGAATGAGATTAGCACTTGTTACATGATATAGTGGTTCATTACAAAATGTTTTCCTGTGCCTTTATCAGGGGTACAAATTTTCTTTCTTTATTTTTTTTACTAATTTTTTATTTAGCCAGAGGACATGGCTCAGAGACAAACATATACATATATATTATGGTACATTATATATCATTTCACATATGCATTGCAGAAAGTGTCACATTTCAAAACCAGGGTGACATTATGTCTAACAGTATCCTGAGGTGACGTGCACATTTAAGTTAGTGGTCTAGTAAGTAGTACCTCGGAATCGGGTCTGCTCAAGTTGGGTCGTAACCACACCTCCAGGATATACCGGCGGGTCAGAGTCTCAGAACCAGCCCAAATCAATTTTCTATTTGAGATAGTGGAGAAAACAGCACAGAACCACTAAACACTTGTCCATGTAGAGAGAACGGTAGGAAAGCATGAGAGAAAACAAAGGTGTGAGGAAGTGGGTAAGGAATGGGGAGAGGTAAAGGGTTGGGAAGGGTGGGGGATGGGAGGGAGATCAGGAAGGGGAGTGGAGATAAACCGTGTGTGAGGTCGCCCAACACAGAGGCGGAAGGGGGATATTCTATGTTGTTTCTTCTAGAATTTTGAGCAGGGTCGGTGCCTGGTAGGGTTGCTTTAGTCAGCCGGATCATAGTCAAGGAGGGCCCTACCCTCGTCAGAGAAAATAAAATGTTCCAGAGTGACCAAGTCTTGGAATAACGTTCTTGTTGATGATGTGCTGAGAGAATCAAGTCCTCAAGCTTGTTTATTTCCCCTACCTTTCGAAGCCACATTCCTTTTGATGGGGGTTGTGAGGATTTCCATTTAAGCGGGATGCATGATTTAGCGGCGTCCAAGAGGTGGCGTATGATGGATTTTTTGTATACTTTCCCAGGGGTGGGTTACAAATTTTCAAGTTGAAATCATTGATTGTACAAATACATATTTATTGACCTGTAATATGTTCTAACATTATGCAAGTTTAGACCTAACATAAATATGGCTGCTTCCACCATTGTCCTGCTCGCTTTGGCACTCTCTAATGCAGGGCTCTCCAATATTTTCAGTACAATGGCCACTTTGTATATTTTAAAAATATTCATGGGCCAACAAAATCAGTTTTGTAAATGAATCATTAAAATGTGAATGAATGAACACACTCAAAGAAATAACTTCACATCAGAGTTCCCCCAGCATTAGATCACTGTCCTCCTTTCAAATCTGAAGCTCCATTACAGAGTTGCTGGGGGCTGGGTAAAAACTTGTACGGATGTGACTCAAGGGCTGTAGTTTCGAGACCCCCACCTCTAGCATCTTAGTGCAAGGTTTCTTGTATATACTGTCTTCGATTCTCATGCCCTGTGTTGCTCTTTCAGTTCATCCACAGGGATCTGGCTGCCAGGAACATCCTTGTGGGAGAAAATCTAGTGGGCAAGATTGCCGACTTTGGCCTGTCACGAGGAGAAGAGGTCTACGTGAAGAAGACGATGGTAGGTCATGTGACATTACTGAGCTCTTGAAGGCTAGGTTGACTTTTCTAATAAAAGTTCCCATTCATTAAAGCGTTCAAAGGAGCTCCTTATTAAAGTCATACCTGAAAAAAGTGCCTGGCATTTCCCAAGCCTGTCAAAAAACTTTTAGCATAATCCACTACTTTTTCTGTCCTGCCTAGATGTTCAGGATTGTGCGTGCGGTAACGGCACACTCACTGAAGCAAGGGCACATATACATCGGCTCATGCAAATACAGGCGTTATCTCCTAAACCTGTTTTCTTTGAATC
This sequence comes from Lithobates clamitans, assembly GCA_037952925.1. Taxonomy (NCBI): domain Eukaryota; kingdom Metazoa; phylum Chordata; class Amphibia; order Anura; family Ranidae; genus Lithobates; species Lithobates clamitans. The sequence goes on along the minus strand of JBBGZY010002366.1, from coordinate 89,909 downwards.
CCCAATGATGTGCAAGGAAAAAAAAGACACACACACAAAAAAAAAACAAACAGACTACTACATCGTTGGTTGATTGACGTGAACAGAGCTTTGCCCTATTTATTATGCTCAGTGATCTATCACTTTGCTAAATAAAGAGTCTCTACTCCTGACAACAGTGAGGGCTATTCTCCAATCCATTTTAAAAGACTATGCATCCATATCTTCTCATTCAATAGTACAAAGGTCTGTGATCTTGCAAAAAAAAAAGTCTATGATTCTATATGTTGCAGAAAGTCTGTGATTCTTTCCTAAATATTTCATTATTTCTTATAAATAAATATTAATTAATTGTCTTTAATTACAATATAAGAATTGATTAATTATTATAAGTATACATTATATTATAATTAGATTTCAATATAGTAATATAATCTAATATATATTTAGTATGAAAAAAAAAAATATTAATTCTAATTAACTAGTAAACGAATTTAAGTAAAGGTATTTATATTTTGCACTTAGAAACGCATCTAGGCAATTGTGACCTCACCAACAGTACATTACCAGGCTGTACGGTTCTTTACTTTTTCATATAAAAGAAGACTGAGTGAACTGATATTTAAAGAATTGATATAATACGGGTTCTCTTGTACATTGTAGGGTCGTCTCCCTGTGCGCTGGATGGCCATCGAGTCTCTTAATTACAGCGTTTATACAACAAAGAGCGATGTGTAAGTCTTGGTCATAGGTTGGCCTCAAGTTCCCCCACCAGTCTGTGGGAACACCCTTCTTGGTTAGAGGACACATCCAGAATTATTCCAGGGAATTCTAGAAGTCCAGGGACAGATTCTACACGTCTTGTTGGACGTCCTGGCAGAGATTCCATGAGTCCTGTTGGAGGTCCCAGCAGGGATTTTGAGAGTTGGAGTTCTGGAAGTTCTGGCAGGGATTATGAGAGTAGGAGTTTCAGAAGTCCTGACAGAGATTCTGAGAGCTGAAGTTCTGAAAGTCATGTCAGGGATTATGAGAGAAGGAGTTCTGAAAGTCAATAAACTCTGCCTGACCCAAGATGGCTGCTAGTCACATGGGGCAGCAGCATCCAACTGGATAGCTTCCCCCCCCCCCGTGACTTAGGAAACCATAAAGGAGCCATGTTCCCCTTGAAGTCCTCTCTAACTGTATTGCTGCTGCTGTGGATTAGTGTCACCTACAGTGGAGAAAGTAGACTGCACCTACCTACAATTAGTTGTAAAAGTCCTGGCAGGGAATCTGAGACTGAGAGCTGAAGTTCTGGAAGTCCTGTCAGGGTATCTGAGAGTACCATTGGAAGTCCTGGCAGAGATTCTGGAAGTACTAACAGGGATTCTGAGAGTTGGAGTGCTGGAAGTCTTGTGAGGGATTACGAAAGTAGGAGTTCTGGAAGTCCATTCAGGGAATCTGAGAGCTGAAGTTCTGGAAGTTCTATCAGGGAATCTGAGCATACCATTGGAAGTCCTGACAGAAATTCTGAAAGTCCTGGCATAGATTCTGAGAGTTGATGTTCTGGAAGTTCTGGCAGGGAATATGAGATCAACATTGGAAGTCCTGACAGAAATTCTGAAAGTCTTGGCAGAGATTCTGAGAGTTGAAGTTTTGGAAGTCTTAGCAAGGATTCTGAGAGTTGGGAGTTCCGCAAGCCCTGTCAGGGATTCTGAGAGTATGAGTTCCAGAAGTCCTGGCAGAGATTCTGAGAGTAGGAGTTCCAGAAGTCCTGGCAGAGATTCTGAGAGTAGGATTTCCAGAAGTCCTGGCAGAGATTCTGAGAGTAGGAGTTCCAGAAGTCCTGGCAGGGATGAGTACCATAACAGGTACTTTGGTACATGGAAGTATCCTCAAGAAAGCAATTCAGCTTAATCAATGAGGTTGCCATTCACAACACTGGATATTAACAATAGGAGATCTAGTGCCTCTTACACATGTACCCTGAACCTTATGATTGACAATGGGCCAAGGCCAATCAGAAGTAGTCAGATATTCAGCACAGATTGCAATGTGTAGGAACTGTGTTCCACTGAAGGAGTGAGGAAGTTTTCTTAGATGTTGGCATTTTCCTACCCCAAAGCCACACATTTCTGAGTAGTGAGATGATTTTATCTTGGTAAGGAGCATCTTGCAATAATTTTCACAGCATCACATAAGCCCAATGCCAGTCTTGTTTGGGGGTAAAGGGAGCACAGCCTGGACGGTTGTCATATATTAAACAAGTCATTTTTCCTTTCTCCTACATAGATGGTCATTCGGAGTGCTGCTCTGGGAGATTGTGAGTTTAGGTAAGTGAAGAACTGACTCGTGTTTGTTATTTACAAGAATTTGGAGGACATCATGGCATGTGTTCATGTCTTCTGCCTCTTCCAGGTGGAACTCCATATTGTGGGATGACATGCGCAGAACTGTATGAGAAATTACCACAGGGGTACCGTATGGAGAAACCCCGAAACTGTGACGATGAGGTGTAAGTGTTCTATCATGTACCAAGTGGGTAGAAAAAAGGCCACAGGCATTAGTGGAAAAGCTTACAAAGTCCACGTCATTTTTCTCAATCTATAGCACTGACGGTCTTGTATCTTATAGTAGCCATATATTAGAAAGAAGAGCTATGGAAACCCATGCAATTGCAATAAACCCAGAAACACTGGGGACCCAACTCTTCTTCCTGCATGCTACGAAAATCCCCCTTTAATTATTTTATCTGCACATAACTTGAATATAAGAGGATATTCATTTGAATCTTTAAAGTCTCACTCTGGGCAAAAATAGTTTTTTCACCCTCCCACCACCCCACTATAACCCGTCCTCATAGTTTTTCTCCTCTAACCCCCATACCTGATGAAGGCAGATATACTCGCCTAAAGCTCGCCATAGATGGTTGGAATCTCAGCCGGTTCAGCAGGGACCAACTGGGCAGGCTGATTATACCCAAATCGATCCATTGATTGACTTGGGCACGACGAACATGTCAGATTGTTGCATGCAATCATTGTTAGCTTAACCACTGTGTTCTGCCGGCCGGGACAGCTTCCCGTGCCCCCCCCCCCCCCCCACTTGGTATAACACAATAACTCCACAGGTGGGATTTCCCCATCAACACTGACTGTGTTGATGGGGGAATCAAATGATTTTCTTTCCTGCAACACGTGGTTGCAGGAAAGAAAATCATATCATCTATGGCCTGCCTAAATCCCCCATCCAGGTTCCTCACTGCTGCTGGTTCCAGTGAGGGGGAGCTACAGTGGCACCCTGAGACCATTGATCCCCCCACCATCCACCTCTGATGACATGTTCTCTTCTCTTCGAAGGGGAGATTGTGACTTTCATCTGCAGCTCCTCCATTCACCAAACACCTTGCATTCAGTGAAAGGAATGTATGACGTTTTCAGAATAGATGAGCTGCAGAGTAAATGACGCACCGTTATCTCTGTACTCTAGCTGGAGCTCTAAGGCCCCATTCACACCTGAGCGTTTTGTAGCTTGAAGCCTGAAGCTACAAAACGCTGGAGGGGAAAAAATCAATTACAGTGGAACCTCGGTTTGCGAGTAACGCGGTTAACGAGCACTGTATTTCTAAAAATCCTAACTTGGTTTGCGAGTGTTGTCTCGCAAAACGAGCAGGATTCAGGCCAAAAGTGGTGTGCAGTACTGCTTTTGGCTTGAGGTGGGGGGGGCGCCGGGGCCGAACAGCACCCATCATCGGCGTTTGGAGATGCATGGAAAGGCCCGAGGACAGTTCAGCTGACCTCGGCAAACCTCGGAAAGGTCCGTGAACTGAGTCTTTCTGAGGTTTGCCGAGGTCAGCCAAAGTGTGCTCAGGCCTTTTTGCCCGTTTCCGAGGCTCTCCGGCGCCCCCCCGCCTCTGGCTGCATTGGGTATTGCATCCCATTGAAGTCAATGCGGAACTAATTATTTTCGTTTCCATTGACTTCAATGGGAAAACTCACTTTGATATGCTCGTAATCCGAGGTTCCATTGTATTCGCTATGGAGATGGTTCACATCTCCACTCCAAAACGGCTGGAGCCAGAAGCTCCAAAACGCCTGAAGCTCAAACAAGTTCTGGAACATTTCTTTTTCAAAATTCCATTTGGCTGGGAGCAGTGATTTTTTTAAATGCTTAAAGTGAAACATTATAAATGCCCAATTCCTAAAAATAATATGCCAGGGGATGCCTTAAAGTGATTTAAAGGTAAATTTTTTTTTAAATACTTGCCTCCACTGTGCAGCTCGTTTCGCACAGAGTGGCCCCCGAACATCCTCTTCTGGGGTCCCCCGGCAGGTCTCGCGGCTCCTCCCCACATCTGATAACCCCCTAGGAGAAGCGCTTCCCCGAGGGGGTTAACTTGCGGGAGCGCTCCTGAGTCCAGCATTCGGCTTCCATAGAGGCCGAATGCAGGACTCGGCCCCGCCCCCGGCGCTCCTGTCATTGGATTTGATTGACAGCAGCGGGAGCCAATGGCTGTGCTGCTATCAATCTATCCAATCAAGAGCCGAGGACCCCAAGCAGAGAGACAGCGCCTCCCCGCCGGGTCAAGTTCGAGGGTTCAGGTAAGTAAAACGGGGGGGCTGGGGCGGTCACTGACAGGTGTTTTTTCACCTTAATGCATAGGATGCATTAAGGTGAAAAAACACGAAGGTTTACAACCCCTTTAATCCTACCTGTGAAGGAGCGCATCTCTGGAATGTACAGAAAGTGCTGCAGCAGAACTGATACAAAGAAGAAAAGTGTTTAAAATTGCTGGCAAATGATATTTCATTGCCAGCTTATTTTTAAAGTGTTAATAAACCTTCTTTTTTAAAAAAAATTAAAATAATAATGTTATACTCACCTGCTCTGTGCAATGCTTTTCCATAGAGCAACCCCGATCCTCTTCTTCTGGGGTCCCCCACCAGCGTTCTAGGCCCCTCCTCTTCGTCAGGTGCCCCCAGGGAAAGCCGCTTTCGTACGCGCTGGCTCCCGAGCCACCCTGTCTGTGTCTATTGACTCAGAGTGCATAGCTCCCAACTGTCCCTGATTTCGAGGGACTGTCCCTGATTTGGAGCAATGTCTCTCTGTCCCTCATTCCTCCTCATTTGTCCCTCATTTTGGTCTGATCTATATAGATAGATAAAAAGTGCATTTTATATACATCAAAAAGTGTTTTCCAGCGCTAAACCTTTCATCTGATTTCTAAATTGCTGCATTTGTAAATTCCAAAAGCCAATATAAAAGAATAATAGTGGCTCAGGTAAAAAAAAAAGGGGGGGGGGGGGCAGGGGGTTAGCTGCAGCACATAAGGTTTTTGCACTCTATGCATTAAAGGGGAAAAACCTTAATGCTTTAGAACCACTTTAAAAGAAAAAACCCCTCCAAGGTCATGCGGTCATGCTGTATATCTTGGGGAACCTTTGGAAAGGTCTGTTTGCTTTTTTTCCCCAGAGAGTAACTGGCAATGAAATGTAATTAGCCTGCAAATGTATTTCTTTATAAATGTTACTTTTGCTGTAGTACATCCTACAGCGCGAATGAAGAAAAAAAATTTTGCGTAGAATCACCCCCCTGCCAAAATATATACCAGACCCCAGTGGTGGCCGCTCCACAAGGGGCGCAGGGGTGCCGCCCCCCCTATCCATGCATCCTTCCCCCTGATTTACATACAGGGCGCTGGACCATGGATTCCAATGGCAGGGTTTTTTTGTAAATTAAGTGATTAGAGCCAGAGGCTCTAATAGGCTTCAAAAAAGGATTGGCTGGGGCGCAAAGCACTGCGCCCCGAGCACACCCACTTGTGTGGCAATAGCAAATGAATATTCCCTATTGACACACTGATCCTCCTCCTGGCCTATCAGGAAGCCCATATTGGTCAGGGAGTCTTAGGACTCCCTGGCCAATTGTGTCTCAGGACACACTTCCTGTTCCCGTGCGGCCAGGAGAAGGATGTCCCATTGCGTGCTCGCCGGAGCGGCGGCCCGGCTCTTCCTTCCCCCTATGGCAGGGTAAGGCACATTCAGAGTGTCTAGTGTCTCTCGCCATTCGTCTCTTGCGGCGGGGGGGGGGCAGGTTATCGCCGCTGTTTTGCTCCCGCAGCCGGGAGGCAGTGGCGGGCTATCGCCGCCCTTTGTCTCCCACGGCGGGGGGGGGGGGGGGGGTGATGTTGATTTTTGAGCACCAGCCGCCACTGCCAGACCCTTCGGGTTTGATTTACTAAAACGTGCAAAATCTGGTGCAGCTGTGCATAGAAACCAATCAGCTTCTAACTTCAGCTTATTCAAATAAGCTTTGACAAAAAAACCTGGAAGCTGATTGGTTTCTATGCAGAGCTGTACCAGATACCTCTTTGAGTCTGGTATAGATTTTAAGAGAGTACCTCACAAAATGCATGAGGTCCCCCAGGAAATGTGTACCAGACCTTTGGGTCTGGTATGCATTTTAAATGGACCTCAAATCAAAAAAACAAACAAACAAACAAACAAACCCTTGAGGTCCCCCTACCAGACCCTTAATCTGAGCATGCAGGAAAGAGGGTAACCATACCTGCCCACATGTCCTCAACATGGGGGGGGGGGTGCCTTGCTAAAGGGGGACAGGCAAAGCATCTTGTCATACTGATGAGGACAGGGACCTCTTCCCCACAACCCTGGCTGGTGGCTGTGGTGGCGTGGTCTCCAGATGGGGAGAGAATCCGGTCTACCCCTACTCATTCACAAACACATAAAAAAAATGGCATTAATAGTCAAAGTCAGCTCATCCCTAGCCAGCATGTGTTTGGACCATGGAGAATACATTTAATACCAGAACTAAGTCACCAAATCCTTCATATACACTGAAGCCTAAAAGTTGGAAGTGGGAGTGAAGCGCAACAACCATGGTGTAGCATGTAAAGTGTAATTTTTATAGACAATATAAAAAAGCACTCACAAAGATAAAATAGAGCTCAGTATGACAGTCAGGTAGCCTCTAGGACAGAGATCAGACACACAACCAGGATGCCTTGCCTTGGCCACCGACAAGTGAGCGGATGTGGATTGGAAGCAGGGAACCGCAGTCACTGGAAAGCCAAAGCCATGGATGGAACGCAGGGCCCAGGGTATGAAGTCACCTTATGTAGTAGGAAAATGCTGAAGCTGGAACTGAAAAGTGTTTCAAAGCAACCTTGTTTCTTCTTCAGCCTCTGAAGAAGAAGCAAGGAGCCTTTGACACTGAAGGCTGTGTGAATGTATGCCCAAACATGGGGGGGCACATGGTAAATATTGTGAAGATTAGATTTAGTTGTCTCCTTTTGATTGATGAGCCAGTGTATGCAGATAAAATGTAGTAAAGTGGAGCCACTGTGTCTATATTCCAGATATGATCTGATGCGCCAATGCTGGAGAGACAGACCCTACGAGAGGCCAACTTTCAACCAGATCTCCCTGCAGCTTATACGCATGTTGGAGGCCAGAAAGGTATGATCCATTGCCAATATGCTACTTTAAAGCTGAAGTTTATTCTGTTTATATTTTCCTGCTTCCCTCTTCCCCTTATCTACATGCTAATGGGTTTTATTATTACTATTGTTACTTTCATTTCATTGTGATTACTAAAAATATTTTCCATATAGGACAGTTCCCCGTGCTCCTTATTCTTTTATTTTTACGCACTGCGCAAGCCAATGTCCTGTCAGCTGTGACGTTGTAAAGGGGTTTCCAAATATCTGAAAGTTATTTTAAGGGTTCCTCCATGTAAAAAAGGTCAGGAAAGGCTGATCTAATAAGCTGTAATATCTAACATTTTGATTTGATCTTTGGGTTTAGATATACTTCAGGAGCTGAGTCTATTTCTGGCAGATCAATTATTTTTTTTGTGTACCTGCATGGTCTTTAGATGAGATGTGCTGCAAATTTTGTTTTATTCTGGTTTCACATATGATTTAAAACAGGGTTTCTCAACAAGGATTCCATGGAACCCTAGGGTTCCTCCAGAGGTTGCTAGGGGTTCCTTGAGCAATGAGCAATTTCTGCCTATCAAATAAGTTCACACTGCCACCATTGATCTTTTTAGCTATCTGTAAGGGGGGTAACTCTTCCCAATGACCACAAATGTAAGGAGCATTCTTCCCGCTGAGAACCACACTAATGTATCACGAGTTGTAGATATCGTCATTTTTAGCAGAGGTTCCCTGAGATCGGAAAGTTATTTCAAGGGTTCCTCTGTGTTGTAAAAGTTGAAAAAGGCTGGTTTAAAAAAAACGAGAGTCATTTTGCACATAGTTCTGCTCTGATTCTCACATATTCTTGTCTCTCCCAGGCCTACGTGAACATGGCGCTGTTTGAAAACTTCACCTACGCTGGAATCGATGCCACAGCGGAAGAGGCGTAGTACCGGGACAAGAGGGATCTGTAGGGTCTCTGTGCTTTGCGTGCCGGAAACCAGGACTTATTGTACTTAATGTACAAGGACTTGTTTACTGTGAGGTGGACTGCAAAGCCCATGGCCGGATCACAGGCTTGTGTTGGAACCTCTCTTGACTGCGTACGTGCATAAATGTAGCTCTGTGCTTCCACACGGTTGTCTATAAAAAGATGGTATGACTGGACGTGTATGATAAGAATGAACTCCCTTCCTCCTCCGATGTACAGCTGAACACTGCCACTGCCTAGAATGAGAACTGAGTGTCCCGGAATGTGTCTTCCCTTTTCCTTGTACAGTTACTGTATCTACACCAATAAACCTCAGATAACATTTGTATCCCTTGTTTACTGGATCTGTGTCCAACGTGGAACTCCCAAGACTGGTCTTGTTACCCCCTGAGGGCTGAGCAGGTCTACAAACCTCAGAAGCCATGTTGAGTTTGGCACATGATAGTTTTTGATCACGTCACCCCAGTGCAGGTCTTCAAATCCTCTGTTTAGTTCAGAAGCCACACTTCAGCAAGAAAATATGAAAGAATATCAATCACATTCCACTTAGCCCCTCTTACAGTATTTTTTAATAATCCATGAATTGATTGCATGCAGCAATTATTCCACCCAAGAACCAACCTTCCTTGACACTATTCTTATGAGCAAGCCAGGAGTGGTGAAACGTATCAAGGGTGGTTAGTTCTTGGGTGGAATAATTGCTGTACGCAATTCATTGATTATTAAAAAATACAGTAATACGAGCTAAGTGGAATGTGACTGATGTTCTTTCATATTTTCAATGGAGAGTGGAGACGGACTAAAATTGCCAGTACCCAGATTGTCCATGTACAAGAAAGGCCAGTCTGGAGCGTAACTATGGATCTGTGTGTACACTTCAGTAAGTACATATGTCTTTGGGCTTTTAGTCACTTCAAATGGGATTTTTCCTTTTTATGGAAATGCAGTCTAAACTTGAGGGAGGTCAACTGTAGGTCACAGGGAGGTAAACCACAACTCAAATGCACTTCTCAATGAATTTTGAATTTTGAGCAATTAACAAAGGAACCATAGGATATTCTTAGTGTATTACTAGCCATTAGTCTTGCTGTGGTCTTGGGCATCTGGATTCTGCACTGTCAGTTTTCTCACATCAAAGAATTTTCCTTGGTTTGTAATGTAACTGAATGCATCTAAGATTGAAGGTCCACAAAAATGGTTAGTAGTCCAGACAGTTAACAGAGCTAATGTGTTTGGGGGGGACAGAGGTTGCTTCCTACATCAGGGTTACAAAAATGCAGCAAAAGAATATATATATATATACATATATATAGATATATATATCTATATCTATAGATATATATATATATATATATATATATATATATACACATATATATATATATATATATATATATCTATATATATATATATATATATATATATATATAGATATATATATATCTATATATATATATATATCTCTATATATCTATATATATAGATATATATATATATATATCCAGTGTATAGTATATAGCAGTGATTCTCAACTTTTTTTAAATTGTGGCACTCTTTAAAAGTATGCAAATTCTCAAGGCACCTCCGTAAAAAATGTGAAAAGCATAAAAGTTACTTATCAATGGGTGACCGGGACCCTGGGATGATGCACACAACCGTCTGAAGAAATTAACTTCAAATCAAAGTCCCCTTTCCCATCAGAGGTTCCCCCATCACATCAGAGTCCCCTCATTACATCAGAGTCTCCCCTTCAAGTCAGAAGTTCCCCATCACATCAGAATCCCCCCATGAAAGAGCCCCCCATCACACAGCTTCCCCATCATCGAGCTTCACTATCACATAGCCCACAATCACACAATCCCCCATCACAGAGCCCCCCCCGTCACATAGTCCCTCCATCACAGAGCCCTCTATTCACACAGGCCCCCTCTCGCAGAGCCCCCCAATCACACAGTCCCCCCATCACAGAGCCCCCCAATCACACAGTCCCCCATCACAGAACCCCAAACACACAGTTCCCCCATCACAGAACCCCAAACACACAGTTCCCCCATCACAGAGCCCTCCCAATCACACAGCCCCCAATCACAGGGCCCTCTAATCACAAAATGTCCCCATCACAGAGCCCTCTAATCACAAAATGTCCCCATCACAAAGCCCTCAAACAATCACCTATCAGGGCTCCAGAATCACATAATTCCCCATCACAGAGCCCCCAATCACACAGTCTCCCTTCACAGAGCCCCCAATCACACAGTCTCCCTTCACAGAGCCCCCAATCACACAGTCTCCCTTCACAGAGCCCCCAATCACACAGTCTCCCTTCACAGAGCCCCCAATCACACAGTCTCCCTTCACAGAGCCCCCAATCACACAGTCTCCTTTCACAGAGCCCCAAATTACACGGACCCCCAAAACAGAACCCCCCAGTTACACAGTCCCCCATCACAGAGTCCCTAATCACACTAGCCATCTTCATCACAGAACCCCTCAATCACACAAGCCCCCCATCACAGAGCCCCCCCCAATTACACAGCCCCCCCATCACAGAGCCCGCAATTACACAGCCCCCACTTAACATCAGAACCCTATATTTTGGCTCCAGCAGTGCCTCAGAGGGTGGGAGCAGGAGGAGGTCTGGAGTAGGTGGACTTCTGTCTACTCCTGAATGCAGCCCTGTATGCCCCCTGATCTGTTTCAGAGTCATACATTTCCATGGTACAGGCATGCTGGCCGCCATCACCACATCAATGAATGACACACAATGTCCTGGCCCTGGAGCATTGTTGGTTGTTATGGTGCTGACTGGGGGCCCACCCGCACCATCGCAGCTCAAGAAGCTTATACAGGGCAAACTGGATCCCATGCTTACGGCACCCTGGTTGAGGATCTCTGGTTTACAGACAAATCTATTGTGTGAATTCTGCATGACCCCAGAAGGTTTTCAGACTGAAGTCAAACTCATGCCATCTACTCATGCCATCTACACGGCCTAAATACAGCTACAGCAAAGTGAAATCAGATGGGTAAGCTTTAGGGTTATAGATACAGGCAAATCGAGAATGATGAAGAATCTGGAGTATTATTCAGAGGGGAGCACAAGGCACCACATCCCAAACAAATACAATAGACAAGAAAAGGTGCTTAAAATAGCTAGAATTTTACAGATGCCAATTATATACTGTACTACAATAATGAAAATAAAATGAATATTTATTGTTCCATAACAAACATTATATTTATTTTTTTAGATCAGATTGATAAAAACATGTTTCATGAACAAACACTTGATTGAAGTGTCCACAACAAGAATTTACTGTAGCTTGTTATGGTGTAGCAATCTCAACAAGTTTTGCCTTTTAAAGCTTCATCAGGAGATATACAGTAGCACACCTTTGTAACGATCAAAGCAAAACTGTTGGAAAAACTTGTTCTGAAAAACGGGGCCCGGATAAACACAGTGGTCAGATCCCCCAAAAAAGGAAGGGTGGAATTTGATGGCCATAGGAGGGACACCAGTTAGGCCGGCCACATGCAGAAGCTGTGAGTATGGAATGCTGAATCTGCTATTAACACATACCGGCTATCCCCATGAGTGGCGTGATCTATTGACCAGGTAGTGGATATGATGAGCACTAAAAAGGGCAAATTGCAAGTGAGTGACACAGGGCTGTAAAAAAATACATAATCAGTTGTGTATATACATACGCAGGGTAATCAGTCCACAATGGAGTGATCTATTCACTATTACATCAACCCTGGTTCTTGCAGTGCTGACAGGACTTGGATACTTTTTGGGATATATCTGTTGGAAGTATAGTGCTCCCTGGTATCCCTTCTGTGGCCTATCAAATACCACCCTTCCTTTTTTGGGAGTCTGACTTTTTAGAACAAGTTTTGACTCAATTTACACAGTTTTGCTTTGATCATTACAAAGGTGTGTGTGTATATCTCCTGAGGAAGCCATAATAAGCGAAACATGTTGAGATTGATACACCATAACAATATGCCGTAAATTCTTGTTGTGGACACTTTAATCAAGAGTTTGAAAAATCTATTTTTATCAATTTTATTTAAAAAAACTTTTTAATGTTTGTTATGGAACAATATAAATGTGTGAATTTCATTCATTATTGTACTATATAATTGGCACCTCTTTTGAACACTTTTTTTTTGTAGATTGCAAATGTTCTTAATTGTCTCCAGTGTTTGAATCCAGATAAGCCCAGTCCGCCTTTCATTTCTATTCTTGACTCACCACTCCCTGGGCTCATGAATTGGGATTCTATGTAGAACACTCCTATAGACATGCAAATATTGAGTGCAATCATAAATGTCCAACCTATTTTTTCAGTCGTCACTGGAACTACACTTAACACTTTCATATTGAATAAGCCTACATGACTGATGGTCTGGAGACGCCCTCTGCCTTGGGTCATGGATCTAGCATGTTCATAAAGTTTCTCAAATTGGGATCAGTTTAATCACATCAGGACCGCAATACGTATATATACTTTGCAAAGTGGTTTACTTGGGTTATGGCTGAAGATATCAGCCATAACCCCGGTATTATTTTTTACAGCTGGCGGCTTGCTTTCTCAATAAAGCGTTCAAAGTAGCTCATGAGCCACTGGAACGCTTTCAGAAGCGGCAGGACGTCCCGCCGCACGCTGACATCTCTCGGGCTTACCGTTTCCACTGGTTCCCCCTGAGAAACGACCTGACGGTGCGGCCTGCTGCTTCCATAGGAGGTCCTATTCGATCGCCTCTATGGCCTTGGAGGAAGGGTGGAAGTAATTTTTTTTTTCTTAAGCAAAAAATCAAAATGTATTATTTTTTTTTTTTTGCTTTTAAAGGTAAAGAAGAGATTTAGGGTCTTTTTGACCCCATATCTCTCCATAAAGAGGACCTCTCATCCCTTATTTCTATTACATTCCTTGTAATAGGAATAAAAGTGATAAAAAAAAGTTAAAGGTATAGTGTAAAAATTAAAATTAAAATAAATAAGATTTTTTTTTTAAAGCACCACCATCCCTCCATGAAGCGAGCACATACGTAAGTCGCGCACGCATATGTAAATGGTATTTGCATCTCACATGTGAAGTATCGCCCCGATCGAGCAATAATTCTAGCATCAGACCTCTTCTGTAACTCTGAACAGGCAACCTGTAAAAAATTTTAAAGCTTTGCTCATGGAGACTTTTAACTACCATAGATTTTTGCCATTCCACGAGCATGCACAATTTTAAAGTTTGACACGTATCTATTTACTCGGCGTAACATCATATTTCACATTTTACAAAAAAGTTGCAGTGTATATTTTCTTCTTTTTTTTTTTATTATTAATTAAAGTGCATTTTTCTCCAAAATTTGCGTTTGCAACACCGCTGCGCAAATACAGTGTGATATAAAATATTGCAACGACTGCCATTTTTATTCTCTAGGGTCTCTGCTAAAAAAAAAAAAAAGTATAATGTTTGGGGGGTTATAAGTAATTTTCTAGCAAAAAATACTGCTTTAAACTTGTAAATGAAAAGTGCCAGAAAAAGCCTGGTCTTCAAGTGGTTAAAGTGTCCGTAAAGCCCAAACTTTTGTTTTAGTTTTCCTTCAAGTAGGGAAGGGTTAAAACCCATATGGAGTTATTGTTGTCTACCCATGTCCTGCAACCCTGTTCTGAAGATGCAACCTTTTACCGGGCTCTCCTGAACGATCGGGGACCCCGGGAAGGATGCAACCATTCTTTGATCTGCTGCTTTGGAGCCCAGGAGAGAGATCTGGGGTCTCATAGACCCCAGATCTCTCCATAAAGAGAACCTGTCATGACCCATTCTATGACAAGGGATGTTGTTCCTCTCTTGTGATAGTGATAGTGAGTAAAAGAAATAAAAAAATATATATATTTTTTTAACCACTTAAGGACTAGCCTTGTTTTGGATTTTAGGTGTTTACATGTTTAAAACAGGTTTTTCTGCTAGAAAATTACTTAGAACCCCCAAACATTATATATGTTTTTTCTTCTAACACCCTAGAGAATAAAATGGCGGTCATTGCAATACTTTTTTTTTGCACCGTATTTGCGCAGCCGTCTTAAAAGCGCACTTTTTTTGGAAAAAATTCACAAGACAACAGTAAAGTTAGCCGAATTTTTTTTTATATTGTGAAATATAATGTTACGCCAAGTAAATTGATACCCAACATGTCACGCTTGAAAATTGCGCCTGCTTGTGGAATGGCGTCAAACTTTTAAACTCAAAAATCTCCATAGGCGACGTTTAAAAAATTCTACAGGTTGCATATTTTGCGGTACAGAGGAGGTTCAGGGCTAGAATTATTGCTCTCGCTCTACCGGTCGCTGCGATACCTCACATGTGTGGTTTGACCACCGTTTTCATATGCGGGCGCTACTCGCATATGCGTTCGCTTCTGCGCGCAAGCTCGTCGGGACAGGGGGGTTTTAAAAATTTTTTTTTCATTTTTATTATTTATTTTACAATATTTTATTTATTTTTACACTGTTTAAAAAAAAAAAAATGGTGTCACTTTTATTCCTATTACAAGGAATGTAAACATCCCTTGTAATAGAAAAAAGCATGACAGGTCCTCTTAAATATGAGATCTGGGGTCAAAAAGACCTCAGATCTCATATTTACACTAAAATGCAATAAAAAAAAAAAAAAAAAGTAATTTAGAAAAATGACATTTGAAAAAATGTGCCTTTAAGAGGCGTGGACGGAAGGGACGTTTTGACGTCGCTTCCGCCCAGCAGTGTCATGGAGACGAGTGGGCGCCATCTTAGCCTCACTCATCTCCAGACACACCACGGAGAAGGACGCGATCGCCTCCGCCGCTACCGACGGCTCCGGTAAGCGGCGGAGGGCACCGGTTCGCGGCGGGAGGGGGGGGGGGCCTCTCCCGCCGCCGATTAAAGTGATCTTACGGCGAATCCGCCGCAGGGACCACTTTTATCTAAAAGTCGGCCGCCGCACAAAAACGGGGATACCGGGGTTATGGCAGCTGGCTGCTGCCATAACAACGATATCCTCGTTCAAAGTTTGGACGTACATCGTCGTGCGGCGGTCTTGAAGTGGTTAAAGCAGTTCCCCCGTGCTCACGCGCAAAGGTGAGCGCAAACGTCGGTCCTGCAAGCATATGTAAACAGTGATCGCACCACTCATGTGAGGTATCACAGCGAACGTCATACACATTTTTGTAAAAATTCTCCTTCGAAAATCTACCAGTTGTATAGTGAGCTTAAGATTATAGCCAGAGATCAGCTTTCAACTTTCTCTACTCTAATCTAAAACTAGAATAAAAAATCTGGCCAAGAGTTGGGCTTTAAAATTCTGGACTCATTTCTCTGTTTTGGGTTTATGACAGGTACACTTTAACCTAAATATGAGCCATTAATTAAAATGACAGCAGAGTCACACGTTCTGTGCCGTATTGCTAAGCCTTTCCATCGGAGAAGTCTCTTATCACCTCCTGGCCTGGTTCCTGCTGTTTACTCTCTGCGTTCCCCATGCCAGCCACCAACAGGATGCATGGGCTGCCCCGGGGGCCGCGTCACTGTCACATAGTGCTTACCACACATTGCTGGTTTGGGGGCCCTTTACTCAGTCTATTTCCTGCGGCCCCAGTGTGAGAGCCAGATAAGTCCCCTGAGAACCTTCTGACATATTGTGGTGCTGGAGGGCACTGAGCTCGGGTCTACAGGAATATGGCAGACCTGTGGTGTGGAGGACGGCGACCCCTCTCCATCGCCCTCACCTTGTGGGTGAGCACTGTGATGTCCCTGGTGACAGAAGAAGGTAGGTTTTCTGTTTGGGTGGGTAGAGGGGGTGGGGCTGATTCATGAGGGTTTTATGACCACAAAGTCTTGACACAACCAAGACGCTCCATCCATCATCCATCCAAGGAGCTCCATTCATCATCCATCCAAAGAGCTCCATCCATCATCCATCCAAGGAGTTCCATTCATCATCCATCCAAAGAGCTCCATTCATCATCCATCCAAGGAGCTCCATCCATCATCCATCCAAGGAGTTCCATCCATAATCCATCCAAGGAGCTCCATTCATAATCCATCCAAGGAGCTCCACCCATCATCCATCCAAGGAGCTCCATCCATTATACATCCAAGGAACTCCATCCATCATCCATCCAAGGAGCTCCATTTATCATCCATCCAAGGAGCTCCATCCATAACCCATCCAAGGAGCTCCACCTATCATCCATCCAAGGAGCTCCATCCGTTATCCATCCAAGGAGCTCCATTCATCATCCATCCAAGGAGCTCCATCCATCATCCATCCAAGGAGCTCCATCCATCATCCATCCAAGGATCTCCATCCATCATCAATCCAACGTCGTGTAGAAAAATATCCCAAAACGTATCTGTCGATGTCCCATCTGTGACCTAACCTCCTTCACCTGTGGATCTTGGGAAAATAATTCCTGGCTTTGAGTGGTATTCCAAGTTCAGTCTAACATTCAATCTGAGGAGAAAATATCCTAAGAACATTTGATCAGAAAGGAAAATAGCCTAAGAACATTCAATTACAAGATTTTGCCTTATTTGCACACAACCACAATAGCTCTACACATTTTTTGATTCATAGACACCCTATGTGTACATGTAGGGAGGATGGAAATGTTCGCTTTCACATACACACTGATATGATAATTAACACAACACCGATCACTTTCATATAGACAAAAAATAAAACACTAAAGTGGTATTAAAACGAAAACCAAAAATGTAATATATTGCAGTTTACCAATCATTAGTTGTGGTGGCTGCATTTGTTTTCTTTAGTCTTTTTTTCCATCTGTTTTCACCTGATGGTCTGGCCAGTACCGCACCTTCTGTATTAGAGCGCCCCCACACTGGATGAAGGAGCAGCTTTGGACAGCAGCATTGTCGATCAGGGGGGAGGGGAGTGTTAGATGTATTAGCAGATTTAAATACAGTAACAAATTGAACCATAAACTGCAGCTCACACTTTATAAATGTTACAATTACAGATCATGTGACCTGGTGTTGCCCATTTATCTTCCAGACCTGCTCCTCCTGTCAAGAGACCAGGACATCCCTCACTGCTTTTCCCATAACTTCATGAAGATCACATGTTACTGGGGGGCCGAGGAGCTAGAGACGGGCCGAGATGTGACCTGTGGATTTTATTACTCCTATGAAGAGTGAGTCCATAATTTACTGAACTATTTACAGATCTCCCGTGTGAAGAACTGTACGGCACTGCTTTTTGCTGATAGAGCATGCTGGGGCTTGTAGTTCCATAACAGCTCTTCTCATCCACTGGGTGGTGGCCCACTGACCCTCCCCCAGGTCTCCAGCCAGCTGCAGATCAACCTCCCACATAGTGCCCCAACCTTCAAGTGGTCCACAGTTCCCCCAGGCCCACTGACATCTCTCAGCCTCCACAGTGCCCCCCCCCCGCCCACTGTCAGCTCTCAGCCTCCACAGTGCTCCCCACACCCACTGACAGCTCTCAGCCTCCACAGTGTCCCCCACACCCACTGACAGCTCTTAGCCTCCACAGTGTCCCCCACACCCACTGACAGCTCTCAGCCTCCACAGTGCCCCCCACACCCACTGACAGCTCTTAGCCTCCACAGTGCCCCCCACACCCACTGTCAGCTCTCAGCCTCCACAGTGTCCCCCACACCCACTGATAGCTCTCAGCCTCCATAGTGTCCCCCACACTCACTGTCAGCTCTCAGCCTCCACAGTGTCCCCCACACTCACTGTCAGCTCTCAGCCTCCACAGTGCCCCCCACACCCACTGACAGCTCTTAGCCTCCACAGTGCCCCCCACACCTACTTACAGCTCTCAGTCTCCACAGTGCCCCCACCTACTTACAGCTCTCAGTCTCCACAGTGCCCCCCACACCCACTTACAGCTCTCAGCCTCAACAGTGTCCCCCACACCCACTGACAGCTCTCAGCCTCCACAGTGCCCCCCACACCCACTTACAGCTCTCAGCCTCAACAGTGCTCCCCACACCAACTGACAGCTTTTGGCCTCCACAGTCCTACCCAGCCTTATACAGTGTCCCCCAGCCTGCTGCAGACTGAGCCACCAGCCCTTCACAGTGACCCCAGCAGTGTCCCACAGTGCACCCCATACTTCCCAGCCCCCTTCAGAAACCTCATCCCCTACAGGGCCACCAAGTCTGCTAAGAAGTCCCCTAACACCCCCCACAACCGCAATCCCCTGCAGTGACATCCTGCTCCATCCAGAGCCTTACTCTGATTTCCCTGCACACTGTGAGCTCCTCACAATTTGCATGAGAAGCTGCAGCAAGCCATTTAAAGCCCACCTCATTTCCTGGATAGAGGACATCCAGCATCAGATTCTAACCTTTCCCATCCGAGCCTTATTGCCCCTTTCATTCTTTGGATTTTAGTTCTTTAAAAATGTAGCACTACCTCCGTGGGAGTTGCAAATGTCAGGGTTCCCCACTGCTACAC
This sequence comes from Lithobates clamitans, assembly GCA_037952925.1. Classification (NCBI taxonomy): domain Eukaryota; kingdom Metazoa; phylum Chordata; class Amphibia; order Anura; family Ranidae; genus Lithobates; species Lithobates clamitans. The sequence continues at coordinate 71,027 of JBBGZY010002366.1, read as the reverse complement.
AGCCAGGCACATAAAATCTTCAACTTTCATCCAGACACAGTGAACAGTCCTTGAGCTTTGCTTTTTAGCGTTTTATTAGAAGGTAATAACTTGGATGGGGATAGGAATTATGGGATGCCCAACTTGACAGTAACAAAAACCCGGGACAACTTCCTCCTTATATACAGCTCCTCCTGCACAACTCTGCTTGATCCTCTTTACAGCTCCTCTTGATCCTCCTGCACAACTCTGCTTGATCCTCTGTATAGCTCCGATTGATTAATTCCTTTTAGAAACTATCAATCTCTGTTAGATTAGCAACAGCCCCTTACAGGCTAGGAACTCTCAGTCCTTGTCCCAGCTCTACTGGTCCCAGCTCTACTACTGCAGGAAATGCTAGCCCACTGTTTCCCTTCTCACCAGTCTACCTGACTGGCCCTCTTCACCAGTCTACCTGACTGGCCCTCTTCAGCAGTCTACCTGATTGACCCTCTTGACCAGTCTACTCAACTGAGTATTCACCAGTCTATCCGACTGACCCTCTGCACCAGTAAACCCCATCGCCCTTCTTCACCAGTCTACTCAACTGACTTTTCATCAGTCTCCCCCAACTGACCCTCTTCGTCAGTCTACCCGACTGACCCTCTTCACCAGTCAACCCCACCGACCTTCTTCACCAGTCTACCCGACTGACTTTTCATCAGTCTCCCCAACTGACCCTCTTCACCAGTCTACATTACTAACTCTTCATCAGTCTAGCTGACTGACCCTCTTCACCAGTCTACCCAACTGACCCTCTTCACCAGTCTACATTACTAACTCTTTACCAGTCTACCTGACTGACCCTCTTCACCAGTCTACCCGACTGACCCTCTTCACCAGTCTAACCGACTGACCCTCTTCACCAGTCTAACCGACTGACCCTCTTCACCAGTCTAACCGACTGACCCTCTTCACCAGTCTACATTACTAACTTATCACCAGTCTACCCAACTGACCCTCTTCACCAGTCTACCTGACTGACTCTTCACCAGTCTTCCCGACTGACCCTCTTCACCAGTCTACCAGACTGACTCACTGGAGATCTCCCAGGGCAAGGCTGAAGACTTAAGCACAATGCTGTCTTCAAGAGAGACTGGCTCTCTCTTTGTAAGTCCCTGCACCGTGCTATAGTACTCACACTGTCCTTCCTTGCTCCTGCTGCCTCTCAGGAAAGACTCCTTCCAACTTCTTCGCCTCAAGGGCCACCGACAGTCTCCTCAGCACTGCATCTCCATCTTCCACCTGGCTCCTTGCCCAGCATGACTCTCCTCTGTTGAAGGGCTCACTTATTCCCCTGCCAGGCCCTCCTCCTGGCGATTGGCTAAGGGCCCCTAAATATGCAGGACAACCCTCCTAGCCTCTGCCCTCTAGCTTCCAGAACATTCTCCAACATTCCAGAACCAGGGGGAGGAACCAGAGAGCTGCCTGTACGAGTCATGCTGCCCTGAACTCTAATAACCCTGACCCAATTACAGACTCATATGATTAAACATGAGCCAGGATATAGTTTGCCTACACTCACACTAGTAGCACACTAGAGGGTGCTACACATAGAAGCTCAGCATTACAAGTGGGCGTTGCCTATGCAAATGCAGTCTGCCTTGGAACGCCACCTCCTCCAGACTGACACCCACCCATCAAGGCATTTTGATTTTTGCATAACGCCTCCCAAGAGCCAGCCAACTGCTTGCGTCAGGACTAAGGGCTCTTGAGGGGAGAACTAAAGCAGGGTGCTTTAGTGTTTTCATAAGCTATGTACAGCACCCTGCTGGCCCCTCCCACCAGCCATGATCTGCTGGCATTACGTAGAGAAGTATAGAGACCCAGTAATGGCATCACTAGGACTAAAATGAGGCATGTAATGAAAACAGAAAGGTTTATTTAAAAATATCAGTAAAATGTTGATAAGGGAGGAGAGGAGCAACCAAGGAAGGCAAAATATAAACAGATTTATCTATTTCTTAATTCAATTATAAACAAAACGTTTTGGGGTGGAGCTTCACTTTAATGCTGGAACAGATCAGTTTTCCGATTTTTCTTTGTTTCTTTAGAGTTTTTGTTCTCCGCAGAGAACCCGAGGAGGAATGTGACATCACCATCCAAAACACGAGCCCCGCGCTGTACGTCTGCGAGCATGATGACGTCCGGCTGTTCAATTACCTCCACGTGTTCATCAAGGACAAGAGTACCAATCAGATCCTGCGCAACCGCACCATCCAGGTTGAGATGATCGGTAAGGAAATTCAGTGATTGCTATTATGTTCCTTCTCAGATGTAGGATTGCTAGGGGTTGTGAAGACAGGGCAGGGACAAGGGGTGGGCAGGAGGGGCGGCTGGCTGCCCTGGGCACCACAAGGAGATTGGGGGGGGTGATTTGTGCCAGGAGGAGGGGGAATTTGGAGGGGAGGTGTCAGGAGGTAAGAATTGCTCTAGAAGGGGAAATGTTGGTAAATGTGCTAGAAGTGGTGAATTGGGGGTATTTGTGTTGGGAAGGGGGATGGATGAAGAGGATTTGTGCTAGGAGGGGGGATTTAGGGGGGTTTGCACTTGAAAAGGTAATATGGTCGGGGGAGATTTGTGCTAAGATTGGAATTTTTTTTTGGGGGGGGGGGGTATTAGTAAGGATGATCGGAGGTATTTGTGCTATTAAGGGAAATCATGGGGGGGGGCATTTGTGCTGGGAGGGGGGATACAGAGTGGGGGGGAGAGGATTTACACTCAGAGGGGATATTTGAGGGGTAGAGAATTTGTGCTAGGAGGGGGGATTAGGGGGTTTGTACTAGAAAAGGTAACATGGTGGGGGGGGGGCATTTGTGCTAAGATCTGAATTTTTTTTTGGGGGGGGGGATTTGTTCTAGTGGGGATGATTGGGGGGGTATTTGTGCTAGGAGGGGAAATTGGGTGGAGGAGATTTGTACTAGGAGGGGGGATTTGAAATATGGAGGAGAGGATTTATGTACGAAGGGGAAATTTGAGGGGTAGATGATTTGTGCTAGGAGGGGCGATTTGGGGGGGTTTGTGCTAGAAAAGATAGTATGGTGGAGGGTTTGTGCTAAGTTCATGGACCCCCAGGTATAGGGTGGGTTGACATTTCACCTCAGGGTGTAGGTTATTAGGCATGGTGGAATGTGACCAGAGGTAGAAAAATGGGCGCCAGTCACTTTTAAAGCAGAACAAAGTGTTTATTGGTCACTTTTTTTGTGGGGAGTGGAAAAATTGGGCGCCAGATAGATGTTAGATGACTCGACATTGTATTTTTGGGAATACCCTCCAAGCCAAGCAGGATGAGGCAAAAGAACAAACAGTGACTGACACATAGAGAGGAAACAATTTTTACTGACTTGTGTGTATTTTTAGGAATATTCCCAAATCCCGGCAATATCAGGTTTACCTGGGATGAGCGCAGAGACCAGATCCGTGTGAATTGGGACCCTCTGGAATTTGAATTCCCATTTGTTCTGCAGTACGAGGTTCAGTATTGGCCGGAGAATTCCACAGATGTACAGCGAAAGGTGATTTCTTTGGCCGTGACCCAGGAAGAAACCATTTATATTATATGACATTATATATATATATTGTATCTCTGAACAGATTGTGCTGGAAGACGAACTAACGCTGTCTCAGCTCATGCCGGACCTGCGCTACCAGCTCCGCGTCCGCACATCCTGGACGGGTGAGAATGCAATCTGGGGGCCGTGGTCAGAGGTGATAACATTCGACAGTCCGGGATATTCAGGTATCATTTCTATCACTATCATCATTGTTAAGGCCTAACTCCCACCAAAATGTCTTTCTTAGCTTTGAATAAAGCTACAATTTCTGTCAGATTTTACATTTCTTTTTGTGTCCCCTTTGGGGAGATTTTTGTTCACTTCCTGTGACACCAGTAAAGAAATGGGAGGGGTGGCTGTCACTGGGATAGGAAGGCACAGACACTATTAAAACATTGTCAGAGGATCTAGTTCTCCCGCTGCCCAATCTGAGGCCTAGGGGCCGCATGTGGTTTTCTGACACTTTTTGTGCCACCCTGGGGCCCCTAAACACACAAATCTCTGTGTTTCCTTATTGCTCTGTTATAGCAGTGATCTCTAGCAGTCTTGTGTAATGTATCTCCAGTCTATAAAGAATATTACCTCTCCAACAACTCATTATGTCTGCAGTCTCTAACCATCTCCTGTATCATGTCTGCAGTCTCTGACCATCTCTTATATCATGTCCGCAGGCTCTGACCATCTCCTGTATCATGTCTGCAGTCTCTGATCATCTCCTGTATCATGTCTGCAATCTCTGACCATCTCCTGTATCATGTCTGCAGTCTCTGATCATCTCCTGTATCATGTCTGCAGTCTCTGACCATCTCCTGTATCATGTCTGCAGTCTCTGACCATCTCTTATATCATGTCTGCAGTCTCTGATCATCTCTTATATCATGTCTGTAGTCTCTGACCATCTCCTGTATCATGTCTGAAGTCTCTGACCATCTCCTGTATCATGTCTGCAGTCTCTGACCATCTCTTATATCATGTCTTCAGTCTCTGACCATCTCCTGTATCAAGTCTTCAGTTTCTGACCATCTCTTATATCATGTCTGCAGTCTCTGATCATCTCTTATATCATGTCTGCAGTCTCTGACCATCTCCTGTATCATGTCTGCAGTCTCTGACCATCTCCTGTATCATGTCTGCAGTCTCGGACCATCTCCTCTATCATGTCTGCAGTCTCTGACCATCTCGTGTATTATGTCTGCAGTCTCTGACCATCTCTTATATCATGTCTGCAGTCTCTAACTATTTCCTGTATCATGTCTGCAATCTCTGACCATCTCCTGTAAAATGTCTGCTGTCCTGTATCATGTCTGTTGTCAGGTGACCTTAAAAATACCGCCCACTAGCGCCTGAAAAGCACTGCTAAAATGCAGCTAAAGCACCGCAAGAAAGACCGGCGCTTTTGAGCTGTTTTAGCGGCGCTTCAGCGTGAAAGGGGTCTAAATCCTATTTATTCCTATGGATGCTCCGGTGATGTGAGATCCTCCATGGAAATAATTTATTGACTGGTTCTTTTGGGATCTGATCGCCTATATGCACCCAGATCGGTCATAAATATGAATGTCTGGGCAGAGGCGGCTCTCTAATTAGGCAAATCAGACGGTCGCCTAAGGCCTCGCGCTCACAGGGGCCTCACGACCGTCTAATTTGCCTGACAATGGGAAAGGAGGAGAGCCCAGCATCGGAAAGGATTGAGCTGCCTACGGATGGGTGGGACCGATCCAGAACACCGGGACTGCACTGTCTGATAACACCTTCCCCTGCCGCCTTCTCATCTCTTTTACAGGCTCAGGCAGTGCTGTACGGGGTGAGTCACTGGCCCCGGCCGTGCCGCTATGATTCCTGTAAAAAAAAAGCCGCACCAGTGATCACAGGGGAGGTGAGCAATGTCAGCTCAGCCTGTCCTGTACAGGTCCTCTATGATTGTCTATGAGGATGCTGGAATCAGCTCACACACCACCCGCAGATGATGCTCTGTCCTCTGCACATCCTGCAGATAGGTGTGCTGGAGGGCTGACAGGTGGGCGTGGCCAGCGGAGGCAAAACATCTCATTGCTCTCCGTGCTTGGAGACTAATGAGCTGCAGACTGCGTGGTTGACTGCTTGGTGAAGCCCTGCCCCCCACATGTTTTGTGGATTCACCCCAGCAACGCAGAGGCTGCTCAGAGTGCCTGAGTGTCAGTAGTCTGATAAGTTTGGGGATTGGGGTGAGTCCGATGACATGGACGATCCATTATTCTGCACACTGATACATGACCGCTCTGTTCATCACCCAGCAAACCACTCCTCTTCCATGTGACCCTCTCGTCTCCCACCTCTCCCCCTCTCCCCGTCTTCATCCCCATCCCTCTCTCTCCCCCCTCTTCCTCCCCATCCCTCTCTCTCCCCCCTCTTCCTCCCCATCCCTCTCTCTCTTCCCCCCTCTTCCGCTTCTCTCTCCCTCCTCCCCCTTTCTCCCCCTGTTCATCCTCATCCCTCTCTCTTCCCCCCTCTTCCGCCTCTCTCTCCCTTTTCCTCCTCTCTCCCCCCTCTTCAACCCCCTCCCTCTCTCTCTTCCCCCCTTCCCCCTCTTCTGCCTCTCTCTCCCTCCTCCCCTCTCTCCCCCCTCTTCAGCCCCATCCCCCTCTCTCTCCCCCTCCCTCTCTCCCCCTCCTCCCTCTCTCCCTCTCCTCTTTTCCCCCTCTCCTCACCCTCTCCTCTCTTCCCTTCCCTCTCTTCCCTTCCTCCGCTCTCTCCCCCCCTCCCCTTCTCCTCCTCCTCCCCTCTCTCTCTCCCCAATCTCTTTCCCACTCTCCCCCTCCTCCTCTCACCCCTCCCCCATTCTCTCCCCCTCCCTCTTCATCCTCATCCTTCTCACTTCCCTCTCCCCCCTCCTCTCTCTCCCCCTCTCCTCCTCTTCCCCTCTCTCCCTCCAATCATCTTCTCACTCTCCCCCCCCCATCTCTTTTCCCCCTCTCCCCCCTCCTCTCTAACCCCTCCTCTCTTCCCCTCTCTCCTCTGTTCCCCCCTCCTCTCTCTCCCCCTTTCCTCCTCTTCCCCTCCCTCCCTCTCTCTCACTCCTCTCCTCTCTCCCCCCTCTCCCCCTCCTTCCCTCTCTCCTCTTACCCCTCCCCCACTCTCTCCCCCTCTCTCTTCATCCTCATCCCTCTCACTCCCCTCTCTCTTCCCCCCTCCCCCCCCCCCCCCACTATCTCTCTCTCTGTCTCCCCACCTCTCACTCTTCCCCTCCCTCTCTTCTCCCCTTTCTTTTTCCTCTCTCTCCAGTCCTCACTTATCCCTCTCTTTGTCTCTCACCCCACACTATTTTGCTCCCCTTTTCTCTGTTTCTCCCCACCTCTCTCCCACCCCACCCCTCCCCCCACTCTCTCACATATTTTCCTACTTCCCTCTTTCTCTCCTCTCTCTTCTTCCCTTTCACTCTCCTTGTTCACCCCTTTTACTCCCCCCTCTCTTTCTCCCCCTCTACACTAGTTTGTCTTTTCCTGACACTGCAGTACAAAGAAATTCAGCAGGTGCTTTTCTGTATTCAGGTTCTCTGACCATAGTAAATGCACTGGCTGTGTCCACAGCAGGTATGCGGCATAGTGCATATCCTGGTGTGATATGATCCAATGACATGCTGGACATCCTTGAGGACTGGCCATGGGTCAATTGCCATCAGTTCATTGTACAATGTACAATGCAATGTATTCATTTTTATTGCTTGAATTATTTTTATTATTATGAGTGGGGCCTCATGTCTAAGTTTTGCCTAAGGCCTCACAAAGCCTAGAGCCGCCTCTGTGTCTGGGCATTGACATGAATGGAGGGAAAGGCGGTAAAAAGTGGTGGTTGAAAATAATTTTTTCTTTGGCACGCTCTATTTTCAAGTCATATCAGACGGAAGTTCTTCATGGTGCTCCTAGATAAGAGATCATTAGTGTGAGAGGCTCCTCGAGGTTCCTCACCGGCTCTCACTGTGTCCTCTTTTCAGACATCGCCGGCTTGAAATGCTTCACCTCCGACCTGACTCTGGTGTGCTGTCAGTGGAAAGAGAAGAAGGAGAATCATCCGCTGTCATCCCAGGAAGTCTTCTATAGATACAGGTAGGCTGGGACAAGGTCATGCAGTGCCCAGGGCAAAGAAGCCAAACTGCGCCCCCCCCATAGGGGGTCCTACACCCAGCAGTCACTCGCTTGTCAAAATCACTGCCGCTGTCACTACTCCTGTCAGCCTTGTAACAGAAGAAAGGGCGCCCCCCCATCCCTACAGTAAACCATTGTGCCCAGGGCAGCCGCCCCTCCGGCCCACCCCTTGTCCAGATTCTGCAGGTAGGGGGATGACTGCACTGTTATTAACCACTTGATCTCTGGAAGATTTAACCCCCCGTCATTCATGACCAGGCCTTTTTTTGTGATACGGCACTGCATTACTTTAACTGACAATTGCGCGGTCGTGCGACGCTGAACCCAAATAAAATTTATATCATTTTTTTCCCACAAATAGAGCTTTCTTTTGGTGGTATTTGATCACCTCTGCGATTTTGAAAAAACTAAAATATTTTTTACTTTCTGCTATAAAAAAACATCCAATAAAAAGACTGATTTTTTTTTTTCAGCAGTTTCGGACAGGGGTCTCCAGACTTTTTAAACAAAGGTCCAGTTTACTTGTCCATCAGGCTTTAGGGGGGCAGACTGTGGCCTGTGGGAACGGAAAATTCTATGGTGTCAGTGGGAATAATAGTGCCCTGTGATTGGTGAAAGTGGGAGGAATAGTGCCCCATCATTGGTGTCAGTGGGAGGAATAGTGCCCCATCATTGGTGTCAGTGGGAGGAATAGTGCCCCATCATTGGTGTCAGTGGGAGGAATAGTGCCCCATCATTGGTGTCAGTGGGAGGAATAGTGCCCCATCATTGGTGTCAGTGGGAGGAATAATGTCTCATTGATTGTATCAGTGGGAGGAATAGTGCCCCATCAATGGTGTCAGTGGGAGGAATAGTGCCCCATCATTGGTGTCAGTGGGAAGAAATAGTGCCCCATCATTGGTGTCAGTGGGAGGAATAGTGCCCCATTCTGTGTATCAATGGGAGAAATAGCACCCCATCCTTGGTGTCAGTGAGTGGAATAGTGCCCCATTGATGGTGTCATTGGGAGGAATAGTGCCCCATCAATGGTATCAGTGGGAGGAATAGTGCCCCATCAATGGTATCAGTGGGAGGAATAGTGTCCCATCATTGGTGTCAGTGGGAAGAAATAGTGCCCCATCGATAGTGTCAGTGGGAGGAACAGTGCCACAAGGGCCAGATAAAGGCAAGCAAAGGGCCACATCTGGCCCCAGGGCCGCAGTTTGGAGACCCCTGGTTTAGGGCAATATATATTCTGCTACATATTTTTGGTAAAAAAAAAAAAAAAAATCACAATAAGCGTATATTAATTGATTTGCACAAAAGTTATAGAGTCTACAAACTATGGAATATTTATTTATTTTTGTACTAGTAATGGCGGCGATCGGCGACTTATAGCGGGACTGCGATATTGCAGCGGACAATCGGACACTAACTGACACTTTTTGGGGACCAGTGACACTAATACAGTGATTAGTGCTAAAGAATATGCACTGTCACTGAACTAATGACATTGGCTGGGAAGGGGTTAACATCAGGGGCGATCAAAGGGTTAACTGTGTGCCTAGCCAGTGTTTATATTTGTACGGTGTGAGGTGCTTTTACTAGGGGAAGAGATGGATTTTATTCCCTGCTGTGCAGAGACGCAAACTCCATCCCCCCCCTTCGTCAGAATGGTGTTCTGCCTTCTTTACATAGGCAGATCGCCATTCTGGCTCTCTGCCTGACGATCGGTGGGTGCCGGAGGATATTGGGTACCGCACTTAAAGGACCCCTTTTTTTTTTTGTGACTGCCTGGGGGGGATGGGCCTTCACTATGGCCACTATGGATGGCCGTCACTGGGTGTTCAGTAAGTTTGAGGTCAGGACTCTCAGGCTATTCTTTGCAGTTAGAATGTGTGAATGGAGAAAATACTGCAATATGACCACTAGATGGAGCTGAGGAGCATACTTATTTCTAATGATAGCTCCATTTAGGGGCCATAGATCAGGATTTTCTACTGTTCACACGTTTGATCTGCAGAGAATATAGTCTGAGAACATTAGATTTTGCCCCATTAGCCCAGAATTAATTAATCCACATGAAGATTTTTTTTTTTTTTTTTTTTTATAAATACACTTTTTTTTAGGAATAATTGTCCCCTATATGTATTTGAAAGCTGCCAAAATAAATGAGTTTATATATCTGATTTCATTTTGATTTCTTTCTGTATTCTGTGGATTTAACTAGCTGTATATGCGTTCTTCATATGCAGAGAAGCAGAATGGCAGAGCTGCAAGCAAGAGGTCATGTTTACAGACTGTGACTGCTCCTTCTTGGCCAGAAATGACAGTGCGGTCTCCTTAAAAATTAGAACGAGGTCTTCTGGGAATGGAAATTGGAACTTGTACTACCCAAAGTCTTTCTGGATCCACCATGTGGGTAAGTAGTCATATATATATATATAGATATATATATATATCTATATACACCCTGTTTCCCCGAAAATAAGACCTAGCGTGATTGTCGGTGATGGCTGCAATATAAGCCCTACCCCCCAAATAAGCCCTACCCTAAAAATAAGACCTACAAGGACTTTAGCTAGGGCTTATTTGGGGGGTAGGGCTTATATTGCAGCCATCACCGACAATCACGCTAGGTCTTATTTTCGGGGGAAACAGTTGGGAAAAAGCTCAGATAGTTTGGAGTTGGGAACCATAGCTTGAAGAAGTGCCTTGAAGTTGTATTTTAGCTTCAAATGTATTTGCAAATGTATGTAACAAAAACCCAATCTGAGCTCCCGATATGTTGTTGCTCCATGGAATATTCAATTGCCTTTGGGGGATACCAACAAAGAGGCACTATTCCTCCCACTGATACCAACAATGAGGCACTATTCCTTCTGCTGACACCAAGAATGGGGCACTTTTCCTCTCACTGACACTAATAAAGGGTGGCTATTCCTCACACAGACACCAACAATGGGGCCACTCCTTTCACTGACACCAACAATGGGGCACTATTCCTCCCAGTCACACTAACAATGAGGCACTATTCCTCCTACTAGTACCAATTATGGAGCACTATTCCTCCCACTGACACCAACAATGGGGCCATTCCTTCCACTGACACCAATGATGGGGCACTATTCTTCCAAATAATACTAATGATGAGGCACTATTCCCCCCACTGACACCAATGATGGGGCACTATTCCCCCCACTGACACCAACGATGGGGCACTATTACTCCTAATGACAACAACGATGGGGCACTATTCCTCCCACTGACACCAACGATGGGGCACTATTCCCCCCACTGACACCAACGATGGGGCACTATTCCTCCCACTGACACCAATGATGGGGCACTATTCCCCCCACTGACACCAACAATGGGGCACTATTCCTCCCACTGACACCAATGATGGGGCACTTTTCCTCCCACCAATACTAAGGATGCCAAGTTTCGTTTGTATTTCTCAGTGCACTGCCTTACCCATGTGTACAATTTCTTTATACTGGTTATAGACTAATTTGAGCAGCTGCTATTTTTTTTCTCTGTTACAAATAAATCTGATGCCATTCTGTGTGATCGCAGTGCTCCTACCAGTACCGGTACTGCAGGTCCAGCAGCTGCCCGGGAACATTCTGGCTCTGAACTGGTCAAGCCCTCTGCTGCAGCTGGAGAAACACCTGATGTACCAGATCCGGTTCTCGCAGGACGGGGAGGAGACATGGACGGTATTGTATAGGAAGTCATTGTGATAGAAAGACAATTGTATTTGGGGAAGAACCAATCTGTGGACAAACGTTCCCAAAGAGATGGTAGAGATAGTAGAGATGGTAAAGATGGTAGGGATGGTAGAGATGGTAGAGATGGTAGGGATGGTAGAGATGGTAGGGATGGTAGAGATGGTAGAGATGGTAAAGATGGTAGAGATGGTAGAGATGGTAGGGATGGTAGGGATGGTAGAGATGATAGAGATGGTAGGGATGGTAGAGATGGTAGAGATGGTAAAGATGGTAGAGATGGTAGGGATGGTAGAGATGGTAGAGATGGTAGAGATGGTAAAGATGGTAGAGATGGTAGGGATGGTAGAGATGGTAGAGATGGTAAAGATGGTAGAGATGGTAGAGATGGTAAAGATGGTAGAGATGGTAGGGATGGTAGAGATGGTAGAGATGGTAGAGATGGTAGGGATGGTAGAGATGGTAGAGATGGTAAAGATGGTAGAGATGGTAGGGATGGTAGAGATGGTAGAGATGGTAAAGATGATAGAGATGGTAGGGATGGTAGAGATGGTAGAGATGGTAGAGATGGTAAAGATGGTAGAGATGGTAGGGATGGTAGAGATGGTAGAGATGGTAGAGATGGTAAAGATGGTAGAGATGGTAGGGATGGTAGAGATGGTAGAGATGGTAGAGATGGTAGAGATGGTAAAGATGGTAGAGATGGTAGGGATGGTAGAGATGGTAGAGATGGTAGAGATGGTAGGGATGGTAGAGATGGTAGAGATGGTAAAGATGGTAGAGATGGTAGAGATGGTAAAGATGGTAGAGATGGTAGGGATGGTAGAGATGGTAGAGATGGTAGAGATGGTAAAGATGGTAGAGATGGTAGGGATGGTAGAGATGGTAGAGATGGTAGAGATGGTAAAGATGGTAGAGATGGTAGGGATGGTAGAGATGGTAGAGATGGTAGAGATGGTAAAGATGGTAGAGATGGTAGGGATGGTAGGGATGGTAGAGATGGTAGAGATGGTAAAGATGGTAAAGATGGTAGGGATGGTAGAGATGGTAGAGATGGTAGAGATGGTATAGATGGTAGGGATGGTAGAGATGGTAGGGATGGTAGAGATGGTAGAGATAGTAGAGATGGTAGAGATGGTAGAGATGGTAGGGATGGTATAGATGGTAGGGATGGTAGGGATGGTAGAGATGGTAGTGATGGTAGAGATGGTAGGGATGGTAGGGATGGTAGAGATGGTAGAGATGGTAGAGGCTTACAACTGTGGGATACTTTCCTAAAATGATAAGACAAAAAGGGGGTCCTTTTATAGCACTTAGACAGAAGAAGCGTAAGGTGTTACTAAACCCACTACAGTAAAATAAGTCTGTATATGGAACCTAAGGGGGTAATCCTCCGCATTGTGTAAAAAGGTTGCTTGATCCTGTCTTCTCTGATCCTCCCCTTCTTCCTCCAGTTTTTCCTAATTTTCGTAAAAAATTATTGTAAATAAGTAATTTTTCTCCTTCACTATTGTGCATCAATGAGGCTGCACTGAAAGCCACTGGTGAGGAGGCAGGAAGATGCAGCACTGATGGGCACTGATAGGTGGCACTTATGGACAATGATAGGTGGCATTGATAGGCGGCACTGATGGGCGGCACAGATGGGTACTGATGGGTGGCACTGATGGGCGGCACTGATGAGCAGGCACTGATGGGCATTGATGGGCACTGAAAGGCAGCACTGATGAGGAGGCAGTAATATGCAGCACTGATGGGCACTGATGGGCACTGATAGGCGGCACTTATGGACAATGATAGGTGGCACTGATGGGCGGCATTGATGAGCAGGCACTGATGGGCGGCACGGATATCCGGCACTTTTGGGCGGCACAGATGGGCACTGACGGGCAGCACTGATGAGCTGGCACTGATGGGCACTGAAAGGCAGCACTGACTGCATTACTGATGGGCACAAATTGGTATCACTGAAGGGCACAGATTGCTGTGACTGATGGACACAGATTGGCATCACCACTGGGCACTGACTGGAATCACTGATGGGCACTGCTGGGGCTGCACTGATGATCAGTGCCCTGATTACCTTTACCCATCTACCATGTGAGGAGATGCCGCTGGTTGGCTCTCCTCGCCTCACACTCTGTCAGTGTGAGGCGAGGAGAGCCGATAAAAGGCATTTCCATGTTTACATGTGACCGACTGTGATTGGACACCACAGATCACATGGGTAAAGGGCCACGTCATTGGCTCTTTACCGAGATTGGGGTTGTGCCGTGTCCCAGGGGAGGATGAGACTGGGTCAGCTTCACTGAATGAGAGAGGATTCCGCCTGCCATCATTAGACTACACGGCGGGTGGGAGGTAGTTAAACTGTTTTTTTAACCTCAGACATGAAATATGAACAAAGCATATCCCTCTACAGTGTGTATTTGTCTCAGTCCAGAGCACTAAGTGTCATTTCCGTCTGCTGCCTCCTTCTTCCACTATCAGCATGAGTCAGTTCTGAGAAAAACGGTGACAGGGGAGGGACCTCCAGCTGATTGACAGCCTCAGCTCTGTTCCTGTGTGCTGTGTGAAAGGGGGGGGGGGTTTCCCTTCCCTCCAATCAGCTCACAGAGTTATCCTCACTGAGCTCTGCAGAGTGTAACTTCAACTCTCCGCCCCGTTTTTTTTAATGAACTCTCAGACAAGCTTTATAAATTCAGCGCTTTGAACTGATGTAGAGAAGAGAATGCTGCAGATAAACAGGTACAACTTATGTAGGAGAATTTGTTTCCTCTCTCTGTATCACCTGAGGCCGGTCACTTCACTGGGTACATGGAAGGCTTTACAACCACTTAAGTTCATTTTTAATGTTATAATGAGAAGTGTCCCTTGTGCTGGTAGCTGCTCAGTTAGTTGAACTCTTCTGTCCTTTTCCAACCCCAACAGCGGTGATCTTCTGGTACTGTGGGGGTTAACCACTTGACCTCCGAAAGATTTACTCCCCTTCATGACCAGGCCATTTTTTTGCGATACGGCACTGCGTTACTTAAACTGACAATTTCGGGGTCATGTGACCCTGTACCCAAATAAAATTTTAGTCCCCCCCTCCCCCCCAAAAAAAAAATTCTAGCATATACAATTGTGACACAAGCCACATTGTAATTGAATGTTACTAAAAATGACCTTTCCTTTTCAATCTGCAGTGCTGTAATTCTCTATAAAATGCAATATGTCCACCAGGGGGCGTTCTGTATACAGGTGGCATACAGTGTGCCAGTCTGCAAAAGGATACAAGTCAGATTTTGGGCAACCCCTGCAACATGAATGTCATAAACGCCATTTCTGAGAGATCCCCAAAGGGAAACCACGTCTATAAGGGATGCAGACCCTGCCACTATCTTAAATAGAACCCTGCAAGTGCAGCAGCTGACTGATAATTATAAAAGCACTTCCATTTTTATTCACATTGCACATGGACACAGACAAACAGCTATTCCTTCAGAGCAACAATAAGTCAGAATCTGTAGCAAAGTTTGTTTAAATCCCTGCAATGTACATACAGTAGATCACCCTGAGGAGAATGTTTTTTTTTTTTTATAAACAAAAGTGGAGTTACTCTTTAAGGCAGGCTAAATCCAGTTCATTTTTAACATACAAGGCAGGAAGCCAGCTTCTGAATCGTTAACCCTTCGTTAGGAAAAACAATGGTCGAATCTAGTTTACAATTGATAATGAGATCTGCCAGCACAGTGCAAACAGGGATAATTATGGCAAACACAGCTTCAATGTATTAGGTTGGTGTACTATAAGCAGAGACTCAGAAATGCTTGTTGTTTATCAGATTCTGCAGATTCCACCTGGAGTCCGAAACAAGACGCTGTCCGTGGTGGCAGGAACCAGCTACGTCTTACAGCTGAGGGCAGCTTTAAGGCCATACAAAGTCCAAGGCTTCTGGGGTGACTGGTCAGCCAGAGTTACCATCAAAATTCCCTCCAGCACAGGTGAGATGGAAGTTGAAAAACCTTTATATACATGTAAGGGGGTGCTAGATCAGTTGGTATTGCCCCCCCCAGGTTATAAATAGTGGGTTGAAGAGTGAGTCAGTCCGGTGGAAAATTTAGAGAAGAGAATCATGTACCTGATCCCCTTGGGACTGTATTGGGCCCTCTTGGAGCGATACTGCAAGCAGCTGACATTTCCCCAGCTAGGGGATACCCACCTTGGAGGAAAGTACTGGCAGCAGCCACCGCTGAATATGGAAGTTGTATGCCTTGATGTTTGACTATTAAAGCATTGAAAACCAATTGTACTCATCTCTAATTTCATTGGTGGCCAATCCTGAAACTGGTACCCTGCTCAGCCGGGGGGAGGAAGCAGGGAGAAGTGTTGTGCCAAGATATTGTGTAAGTTTTGGTGAGCTGATTACTTTAAGCCGGGACCCACGCTAATGAAGAAATTGGGCAGGAGTCCTGGCTGTTAGTGGTACCCAACGTTTTCTTGGCCTTGCCTACAAACATATATATGGCATCCCTGGATCTCCAGTCTCCAATGGCATCCCTGAAACTCCAGTCCCCAATGGTATCCCTGGATCTCCAGTCTCCAATAGCATCCCTGGATCTCCAATCTCCAATGGCATCCCTGGATCTCAAGTCACCCATGGCATCCCTGGATCTCCAATCTCCAGTGGCATTCCTGGATCTCCATATGTATCCTTGGATATCCAGTCTCCAATGGCATCCCTTGGATCTCCAATCTACAATGGCATCCCTGTATCTCCAATCTCCAATGACATACCTGGATCTCCAATCTCCAATAACATCCATGGATCTCCAATCTCCAATAACATCCCTGGATCTCCAATCTCTAATGGCATCCCTGGACCTCCAATCTCCAATGGCATCCCTGAATCAACAGTCTCCAATGGTATCCCTGGCTCTCCAGTCTCCAATGGCACTCCTGGATCTCCAATGATATCCCTGAATCTCCAGTCTCCAATGGTATCCCTGGATCTCCAGTCTCCAATGGCATTCCTGGATCTCCAATGGTATCCCTGGATCTCCAATCTCCAATAACATCCCTGGATCTCCAATCTCCAATAACATAAATGGATCTCCAATCTCTAATAACATCCCTGGTTTTCCAATCTCCAATGACATCCCTGGATCTCCAGTCTGCAATGGCATCCCTGAATCTCAAGTGTCCAATAGCATCCCTGTATCTCCAATCTCCAATGGCATTCCTGGATCTCCAATGGCATCCCTGGATATCCAATCTCCAATGGCATCCCTGGATCTCCAATCTCCAACTACATCCCTGGATCTCCAATCTCCAATGATGTCCCTGGATCTCCAATCTCCAACTACATCCCTGGATCTCCAATCTCCAATGACGTCCCTGGATCTCGAATCTACAACTACATCCCTGGATTTCCAATCTCCAACTACATCCCTGGATTTCCAAACTCCAATGACACTCCTGGATCTCCAATGGCATCCCTGGTTCTCCAATGTGCATTTATAATTATTTAGAGTTTCACTCTTGAGTTATTATAATAGTATAGACTTACCTTTTTTTTTTACTTTTGCTATTAATATTATTATTACTTGTATTCTCTCGCTGTTAGTGCTGAAATGTTAGGCTATTAGGCCGTCCAAACTCCTGCAGAGCTTAAGGCTGAAAACAGACACTCAGGTTGTCATATTACAAAGGTGACATCTGGATTATACAGATGAAAACTATTTTACTCTCCTCCGGGGCCCAAGAGTGTCAGTTATCAGCTCAGAGATGAACTTTTGTGGGGGTTTGCAGCCTTATGTGTCATTGGTTTATGATATGTTGTTGATGGATGTCTTGGTTTCCTGCAGGGTGGATTATATTGGCAGTCGGTCTATGTCTTCTGTGCATCCTGGTGGCTGTATTGTTTATGTGCTGTAAGTTCCCATTTTTATACAGGTGAGCAAAACTTTATCCTATGATGACATTCTTACATTTTAGTGGCCACGCTGTCACCATCCCAACTCCTTGGTGGCCAAGCAGCCAGAACATAGCATTCTATCTAAGCTCCTTATGGGATATAACATTTAGTCTAGGTTCACATCTATGCGGCTGCGCTCGCTGCATTTTTCAGGCACGTTTTTCAGTGCATTTTACGTTTTTAAACCAGCGTTTTGTACATTTGTTTTTATGCATGCAGTTTTCATGCATTTTACGTTTTTTTTTCTCTTTAAACACACTGTAAAACACACTGTATATAGCTGGTTGCTAAGGAGGAGCCGGCCGCCGTGTCCTTAGCAACCGATGAGTCATCAACTGTCTGCAGGGTTCCCTGCTGAAAGCTGAATGTCAAAATGGATTTGGAGGGTACCCCCCCCACAATTTAAAGAAAAAATGGCATGCCCCCCCCCCCCAAAATCCACACCAGACCCTTATCTGAGTATGCAGCTCGGCAGGTCAGGAAAGGGAGAGGGCGAGCGAGCCTCCCCCCTCCTGAATTATATCAGGCCTGCATGCCCTCAATATAGGGGGGGGGGGTGGGTGCTTTGGGGCAGGGGGGGGCTCTGCACCCCCCCCCCACACCCCAAAGCACCTTGCCCCTATGTTGATGAGAGCCTCTTCCTGAGAACCCTAGCCGGTGGTTGTCTGGGTCTGCAGGCAGGGCGCTTATCGGAATCTGGAAGCCCCCCCTTTAAGAAGGGGGGCCCCAGATCCCGCCCCCTATGTGAATGGGTATCGGGTACATCGTACCCTAACCTATTCACCAAAAAAGCTGTGAAATGTAATAAACACACAAGAGCCGGTTTTTGACAATTCCTTTATTAATAGCTCTGTCTTCTCTAGCCGTCTCTTCCCACCGTCTTCTCCTTCCCGTCGTCACAAGGGGCAGGCTCTCTGGATGGTGTCATCGGATGGCTGCACCCCATGGCTATATAAGAGGCGGCAGAGAGCGGGCATCAACAAAACAAATGAAGACATCAACAGAACAAGAGCAGGTTTTTAAAAAATTTTAGCAGGTAACCGGTGGCGAGGAAGAAAACAGCAGCGGGAAGAGACGGCGGCAGCGGGAAGAGGCGGCTCAAGGAGAAGATGGTGGGAAGAGACGGCGGGAAGGAGAAGACAGCAGGATGAGATGGCTAGAGAAGACAGAACTATTAATAAAGGAATTGTCAAATACAGGCTCTTGTGTTTTTGTTACATTTCACTGCTTTTTTGGTGAAAGGGTAGGGGTACAATGTACCCAATACCTATTCACATGGGGGGGGTCGGGATCTGGGAGCCCCCTTCTTAAAGGTGGACTTCCAGATTCCGATAAGCCCCCCCGCCTGCAGACCCCAAAAACCAGGTTGTCAGGAAGCTAGGGTTTTTGGGAAGATGCCCTTGTCCTCATTAACATGGGTGGGGGGGGTGCAGAGCCCCCCCCCCCGCCCCAAAGCACCCACCTCCCCCCATGTTGAGGGCATGCGGCCTGGTATGTTCAGGGGGGTGGGGCGCTCGCTCCTCCCCTTCCTTTCCTGACCTGCCAGGCGGCATGCTCGGATAAGGGTCTGGTATGGATTTTGAGGGGGACTCCACCCCTATTTTTAAAAACATTTTGCGTGGTGGGGCCCCTCTGAATCCATACTAGACCTGAAGGGCCTGGTATGGACCTGGGCGGAACCCCATGCCGTTTTTTTTTTTCGCAAATTTTTTTGCCGGCAAATGTTTTTTTTTGTTACATTCAGCTTTTTAGCGGGGAACCCTGCTGACAGCTGTTAACTCATCAGCCTTCTGCTTAGCAACCAGATATATACAGTGGTAAAATGGGAACCGCAAAACACATCAGAAATCGCATAAAAAATGCACCACTTGTGTTTCACTTGTGCAGCTCCATAGAAGTCTATTGCCCGCAAATCATGGGAAAAAAGTCCCCGACCCTTTCCAAAAATGCACCGGCCGCAAAACGTATAGATGTGAACTAGTACCATAAGAAACCATGTTAAATAGACTGTAGTGCGTTTCTGCAAACTGCAAAACGCACTAAAAATGCATAAGTCTGAACGTAGGGTTAGCATAATTTTATTTATAAAATAGTTTATGGAGCAGGGAATGGACTGGATATTTCCAACCCAGTTTAAAGTGGAACTAAAAGCTCCTGTCTTTTTCAGCCAAGGAAGCTGCCATCTTAGCATGTCTGGAATGCTAAGACCCTATTCACACTTGTGCGACTTCAAAATCGTGCGCTCTCCATTGCGACTTTACAGTGCTACTTTATACTACTTTTGTGCAATTTTTATGCGACTATGTATCAGTGCCACTTTGTTGCAACTTTGGCTTTAATCAATGATCACATACATGGTGTGACACAATTCCTTTTTCTGCCACAGCAACGGCTGGGGGTTAGAGTTAGGGCTATGGCTAGGATTAGGGCTATGGCTAGGGTTAGGCCAATTTTTAGGCTAGGGTTAGGGCAAGTTTTAGCGTTGCCTAGGGTTAGGGTTATGGCTAGAGTAGGCTCAAGTTAAGGATATGGCTAGGGTTAGGCTAGGGTTAGGGCTATGGCTAGGGTTAGGCCAATAGATAGGCTAGGGTTAGGGCAAGTTTTAGGGTTAGGGTTATGGCTAGGGTAGGCTACAGGTACGGTTAGGCTAGGGTAGGCTACAGATAGGGTTATGGCTAGGGTAGGCTACAGTTATGGTTAGGCTAGGGTAGGCTCCAGTTAGGGTTAGGCTAGGGTAGGCTACAGATAGGGTTATGGCTAGGGTAGGCTACAGTTAGGGTTATGGCTAGGGTAGGCTACAGTTAGGGTTATGGCTAGGGTAGGCTCCAGTTAGGGTTAGGCTAGGGTTAGAGCTCATTTCTCTTGCTGAAGGGACACAAGGAACAGAGATGGATGGACAGTTTGCTCAGGAGGGGCTTCTCTGTAGAAGGGAAGGGCTGGGAATGGGGTCAAAAAGCAGATTATGTTATTATTTGTGCTTTACAAAGTCGCACACAGGTCGTGTCTATATCATGCAGGTGCGACTTTTCTGCAACTTTTGAGGGTTTACATTGAAGTCTATGGCCCTCAAGTCACATGAAAGTAGTGCAGGAACTACTTGAAAGTCGCTATGAACGGTACTCATTGGGAAACATGGGGTACGACTTGTCATGAGACTTTGAGGTCCAAAGTCGCATGATAAGTTGCACAAGTGTGAATGGGGCCTAACTGTCACATTGGTTGTGCTCTCAACCAAACTGTCAAACCATCAAATGGCTGGAATCATAACTGATGTGCAGCACCATGACGGTGGCAGATCATACAGAGGCAGTGGCGGCCTGTCCATACGGGACGCAGGAGCGGCGCCCCCCTAATCAATGCGTCCGGCCCCTAATCTTCATGCAGGGCACCGGATGCATGTATTCCAATGAGGTTTTTTTTTTTTTTAGAAGCACGTGATTAGAGGCTGAGGCTCTAATTGTCTTTAAAAAAGGGTGGGCTCGGGGCATAGAGAACTGCACCATGAGCCCACCCAGTTGTGTGACAATAGCAAATGAATATTCGCTATTGTCTTCCTTACTCTCCTCCCGGCCAATAAGGAAGCGGGTCACCTGATTGGCCAAGAGGAGAAGCAATCCTATTGGCCGTCGAGGAGGAGGAGGGAGGAGACGCAGGGGAAGCTGCCGAAGCTGAGGAGATGCCGGCTGAAGCCACCGCCCACCGCCTGGAAGAAGCGCTGCCTAGATGGGGTAAAAATGGGGTAAGTGCGAGGCTGGTGACCAACCGGGGGGGGGGGGGAGGTGCCGACCGACCGAGGGGGTCGATTGTTTGCCGCCCCCCCAAAAAAAAATATGCCGCCAGCCGCCACTGTACAGAGGCCAAGATGGCAGCTTCCTTGGCTGTCAAGGATGGTGGGGTTTAGTTCCGCTGTAAGAAAAAGGCCACTACTACACCGCTACTCCAGGGACCTCCACTAGGTCCCGTGCCATGGGGTTGCAGTTCTGAATTCTGAACACAGGAGGTTGTTTTCTTGGTACGGGTGCCATGCAGAGAACACTTTGCATTTTCTGATTGAATGCAAAGTGTTTCCTCATTGGACAAGGTGGCAATTGTGACATCACCACCCCAGCTCTCCACCTCAATGATTTGCATCTATTGAGAACATGCAAAGCATCCTCTGATTAACAAAATAGCCGGGCGTGGGACCCAGAAGCTGGTGGAGATCATTGGAGTAATTGTACCTACTACTGTGGTTTTCGGCATTCACAGGGATGTCGCAGGTTAGCCTGCAGTTTCTGCTTGTGAAATTCTTACCTCCTTGCTGCAGTTTTTCTACTAGAACTGTGATTCTGTTCACATGCGCGGCTGGCTTCTGTGTTCACCTATGGGCTTTCGCTTCTACTCTGGAATTATATCCCTTTTCCTTCTATCACTTCTTAGTCCGCCTCACAGTCCGCTTCCCTATACATAGACATGCACAGTGCATCTCAGTGCAGCTTGTGTTGCCTGAGCAACTTCCTAGTTTCTCTGTACTCCTGCTTTCCCGCGTATTACTTGTATTCTGTGTCTGACCTCCCCGGTACTGATCCCAGCTTTGTCTACCATGTTTGCCTGCCTGCCACCTGCCTTGCCCTAGGCTCGTTTCCCAGAGCCTCTTCTGTCTCCTGCCATCTGTACTCTGAACATGCGAGTGGTCTCCACATCTTCAGCTGGGCGTACCTGGGGGTTGCAACCTGGTTCCCGTCTGCTGAAAGTCCATCCCCACCATCAGGGACCCATGTGAAGAAGCGGGCTGGGGCTGGGCTTAGACTTAGACAAGTTGGCCTTCTACAAGGGTTCACTACCAGATGTGATTATGTAAAAGTTGCAGAGACTGGAATTCAACTTCAAAGATACAAGATTTCGGGATACTTTAGAATCCTTCCTCAAGCTTCTTCAGGCTTTATACAAAAGAGATTTTTATAAATCCTGAGAAAGGTATCTAAGGGGTTCCAAAAGCTTGCACCTTTCATAAGTTTAGTTGTCCAATAAAGGGTACTAAAGCTTTCTGCACTGATAGATGATTAACATGGTACAACAGTCTACTACTCATATATAGTTATATAATAGCTCACTTTGACTTCTTTTTCTTTCAGGAAACTGAAGAACAAGCTGTGGCCTCCCGTGCCAAACCTTCACCGCGTGCTGGACACATTTCTGGCTGAGATTCAGAAACAGTACCAGGTAATCACAAAGCCCTAATCCAAATATTGATTATAGGTTATATATTTTCGGTATGGACCCTGTAAAGACCCACACACAGCTTCCTATAGCCATATAACCACATCAGTGCTGTACTGGTCTACCAGGCAGATAGAGCGTCCCCTGGTAGACCTTATAGAGATGTCAGTAGGCCTGACACTCTACCAGGGTTTGACCTACACAGCCCAGTGAAGGGCGCAGACACCAATTGGTGGTACAGTGTGCCAAGCATTTTGTGTGGCATGTATAATCGTAGTGTTGCTAACACAAAGCTCTCACTCTTTAAACCTCCTAAAATGATGACCAATCAAATAATTGGAGATTTGTTCCTTTTCCATCATAACATAGCATCCTGATATAGCTTACCTACTACACCACCATTAGCTTCTCACTGAGCCGTTGCACAGCCCTCACCAGAAGGACATTAGTCACAATCTTTGCATGTGTGTGAGAGGGCAGTAGGGAATGAGCATGGAACATTACATTGAAAGGAATGCTTATAGCAGCCGTTCTCATCCAGGGTTCAAGGGTAACTCTACTTTCGTGGGGGAAAAAAAAAAGAGCAAATAAAAAAATAATAATCTAGTATATACAATTGCGGCACAAGTCATATTGTAATTAAATGTTATTAAAAATGACCTTTCCTTTTCAATCTGCAGCCACTGTAATTTTCTGTAAAATGCAATATGGCCACCTGGAGGCAAGCTTTACACAGATGGTGTACAGAACGCCTCCTGTCATTTCCTGCATCTGTGATTGGCTCACTGATTCTCCCAGGAGCCTGCACAAATCAGATTTTGGGCATCCCCTGCAACAAAAATGTCACTTTTGGTGACATACTCTCAGGGGAAATCATGTCTAAAGGGATGCAGACCCTGTGATTTTCCTCATTAGAGCCCTTCAGGTGCAGCAGCTGATTGGTCATTTTAAAATCACTCCCATACAGATTAACTCTTCACATGGACACAGGCAAACAAACAGCTATTTCTTCAGAATACCAAAAAGTAAGACTCTGCAACAAAGTTACTAATTCGGTGGAACCCTAGGGTTCCTCCAGAAATGACTAGGGGTTCCTTGAGCTGTGATTGTTTTCCCTCCCATTTGATGGTGCTTACATTATTCTGGGGCCAATGCCACTTGAAAGAGCCAATGGCAATACACCAATTACCTTTAAAGCTGTCTGAAGGGCGGCATTCTAACCACAATTGTATGGTAGACATTCTTTCCTTCTAGTCACCACTGTATGGGGACATTCCTCTCACTGACCCCTGATAAATTAGTTTTGTCAGGGGTTTCCCTAGACCTAAAAAAAAAGGTTTCCAGGGTTCGCCGGGGGCTGGGGGTATGATGGTTGAGAATGGCTGGCCTAAAAGGAGATGGATCACCAGACAACCTATGAATTTCATGGAACCTAAGCAGATACAGTAGTTCTAAGATGTTCTACTGGACTGTGGGCAATCCACTGCAGAGGCAACACTTAGCTTGGCATTAACACTCAGTGTGACAGCTGAACTTGATATTAGGATCTATAAAAACAAAGAAAGAAAATTATACCATTATAGCACTGCCTTGTACGAAATAATTACTCATCTAGGATAAGGGGATACAGTTCTGAGGATCACATTGTAAAATAAGACTTCAAAGGAGGGAAACTAAAGCTCCAGTATTTAGAGCCTTGGTAAGAGGAGCTAACTCAAAAATACTGCAAAAGTGAGTACAGGAGAGCACACAGGTATAGTCCATAGCTGTTCAATGCTTGCTATAGTTTTTTTAACTATCAACATGGCATCTGGAATTCAGTTGCTTGGCATGGCAAGACAAATATTGTTCTTCCCTTCAGATTTTATGCCACAGCCCCAATACTGCCACGTGACTGAATTGTACAGTTTAATAGTAAGGGAATCTCTGTCAAGTTTGCAGTGTTTGATATGTTTTTGGTCTTCCTATCCCAGCCTGACTCAACGTCATATGAGAAGACTCCTGAGGATGTTCCTCAGCCCTCTTGTCTGGAGATCCTCTCTGAGGTGACTCTTTCCAGTGAAGGACAACCGCTTTCTCGTGATTATGTGCAGCTTTCTCCTCCGACCTACCAAAATGAGGACAACTGGCCGAAGCTGGAGCTCTTGGACCTTCACCTGGAACTGAATGCTAAAAATCAGCCACCCAGTGCTCTCATCAATCAGACTTACCTGCCCACCAGTTGGAGCTTTTAAGGGGGCAGCCAACAACTTACACATGAGAACACCCATTCTCAGTCCAGGTTCTTTGGAAAGCCAGGGTTGCTGGAGGTCCCTTGAGCAGTGGCTGTTTGCCATCTGTTGTCAGAGCCAACAGGATGTGACAGAGCTAATGGCATAACATCAATTATCTTTTTAGATGTCTGTAAGGGTGACATTCTTCCTTCTAACCACAAATGAAAGGGGCATTCTTTCTCTTACTAGCCATATTGTCATGATGTCCTTCTGCCCTCATCCCCAATGACATGGTGAATTCCTTCCACTGGCCACCACTGTAAAGGGGCATTTTTCCTTTCACAGAACATAGATACAAAGGGACGCCTCTCTCACTTACCATAGTGTAAGGAAGCCCTTCTCCAAATGACCGTCAATATACAATAAAGTGACACTTCTCTCACTGACCACAAATGTAAAGTGGTCATGTCTATCTCTGCCCATAATGTAAGGTTGCCTTTTTTCAATGACCACCAATGTAAGGAGACACGTCTTTCACTGACCATAACATAAGGGCGTCCTTCTCCCAATGACCGCCAATCTAAAAGGAAGCATCTATTAATGACCACCAATATAATGTGACACTTCTCTTACTGACCATAACATAAGGGTGGCATTCTTCCAATGACCACCAATGTAAGAAGACACTTCTCCCACTGACCAACATTGTAAGATGACACGTCTCCCAATGACCACCTACATAGCGTGGCCCGTCTCTCAATGACCACCAATGTAAGGGGTCATGTCTTTCACTGACCATAACATACGGGTGCCTTTCTCCCAATTACCACCAATGTAAGATGGCACATCTATAAATGACCACCAATATAATGTGACACTTCTCTCACTGACCATAACATAAGAGTGCCAATCTTCTAATAACCATAATGTAAGAAGACACTTCTCCCACTGACCAACATTGTAAGAGGACACGTCACACAATGACCACCAGTCAAAGGTGACACTTCTCTAAATAACCACCAATGTAAGGGGTCACATCCCTTACCGACCATTACATAAGGGTGCCCTTCTTCCAATGATAATGTAAGAGGACACGACTTCCAATAACCACCAATATAAGGCAACACTTCCTTCAGTACCACAAATGTAAGGGGTCAGATCTATCACTGACCATAATGTAATGGTGCCCTTCTCCAAATGGCCACCAAGAACCAATTCTCCCACTGACCAGCATTGTAAGAGGACACGTCTCCCAATGACCACCAACATAATGTCACACATCTCACACTGACCACCAATGTAAGGGGTCACATCTCTCACTGACCATACCATAAGGGTGTCCTTCTCCCAATGACCACTAATGTAAGAGTACACGTCTTCCAATGACCACTAATGTAAGAACACACATCACTGACCATGAATGTAAGGGGTACATCTCTTCTAGACCATAATGTAATGGTGCCCTTCTCCCAATGACCACCAATTTAAGGAGACACTTCTCCCACTGACCAACATTGTAAGAAGACATGTCTCCCAAATGACCACCAACATAAGGTCACACATCTCTCAATGACCACCAATGTAAGGGGTCACATCTCTCACTTACCATACCATCAGGATGCCCTTCTCCCAATGACCACAATTGTAAGAGGACACGTTTTCCAATGACCCCTAATGTAAGAAAACACCTTCTTCACTGACCATGAATGTAAGGGGCACGTCTCTTCTTGACAGGGGCGGACTGACCATTCAGCCACTCGGGCACTGCCCGAGGGCCCCGGGCCACTAGGGGGCCCCATCAGGGTTGCCAGCCTCAGTAAAACCAGGGACAGTATGTAAAAATCTGTGTTTTTTTTACATCTGTCTCTGAAATGTCCCTTACCGATATCCTTTTGGTCTAAAAATCTAGAGATTATAGCTGCCCCACCTCTCCAGTACCTTCTCAGCCAATAGAAACATGTCTGTGTATACCGTGTGAGCGTATACTGTGTGTGTGTATACTGTGTGGCCCCATAATCTCTGATTACCTGGGGGCCCCATAATCTCCTATTGCCCGGGGGCCCCATGAGTTGTCAGTCCGCCCCTGCTTCTTGACCATAATGTAATGGTGCCCTTCTCCCAATGACCACCAATTTTAAGGAGACACTTCTCCCACTGACCAACATTGTAAGAAGACACATCTCCCAATGACCACCAGCATAAGGTCACACATCTATCAATGACCACCAATGTAAGGGGTCACGTCTCCCACAGACCATAACCTAAGGACACCCTTCTCCCAATGACCACAAATGTGACCATGAATGTTAGAGGTATGTCTCTCCTTGACCATAATGTAAGGAGGCTCTTGTTCTAATGACCACCAAGCTAAGGTGACACTTCTATTAATAACCACCGATGTAAGGGGTTACTTTTCCAACCGACTATCAATGCAAAGGGGACCCTTCACTGGACACAAATGTAAGAGAGTCTGTGTTTCTTTTCTGGACTTTATCTTTTCATTTTCATTTTACGATTGTTACTGAAAAATGATTTTATCATATAGAGCAGCATGTGTTAAGCATGATCCACCTTTAATTTTGCATACTCTATCTATGCCACTTTCTTTATCCTTTTATTTATTACGTCTATAACTTATGGATCTTGGTAATGTATGGTGAGCTAGCAGGGGTTCCTTAAAACCTAAAATTATTTCAAGGGTTCCTCTTGAGTAAGATGATTGAGAAAGGCTGTATAAGAGGAAGAAGGAGGTGTGATTGTGGATACTATATAAAGTAAAGACTGTAATACTTAAACAGAAGATGAACAGGTCATGGTGCTGAATATTTATTTAAAGATCCACAGTATCAAATACAACTACATATAAGAAGCACAGGGGGACCAGTGCAAAAAGTAATTTGAGTCAAAGTCCCCCTCTGTCTAGTCTTCTTATTGATTTATTTTGGTAGTAACAGTATACAATCAATATGCAATACAGATTAAACAAAATCTCTTGCACATAAGGCCACCATTACAAATTACTCATCTTTGTTGTTTTATTTCCTTGACTACATGTGTGATACGTCCCTCAATCTTTTTTTTTTTTATAGGTGGGGTGTTGCCATATGGTAATTTTTGGATACCGTGTATTTTAAGGGTCGTTGATGATAATTAAAAGCTTGCAAGTGCATCAAAACTATTTTTTTTTCCTTTATTGTGTCTATTTATAAAAAAAAAAAATCACATCGTAATTCACCCAGTGAAAGAGAATGAACATTCGTTCTGTGGGAATGTGCTGTATTTTTTTAATCAAATTAAACCAAGAAAATACCGAACCGGACCATTAGGTGGTGCTAAGTATCATAGGAAATGCCTATGCAGTGTTCATTTCCTGTCGCATCATGGCAGCATACACGTTGGGTTGTGACTCCGCCTCCACAACCTGATAGGACCACATAGCTATAAATTAGAGAGCAGGCACCTGCCCCAGTATTCTCTTATTTTTCCTCACCTGTCAGGACGCACGGATCAGCACCCCCTTACCGCTTCGCCCCAGCCAGGTTCTAGCCTCTCCTGGGTGGAAGTCCTTCTTGTACAGCCTCTAAATGAGCTAAATGGAAGGAGCCCCACTCTGGTGGTCTCAGGGGCACTCATCTCATCTTAAACTGTTGCCAGAAGACAAGCCTTAAACAGGCTTCAAGTGCAAACAGCCCGCAAAAGCCTTAAACAGGCTTGCTGGAGGATTGGCCAGGGAACCATCTATATGGCCTCAAGAAAGTAAGCCTTAAACAGGCTTCATTGTGTGCAGCGGTCTCCATGTTCCCCCCCCCTCTCCCCCTCTCCCTTTCCGGCATACCTGGGGTGTCCTGCTGGGCTCTGTGGTCCATGCAGTGCTGTGGGGGACCGCCGAGCGTTCTCGGCGTCCTCGCGCATGTGCAGTGCGGCTCTCTGGGCGCTGCTGAGCTGTTTTCCAGTCTCCAAGATGGCGCCGGGCGCCTCGCGTCACTACTGCGCATGCGCGGGCGTCCGACGCTAATGGCGGCAGATTTAAAAACCACAGCATTGCTGTGGGAGCTGCTGATGGTTGCTGCACGCTACAGAAAGCCTGCCCCGCGATCCACAGCAAGAGAAAACGCTCTACAAAGGTGGGTCTTAACCCCTCCCCCCCCCCCCCCACCGTCCAGCTGGGTCAGCTTCTACATTGCTGCTTATCTTTTTCCTTGCAGGTTTCCAACCTATTCACCATGGAGACCGCTGCCCCAGCAGATCACCGCCAGCCGACTAGGTAAGGGGGGGAAGAAGTGGGTAAGTAAGAAGATTGAAAAAGAGAGCACTTCTAACGCTACCTAAATTGGTCAGCCCTACCAGGTCCTCAGGAACGTCTGCGTCAAGACATAGAGAATCCTCACGCAGGAGAAGTCGCTCTAGACACAGACGAAGCCGCTCCTACCATAGGAGGAGTCGCTCAAGAGGAAGTCGCAGAAGAAGCCGCTCCAGATCACGTTCTCTGCATGGTCGATCCCGCCACAGAAGGTCGTCCTCACGTAGGCACCGCTCCCCTGCACGCCATGCCCGTCCTGCTGGAAACGCATGCTGGATCTGTGGTGCGGCGGCTCTTCCGGGTAAATTGGTCTGTCAGAGATGCCTAGAAGAGGCCACGAGAGAGAGAGCCTCAGAAGTCGGGGACTCAGCCCCTCAGGCCTCAATACCGGATGTGGATCTTTCCACCATTACCTCTCCAGCCCGGGCCAGCACATCAAAGGAGCAAGACTCCCTATCTGATAATGAAGGCCTGGAGGTGTCGGCAGGATTCGACTTTGGCCTCATAGAACCGTTTGTTAAATCGGTCAAGGAGGCAATAGGATGGGAGGAACCCCAGGATGTCCAGCCAAAGCAGAGAAAATATTTTCCGCAGCTTAAAAAGGAGCCTGAAACCTTTCCGTTCATTGATGAGCTGGAGGATTTAATCAAAGAAGAGTGGCAGAGGCCAGAGAAAAAATCTAGTCTGAACAACAGACTCCAGAAACTGTACCCACTCACGGAACCTAAAGTGAACCCCCTGGTATCCCCTCCGGTAGTGGACGCATCCTTAATGCGCCTTGCCAGGCATGTTACCCTCCCGCTAGAGGATGCGGTTACGTTTAGAGACGTTCTTGACCGGAAGATCGACACGGATCTCAAGCGGGCTTACCTTTCGGCCGGAGGTGCATGCAGGCCTGCGATAGCACTCGCGGCAGTAGGAAGGGCCATCTCGAGTTGGTCTTCAAACACGGAGAAGCTGGTATTAGAGGGGGCAGACCAAGAGAAAATTGTGAAGGCATTACAAGAGTTAAGCCTGGCTGGTGATTTCGTGGCTGAGGCCTCAGTTGACACTATCAGGTCTGCTTCAAAGTCTATGTTGGCCTCAGTGATGGCCAGAAGAGCTTTGTGGCTGAAGCCCTGGGCGGCGGATCCGGCATCCAAGTCCAACTGGTGCCGTATTCCATTTGACGGTGAGCACCTTTTCGGGACAAAATTAGATACGGCCATCTCCAAGGTAACTGGTGGAAAATCCGGGCTCATTCCCTCAGATAGGAGGCCCAAACAGAGACCTCCTCCTTTTAAGCGGAATCTCCCAGAAAGGTATAGAGACGCGAAAGCGTACAGACCAGGGAAGGAGTATAGAAGGAACTGGAAGAACCCTCAAACTTCCTTTATGAAATTCCAAAAACCTAAGACCTCCGCTCCCAGTGACCAGAAGCCTTTTTGAAGGTGCGCCCGTCCGGCCAGCAGTAGTGGGAGCAAGGCTTTTCAGTTTCAGGCTGGTTTGGACGGAAACCATACATGATACCTGGACCCTGGCCACCGTCAGTTTCGGCCACAGATGGGCCTTCAAAAATCGACCCCCAAGAGATCATTTCTACCCAACCCGTATTCCTCCTCCCGGAGAGAAGAGGTTATCCCTTCTAACCTATATCCTAGAGCTGCTTCAAAAGCAAGCGATAACAGAGGTTCCGCTAACACAACGAGGCAGAGGATTCTATTCTCCACTATTCCTCGTCAAGAAGAAGTCAGGGGACTTTCGGCCGGTTCTAGACCTGAAGAAACTCAACAGGTCCATCAAAGTGGAGTCGTTCAGGATGGAAAGCCTGCAGTCTATCCTCCAGGCCATAAACTTGGGAGACTGGATGCTCTCCATAGATCTCCAGGACGCCTACCTACACATTCCAATTCACATGCCATTCCAGAAGTTCCTACGGTTCTCGGTGGGCCAGGAACACTTTCAATTTCGAAGCCTCCCTTTCGGGATCTCTACGGCACCCAGAACATTTACAAAGGTTCTGCTGCCAGTAATAGCCTTTTTGAGGGAGAAGGGTCTAAGGGTCCACCATTACCTGGACGACATTCTTCTCCTCTCAAACAGCCAGGAATCACTCGTGCAACATCGCGAGATCTTAGTTTCCACCCTAACGAGTCTGGGTTGGATAATCAACTGGCAGAAGAGCAACATTCAGCCTACCCAAAGGATGGTCTTCCTGGGAGCCGAGCTGGACACCCGGGCCAACACGGTAGAACTACCGAGGGAGAAGCTGTCCCTACTAGTTCAGAAGGTGAAAGATGTGGTTCCAGCATCATACTTACCGGCCAGAGCATACCTCAGCCTGCTGGGGTCCTTATCAGCAACCATTCCAATGGTCAGGTGGGCGCAATGGAATACCAGACCTCTGCAAGCCTCCTTCCTGTGCCAGTGGGACGGATGGTCCATGTCCCAACCGATTCGCATCTCGGAAGAAGCCAGACTATCTCTACGGTGGTGGATCCACCCCGGCAACCTCAGCAGATGCAAACAGATAGTCACTCTCCATCAGGAGGTAGTGACTTCGGACGCCAGTCTGGAGGGATGGGGGGCACACTACCTACATTATGCAGCTCAGGGCCGCTGGCACTTCAGAACCAGAGATGTTGTGTCAAACGTCCTAGAGATGAAGGCAGCCTTCCAAGCCCTCTTGGCATTCAGCTCTCTTCTGAGAGGGAAACAGGTCCTGATCCAAATGGACAACCGAGTGGCTGTGGCCTACATCAACAGGCAGGGGGGTACCAAGAGCATCTCCATGATGCGGGAAGTTGGTCCGGTGATACAGTGGGCTCAACTGAATCTGCAGGACCTGAAGGCGACGTATATTCCGGGAATTCAGAACGAACTGGCGGACTCTCTCAGCAGAACATTTGTTTCCAACAACGAGTGGTGTCTAAGCCCGCAGGCCTTCGCCCTCATATGCCAGACATGGGGTCATCCAGACATAGACCTCGCAGCAACACCAGAAAACAGGAAATGTCAAAGGTTTCTGTCGAGGAACCCCTTCCCCTCAGCGGAGGGAACGGATTGTCTCCAGCATACCTGGAACTTTCGCCTAGGTTATATTTTTCCACCAACGCCACTGATTGCCAAGTTCCTTCTGAGGCTCAAACACTCAGCAGCTCTAGTACTGGCTGTGATTCCCTTCTGGCCACGGAGGCCTTGGTTCACCACCCTCCTGCAACTGAGCACAGCGGATCCAATTCCTCTTCCGGTGACAACGGATCTACTAACCCAGGGCCAGCTGTTGCATCCGAATCCAGAGAGATTGCACCTAGCGGCCTGGAGACTGAAAGGTCTAGGTTCCTAGATCAGGGCTGTTCACAGAAGGTAGTCGAAACCCTGCTTTTAGCCAGGAAATCTTCCACGAATTACACCTATGAGAGAGTCTGGGGGAAGTTCTCTTCCTTTGCTCAGGAACAAGGTTGGGATCCGTCTTCCCCATCAGCAATACAAGTGCTTGAGTTTCTACAGTCAGGCCTAGACAAAGGCCTTAGATCTAGCACCCTAAAGGTCCAAGTCTCTGCCATCTCTGCTCTGACAGGTGTTAGATGGGCACTCAACCCTCTTGTAGTTCAGTTCCAGAAAGCATGCCTGAAGCTAAGGCCTCCCAGAAAGCCTTCATTTCCAACATGGGACCTATCAACTGTCCTGCAAATTCTATCCGGAGAACCATTCTCCCCTCTTGAAGATACCTCCCTCTGGGACCTGGCTCTAAAAGTCTCATTCCTAATTGCCATCACTTCAGCGAAGAGGGTCTATCCCAAAGGTCTCTTCTGCATTTCACTTTAACCAGGAGATTGATCTCCCGGCTTTGAACACAGATCAGGGCGTTCCTCATCCCCTGGATGTTAGGGGCAACGTTCTACATTACCTCTCGGTGACCAAGTCGTTCAGGAGATGCGAGAACCTTTTAGTCATCCCACATGGGTTCAGGAAGGGCCAGGCAGCCTCTGCCCGTACCATCGCCTCATGGCTCGTGAAAACTATCAAAAAGGCCTACTCCTTAAGCACCTTGCAAATCCCGGAAGACCTTAGAGCGCATTCCACCAGGGCAATGGCTACTTCATGGGCAGCTTACTGTAAAGTTTCGGCGGAAACCATTTGTAGAGCGGCCACTTGGTCTTCAAGAAACACCTTCATTTCCCATTACAAAATAGACGCTGCACGCTTAGCAGCAGTGGAATTTGGGAGGGCCCTCATACAGGCCAATTCTTCTGTTCCTTGTCAATAAATTTGATTTTTTGTACTCCCACCCAGTTTGGCGAGTTACTCCCCAACGTGTATGCTGCCATGATGCGACAGGAAAACGGAAAATTGTATACTCACCTTTCCGTAATTTTCCTTTCCTGTCGCATCTTCATGGCAGCATACAATCACCCACCCTCTGAGGTGACATGTGTATATATTTACGGAGAATACTGGGGCAGGTGCCTGCTCTCTAATTTATAGCTATGTGGTCCTATCAGGTTGTGGAGGCGGAGTCACAACCCAACGTGTATGCTGCCATGAAGATGCGACAGGAAAGGAAAATTACGGAAAGGTGAGTATACAATTTTCCGTTTTTGGCAGCAAATACGATTTAAAGGGTAACTCCACTTTCCTGGGGAAAAAAAAAAAAGAAAGAAAAAATAATATAGCGTGTACAATTGCGATACAAGTCATATTGTAATTGAATATTATTAAAAATTACTTTTCCTTTTTCAATCTGCAGCCGCTGTAATTTTCTATAAATCCAAAGCAAAATAGCCACATGGAGCTGTTCTGTACACAGAAAGACAACTCCCTAGAAACATAGTTTCCTGCCTGTGTGATTGGCTCACCAATTTTCCCAGAAGTCTGCCTAAGATACAAGTCATATTTCAGGCATCCCCTGCAACAAAAATGTCATTTTTGGCGAGATATTTCCAGTAGGAACACATCTAAAGGGATGCAGACCCAGCAGCTTTCTTCATTAGTGCCCTGCAGCTGCCACAGCTGACTGATAATTATGAAACCACTCTCATTAGACCCACTAAGCACAGAGGCACAGACAAACACACAGGGATTTCTTCAGAATAACAGAAGGTAGGAATCTGCAACAAAGGTTGTTCTAATCCTGGCAATGTACATAGATCACCCAGGACAGAATATTTTTTCTTAACAAAAGTGGAGTTACGCTTTAACCACTTAAGCCCCGGACCATTTGGCTACCCAAAGACCAGAACACTTTTTGCGATTTGGCACTGCGTCGCTTTAACTGACAATTGCGTGGTCGTGCGAAGTTGCTCCCAAACAAAATTGATGTCCTTTTTTCCCCACAAATAGAGCTTTCTTTTGGTGGTATTTGATCACCTCTGCGGTTTTTATTTTTTGCGCTATAAACAAAAAAAAGGCGACAATTTTGAAAAAAACGCATTATTTTTTACTTTTTGCTATAATAAATTTCCCCAAAAAATAAATAAAAAAACAATTTTTTCCTCAGTTTAGGCCGATATATATTCTTCTACATATTTTTGGTTAAAAAAAATCGCAATAAGCGTTTATTGATTGGTTTGCGCAAAAGTTATGGCGTCTACAAAATAGGGGAGAGTTTTATGGCATTTTTATTAATAATTTTTTTTTTACTGGTAATGGCGGCGATCAGCGATTTTTATCATGACTGCGACATTATGGTGGACACATCGGATACTTTTGGCACGATTTTGGGATTCACATTTATACAGCGATCAGTGCGATTAAAAATGCATTACTGTGTAAATGTGACTGCCAGTGAAAGGGTTAACCACTAGGGGGCAGTGAAGGGCTTAAGTGTGTCCTAGGGAGTTATTCTAACTGTGGGGGGGTGGGCTATGTGTGACAGGACACTGATCACCGCTCCCGATTACAGGGAGCGGTGATCAGTGTCCTGTCACTAGGCAGAACGGGGAAATGCTTTTTTACATCAGCATTTCCCTGTTCTTCCTCTCTGTGAGACGATCGCGGGTATTCCCGCGGACATCGGGTCCGCGGGACCCGCGATCACACTCACGGAGGTCTGCCTGCAAACCGCTCCTTAAAGGGCAACGTACAGGTACGTTGATCTGCCTGTATGTGCCCTTCTGCCGACGTATATCAGCGTGAGCCGGTCGGCAAGCGGTTAAACAATCAAATGGACAGCTAGAAGACATCCGAGCCTGAGCACCTGGGAAGCAACAGCTGACCTTTACTGAATATCATTTCGCCTCATTGATTAGAGCGGTGCCCTTTCGTGTTGTATCTCAAATTTCGATTTAGTTTTTAGTCTTATGCCGCGTACACACGATCGGATTTTCCGACAACAAAACCGTGGATTTTTTTCCGACGGATGCTGGCTCAAACTCGTCTTGCGTACACACGGTCACACCAATGTTGGCCAAAAATTCTGAGCGTCAAGAACGCGGTGACGTACAACACGTACGATGAGCCGAGAAAAAGGAAGTTCAATAGCCAGTGCGGCTCCTTCTGCTTGATTCTGAGCATGCGTGAACTTTTAGTTTCAATAATTTTTTATTGAGATATAAAGACATTACAAAATTATTTGTACTAACATATGTACATTCTATGGAACATACTAACATTCTGTAGCATCACTGGTAAATTCCACATTATACATTTCAGAATGGATCACCAATATTCATCTTACTGTATGTACGTATACACCATTAATAATAGTTCTATTGTACTCAGTAACACATATTTGATGTACAATGTGAATCATATCCTGTTTTTGCCTAGTGAGTGTTAGTAGATACTCTAGGAGTCCCGACGCACTAGAAATTTGTCGTGCCGGGTGTATTTTAGCCGTTATGATCTCTCAGGAGGAGAAAACGGCAGGTAGGAGGAACAGCATTTGTAGAAAATATAACATTTAAACATAAGAAAAACAAAACCTGAAAACGTGGAAAGCAGCAAAATGTACTTTGTAAATATAAAAGATACAGATATTTAGTGCGTTAAGGGTTTCGATCTTTATGTTGAGTGGAGTACCATGAGAGCCACTTGGACCATTTAGTTTGCAATTTCTGAAATTGACCCTGAGCTGCTGCAAACATAAGTTCATAAGAGGCATGTGTATTTGTTATTTCAACTATCTCCTGGAATGTGGGGGGTTTAGTGTCTTTCCAGTGTCTCAATAATGCCAGTCTAGTACTGAGTAATATGTGGCTGACTATAGTTCTGGTTATATGTGGAAAGCTCTCTACCCCTAGTGAGTGAACTGCCACAGCTGCTACAGGGGTGATTGTGGAACCAGTTATTGCTGAGATTAGATCAAAAACTTTTTGCCACAAAGGGCGGATAGTTGGACAGTACCACAATATGTGTGACAATGTACCTACGTTTCCACAGTGTCTCCAGCACAGGGGTGAGACTTGTTTTGCAAATTTTGATATTCGGTAGGGGGTTAAATACCAGTTCAGTGTTATCTTGTAGGTGGTCTCCCATAGATTTACGCATTTAGTAGCGGTAAATGTATTGCGCAAGGCTTTTTGCCATTGATCTTCAGTAAAGGTTATACCCAAGTCACGTTCCCACTCAATGATATTGTTAGTTTTTACAAATACACTTTTATTGTTTAGTAGATTATAAAATAAGGATATACCTTTTATGTTGGTGTGTGTATTCGTAAGATAGAGATATACTCGCCATGGCACTTTGATGTATGTGCTCGTGAGTTTTTGAAGTAGATGAGAGATCTGAAGGTAGCTATAGTGATCTTTGTCTTGCAAATTATATTGTTTTTTTAAGAATTCAAATGTTTTGGGTGTTGTGCCTATCATGAGATCTTCAATTAATAGTATGCCTTTGTGCACCCAATGTGTTATGTGTAGGTTTGGTATGACTAAGGTGAGACTAGTTAACGTGATTGGTATGTTTTTGGTTGCTTGGTTCAGAAATTCTAATGATGTAAACAGCTTCCAAGCCAATAGTGTAGCATCTATTGTAGGTGATAGGTCTGCCTGGGTATGTGTTCGAATATTGTTGGATAACAAAAGGTCTGCTAGTTTAGAACCAGGTATTTGAGCCTCTTCTAGTTCTAGCCATCTGTGAGTTTGTGACTGGGACAACCAAAATCTTGTTTGTGAGAGAATTGTCGCTATATAATAGTCTTTTAATATGACATGTCCTATGCCCCCAGCATCTCTATTGTTAGTCAGTTTCCTAAAGGAGCATCTGGCTTTCTTTCCTTGCCATAGAAACCTATTGATCTGAGCTTGTGCTTTGTCAAAAAAAGGGTTGGAGATAGGAATTGGCAGTGTTCTAAATAGATATAGCAGCTGTGGCAGAATTATCATCTTGAACGCAGCTAAACGTCCTGCCCATGACAGTTCTACTCTGGCTAGCTCTGTTAGTTTTGCTGGTAGTGTTTCTAAAAAGTGAGTGAAATTAACTTTGACTAAGTTGTCCGTTGTTGTTGTTAGGGTGATACCTAGGTATTTTATCCCTCTCTTTTCCCATGTATAGGGGAATTGCGAGCTTAGTTTAGTTTGTAGGCTAGCTTCAATTCCTATACCCATTATATAGGATTTACTCTCATTCACTTTATAGTAAGATACTTTGTTAAACATATCTAGTGCTGTGTGTACCGAAGCCAGGGAAGTTTCCACGTTGGTCAATATCATAATTATGTCGTCCGCAAATAGGCTGATTTTGTGGGTAGATTTAGCTACGATGAAACCTTCTATTTCAGGGCAAGTGCGGATATATATGGCCAGGGGTTCTATTAGCAAATTGAAAATTAATGGAGATAAAGGGCAGCCCTGTCTTGTACCGTTCGTAATGTTAAATGGTTTGGATAGTGCTCCCGATGTGAGTACTCGTGCAGAGGGTTTGGAGTATAGAGCTAAGATCGCAGATAATATATTGCCTGTAAAACCAAATTTGTATAAGACCTGGGTAAGGTATTGCCAGTGGATGCGATCAAAGGCCTTCTCGGCGTCTAACGCCAATAGCAGAGATGGCCTTTTGTGTACCTTAGCTAGATGAATGATATTTATCAATCTCCGGGTAGCGTCAGACGTCTGGCGACCCTTCGTGAAGCCAGTCTGGTCGGGGTGTATTAGTAGGGGGAGTATATTTAGTAGGCGGGATGCAATAATTTTGGCGTAGATTTTCAAATCAGAATTGAGCAGTGAGATGGGTCTAAAGTTTGATGGGACAGTTGGTTCCTTCCCTGGCTTCGGCAGTGTCACTATGATTGCAGACAGCATTTCTGGTGGGAAGGAGGCAGAGGCAATAGCAGCATTAAAAGTGCGTTCCATATGAGGAGTCAGTAATTGTTTAAAGGTCTTATAATACTCCCCAGAGAATCCGTCAGGGCCTGGAGATTTATTGCTGGGTAGGGAATCTATGGTTTTGTTTATTTCTTCTGTAGTGAATTGTTGGTTTAAGGTCTGGAGGTGTTCTTGTGTGAGTGTAGGTATGTCTAGGTGTTGTAGAAAGGAGGTGATTGCTTCAGTGCTAGGTTGTGCAGTATTTGTATCGTCTTTCAGGTTGTAAAGTGAGCTATAGTATTGGCTGAAGGTATCAGCTATGTCTTGGGGGTGATACAATTTGTGTTTGGTGTGGGGGTGCAGTATGTAAGGTATCTTTGTTTTATGTCTGTGACCTTTTATCCTGTGTGATAGTGTTTTCCCAGCTTTGTTATTTGTGGCATAGTATGTCATTTTGAGTTTTTTGGAAGCCTTTTCAAAATTTTCTAGTAGTAGTAGCCTCAAGTCATAGCGCAGTTTTGTAAGTTGTTGGGAAATTATATGGGATGGATTTTGTTTGTTGCAGGATTCTAGTTGGGAAATTTTGTCTGTCAGCTCTCTCATGCGCTGCTGCCTCTGCCTCTTGGCTCTAGCCCCCAGTTGAATAAAGATGCCCCGTATGTATGCTTTGTGTGTATTCCACAAAACAAAATGATCTTGTACAGAGGAGGTGTTGATGTTAAAGAATTCGCTTAGATGCTTGCTAATGGTATTTCTAAAGTCTGGCTGTTGCAATAGGTAAGTATTTAAACGCCACATATGTGGTACACTACATATTGAGTCATCATTTAAAGAGAGGGTGATGGACGCATGGTCTGACCATGTGATGGAGTTGATTGTTGTAGAGGTCACTTGAGACAGAGTACCTTGGTCTACCAGGAAAAGGTCTATGCGTGAGTATACCCTATGTGGAGAGGAGAAAAATGTATAGTCCCTTTCGCCGGCATGCATGCATCTCCATGCGTCAAAGAAATCTTGTGAGTGAAATATAGCTGAAAGAGAAGGGGTTAATCGCCTTGTACCAGAGGAAGAGTCCAGGCTTGGGTCAGGAGTAGCATTGAAATCTCCGCAGACTATCACTCTTCCTCTTTGATGTTTTTTAGTTATGCGAAGAATTTTATGTAAGAAGTGCACTTGATGATGGTTGGGTGTATACACGTTGACTAAAGTGTATGTGATTGAGTTGAGGTCACATATTAAGATTAAGTATCGTCCTCTGGGGTCTTCAATGGTATCATGTAGGGTGAATGCCACTGTGTCTCTTATTGCTGTGAGAACGCCTTTGGTTTTGTTATGGGCTTTGGCTGTGTAAACATGAGGAAAATTTCTATGAGTGCAGGAAGGAGCAGCATCTGCAGAGAAGTGTGTTTCCTGCACGCATATAATATCCGATTTGTTGGAGAAGGCTTCTTTCCACATTGACTTCCTTTTTGCAGGATGATTAAGGCCTTTAGCATTAATGGATATAATTTTTAAGCCCATATATAAGGTGTTGTAATGCTAAAAAAATGGTTGTGTATATTATTCAACTTTAAGGAGATAGTGCCCTCTAGTGGATGTTTTCCAGAATAGCAGGATGATTTTTCCATAAAGTATGGTGGAGCATAGGATATACTCACTGTTATGCAGTCATATTGCTGTGTGGTTGAGTGCACATTGAAGGTTGATCGTTGTTTTTCTGTTGTCCTGAGTAGTGAAGTAGAGCCCGGTTCATCTGTGGTCCCATGGTGTCTAATTGCTGCGTTTTTCAAGAACAAAAACAAAAACAAGAAAACATAAAAACGAACAAAAGTTCTGAAAATAGTGCAAAGATCAGTTTCATCTGGTGTCAACATTTACAGAGGTTGACCCCAGATACCGATAACTAGAAAAGTTCGTGTACAGCGTTTGCTGTTCAGGCTGTAGGGGGAAGAGTTCAAACTTGTGAGCATTGAAACTCCAGGAATTTGTAAGTTGTAAGATTACCATCCTAGCTCAAGTGTGCGTTTTTGCATTTCTTGGTGTAACCATTTTCCATGCAGGTTCTACTGCTCTGGGGGACTGAATAGATCCAGATTCCTGTTCAGGGATGATTTTCCACTCCTCCAAAAGAGCAAGTCCCTTTTCTAAGGAATTTACCACATGGGTGCGTCCATCTTTCGTGATGGACAATTTGGTAGGATATCCCCATCTGTACATGATATGGTGATTTCTCAGTGCTTTGGTGATAGTGTTTAAGTTCTTTCGCTTTTGAAGTGTATATTGGGAAAGGTCTGCATAAAACTGTAAGTGTTGGTATTGTGCAGGTACTTGTTCTTTTTTACGCATGGTTAGCATCAGCTGTTCTTTCGCGTGGTAAAAGTGTAGGCGTAAGATTACATCTCTAGGGACGTGTTCTGATAAGTACGATGGTTTTGGCAAGCGGTGAATTCTATCGATTGTAATCTCAAGATCAGTGAGGTCAGGCATGAGGGATTTGAACAGTGAAGAAGCATAAGATCGCAAATCAGTTTGCAATATTGTTTCGGGGATCCCCCTGATTTTAAAATTGTTCCTCCTGTTTCTGTCTTCGATGTCTGCGATTTTAGCCTTTAGCCATTCAGTATCTCCCTCTCTCTGATCATGTGAATCCACCAAATCATTAATGGTAACAGCATACTCTCCCATTTTTTGCTCAATATGTTCAACCCGGGTTTCTACCGCCTGGACACTGGTGTTAAACTTATGCATGCAGGTCATCAGATCTGATTGCAGTGAGCTTCTTAATGATAAGAGCATGTCCTTCAGGACAGTGTCCAACACGGGTTTGTGCATGGTGGGGAAAGTTTCAATGGAGTCAGGGAGTTCACGTGTGTCATCCCCTGACTCCATGTCCGGGCTGGCCGCTCCGAGGGATCCCTCTCCATCCATCCTGCATTTAGCCTTAGCTGGGCTGCCTGAGGGGGTAGAAGGAGAGTGTGGATGTGGGGTCCCTGTCGTGGGTCTATTTGGGAGTAAGCTGTTTTTCCTAGGAGGATTGTTAGAGGTATAGCCTAGCGGTGTGGATGATGACTCGGCGCCATCTTGCCTACCGTCATGTTGCTTCATATCATAGAAGTCTGTCAGTCTTTGTGGCTTCCTCTGCTCCTTTCGTTTTCTGGACATTGTCCCAGTGATGTCCTTACACAGATCGCCTGCTGTAGGGATCGGAATCCGAGCTGGATGGATCGATTTGGGCCGCTTTTTATCCTGGGGTCAGCGGAGCTCCGGATCTATGCTGCCATTCCGCTCGCTCGCAAGCCACGCCCCTCGCATGCGTGAACTTTTGTGCGACGGACTTGTGTACACGCGATCGGACTTTCCGACAACAAGTTTTGTTGGCGGAAAATTTGAGAACCTGCTTGCAAACATTTGTTGGCGGAAATTCTGACAGCAAATGTTGGATGGAGCGTACACACGGTCGGACTTTCCGACAACAAGCTCAAATCGAACACAGTGCTCTGGATGGTGGTCTGAGGAGGTGGTCTGTAGTGCTGCACAGTGCTGGATGGTGGTCTAAGGGGAGGCCTGCAATGCACAGTGCTCTAGACGGTGGTCTGAGGAGGCCTGTAATGCTGCACAGTGCTGGATGGTGGTCTAAGGGGAGGCCTGTAATGCTGCACAGTGCTCTGGATGGTGGTCTAAGAGGAGGCCTGTAATGCACAGTGCTCTAGACCAGTGTTTCTCAACTCCAGTCCTCAAGGCGCACCAACAGGTCATGTTTTCAGGATTTCCCTCAGATGAAACAGCTGTGGTAATTACTAAGGCAGTGAAACTGATCAAATCACATGTGCAAAATAGTGGAAATCCTGAAAACATGACCTATTGGTGCGCCTTGAGGACTGGAGCTGAGAAACACTGCTCTAGACGGTGGTCTGAGGAGGCCTGTAATGCTGCACAGTGCTCTGGATGGTGGTATGAGGAGACCTGTAATGCACAGTGCTGTAGACAGTGGTCTGAGGAGGCCTGTAATGCTGCACAGTGCTCTGGATGGTGGTCTGAGGAGGCCTGTAATGCTGCACAGTGCTCTGGATGGTGGTCTGAAGAGGCCTGTAATGCACAGTGTTCTAGACGGTGGTCTGAGGAAGCCTGTAATGCTGCACAGTGCTCTGGATGGTGGTCTGAGGAGGCCTGCAATGCTGCACAGTGCTCTGGATGGTGGTCTGAGGAGGCCTGCAATGCTGAACAGTGCTCTGGATGGTGGTCTGAGGAGGTGGTCTGTAATGCTGCACAGTGCTGGATGTTGGTCTAAGGGGAGGCCTGCAATGCACAGTGCTCTAGACGGTGGTCTGAGGAGGCCTGTAATGCTGCACAGTGCTGGATGGTGGTCTAAGGGGAGGCCTGTAATGCTGCACAGTGCTCTGGATGATGGTGTGAGGGGAGGCCTGTAATGCTGCACAGTGCTCTGGACGGTGGTCTGAGAAGGCCTGTAATGCTGCACAGTGCTCTGGATGGTGGATGATGATGGATGGTTTAGTTGTAAGCACTTGGATGTCATCACATACAATGCAGGACCTGCCGTCCTGCATTGTAAGTGAGTATGCTGAGGGCCTGTACACAACCCAGGGCATCGGAGAGAGGAGAACAGCCCCGGCTGATGAGGGTGGGGGACGAGGAATGAAATAAGTATAATTGTTTTTTCTCTTGCTTCCCTAAGACGAAGCAAATATTTAGCCCTTGCTTTGCAGAGGACACCCCACTGCAAGAGTCCTTTTTATATTTTTCCCAGATTTAAAGTGTATATAAACCCTGAGAAGGAACCTTTCTTATTTGATTTCTTTTGGTTTGTTAAATGTTTTATTGAAAGTTTTATATATATATATGTGTGTGTGTGTAAAAAAATAAAAAAAATGTTTTGGAAGCTTGAGAAGTAAATGAGTGATCTTTATTTTGTAATGTCTGCATGTATCCAGCAGATGGCAGTGTCTTCCTATAGTCTGGCCCATGCTACCCATAATTATCTCCTGGAACTGATATATGGCGCCTATACATGCCCATAGCCGTAGATTATATTTTATGTGAAGAGAACTTTTAGGTTTCTTACCACATTAATGACTCTAAAGGATGTTTTCATGTCATTAATTAAAACATTTATTTGCTAAGTACCTAATATAGAGTCGTTGTCAGTCTCACTATTTCATCATAATTCACATTGTTACATTTTAAAACGTTTTTAATGAGCGTTCTGAAAATATCGGCGCGCCTCATTTTTGCGGAAACTTCCTTTCTGTAACGATGAAAGTATAAAATCTATATTGGCCGTTAAAAGTTCATTTTTTAGACTCGTAATATTTTTATGTTTGATTTCCATTTTTATTCTGTCAAAACTAAGAGTGGAGGGAAAAAAAAAAAAAAGACGAAAGACGGACTCGTAAAAAACAATTGTGTCATTTCTAGTTGTTGGACTATTAAAAGTTTGAAACTCCATTTTATCAGAGTTTATGCCGTCATAAAACCAGCGTATGCTCCATTACTGTCTGCAGGTATCAGAGTTACAATACAGCGAGGAGATAAACCTAAAGTATAACTAAAGGCAGGACTTTATTTTTTGTATAGTTTTGGATAGAGTAGAGAGGGGTTAGAACCACCGTCAGGCTTTTATTGCTCTCTGTGCCCCGGAGATTCACCCTCTCACTAATTCTCGTGACAACCAGGGATTTCCTCTCACTTCCTGTTTTGGTGATTAATGTTTATAAACAATGTTACTTTGTATCTCTCTATCACCTATCTGATCAATGTTTATAAACAATGTTACTTTGTATCTCTATATGTCCTGTCTGATCAATATTTATAAACAATGTTACTTTGTATCTCTCTATCTCTGTCTGATCAATGTTTA
The DNA here is from genome assembly GCA_037952925.1 of Lithobates clamitans. NCBI lineage: Eukaryota > Metazoa > Chordata > Amphibia > Anura > Ranidae > Lithobates > Lithobates clamitans. Next base: position 26,854 of record JBBGZY010002366.1, on the reverse strand, counting down.
TAAACAATGTTACTTTGTATCTATCGCTCATCTGATCAATATTTATAAACAATGTTACTTTATATCTCATTATCTCCTGTCTGATCAATATTTATAAACAATGTTACTTTTTATCTCTCTACCTCCTGTCTGATCAATATTTATAAACAATGTTACTTTGTATCTCTCTATCTCTGTCTGATCAATGTTTATAAACAATGTTACTTTGTATCTATCGCTCACCTGATCAATATTTATAAACAATGTTACTTTGTATCTCTCTACCTCCTGTCTGATCAATATTTATAAACAATGTTACTTTGTATCTCTCTACCTCCTGTCTGATCAATATTTATAAACAAATATACTTTGTATCTCTCTATCTCTGTCTGATCAATGTTTATAAACAATGTTACTTTGTATCTATCGCTCATCCGATCAATATTTATAAACAATGTTACTTTATATCTCATTATCTCCTGTCTGATCAATATTTATAAACAATGTTACTTTGTATCTCTCTACCTCTTGTCTGATCAATATTTATAAACAATGTTACTTTGTATCTCTCTATCTCTGTCTGATCAATGTTTATAAACAATGTTACTTTGTATCTCTCTATCTGATCAATGTTTATAAACAATGTTACTTTGTATCTTTCACCTATCCGACCAATGTTTATAAACAATGTTACTTTGTATCTCTCTACCTCCTGTCTGATCAATATTTATAAACAAATATACTTTGTATCTCTCTATCTCTGTCTGATCAATGTTTATAAACAATGTTACTTTGTATCTATCGCTCATCCGATCAATATTTATAAACAATGTTACTTTATATCTCATTATCTCCTGTCTGATCAATATTTATAAACAATGTTACTTTGTATCTCTCTATCTGATAAATGTTTATAAACAATGCTACTTTGTATCTATCGCTCATCTGATCAATATTTTAAAAAAATGTTACTTTGTATCTCTCTATCTCCTGTCTGATCAATGTTTATAAACAATGCTACTTTGTATCTCTCTATCTGATAAATGTTTATAAACAATGCTACTTTGTATCTATCGCTTATCTGATCAATATTTATAAACAATGTTACTTTATATCTCATTATCTCCTGTCCGATCAATGTTTATAAACAATGTTACTTTGTATCTCATTATCTAACACACAGCCCACACCCTGCACAGGTGTTCAGCACAGCCTACATTTGTGGGAGGATTGTGCTAGGAGAGGGGATGGGGGGGATGGGGGGAGGGGGATATTGGAGTGGGATTTGTTCTAGAAGGGGGAATTTGGAGGAGTTACAACCTAAGATCACTGAACTTTGCCTCACAGAGTACAGTTTAGGGCTCTCTCACACTCGGTGCAGTAAGGTAGCGTGTGCGAAATCACATGTTTTCCTGTACCCCACATAAATGTGCTGCCTTTTGCAGTCACATGTGGGGGTTATTATTTCTTAATGACACCCCCCACGCATCTAGCAAATGTGCGTACATTTGCAGCCATTAAAAAATGTGATGTGCTCGAACGCGCAAAAAAGTGAGTGCTCAGACACACCCCCTGGTGTGAACGAGCCCTCAGAGTGGTGTGCCCTCCCCCCAGAGTGGTGTGCCCTCCCTCCAGAGTGGTGTTCCCGCCCCCCAGAGTGGTGTGCCCGCACTCTGAGTGGTGTGCCCTCCCCCCAGAGTGGTGTGCCCTCCCTCCAGAGTGGTGTGCCTGCCCCCCAGAGTGGTGTGCCCGCCCTCAGAGTGGTGTGCCCTCCCCCCAGAGTGGTGTGCACTCCCCCCATTGTGGTGTACCTCCCCCCAGAGTGGTGTGCCCGCCCTCAGAGTGGTGTGCCCTCCCCCCAGAGTGGTGTGCCGCCCTCAGAGTGGTGTGCCCTCCCCCCAGAGTGGTGTGCCCGCCCTCAGAGTGGTGTGCCTGCCCTTAGAGTGGTGTGCCCTCCCCCCAGAGTGGTGTGCCGCCCTCAGAGTGGTGTGCCCTCCCCCTAGAGTGGTGTGCCCGCCCTCAGAGTGGTGTGCCCGCCCTCAGATTGGTGTGTCCTCCCCCCAGAGTGGTGTGCCCACCCTCAGAGTGGTGTGCCCTCCCCCCAGAGTGGTGTGCCCTCCCCCCAGAGTGGTGTGCCCGCCCACAGAGTGGTGTGCCCCCGGCATTGTGCACAGTTCTAAAGGGTGCCCTGACTGAAAGAAGGTTGAAAAACACTGGTTTGAAAGGCTAAAGCCGTGTACACACGGGAGGACTTTTCAGCATCAAACATCCGACGGACTTTAGATGGAGTTACGACGGACTTTCGGACGACTGGACTTGCCCACACACAAACAGACTGAAGTCCGTTCGAAAGTCCATTGGTATGAACGTGATGACGTACGAAGGGACTAGAATAAGGAAGTAGCCAATAGCTGCCCTAGCGTCGGTTTTTGTCCGTCGGACTAGCATACAGACAAGCAGATTTTTCGATCGGACTCGAGTCCGTCAGGAAGATTTGAAACATGTTCCAAATCTAAAGTCCGTCTGATTTTCGACAGAAAACGTCCACTGCAGGTCTGATGGAGCCCACACACGGTCGGATTGTCCGACGGATTCGTTCTGTCAGACCAGTCCGGTCGAAAAGTCCGCCCGTGTGTACGCGGCACGAGGGTGTATAAAAAGTAGCAAATACAGCCGAAATACAGTGCCTTGAAAAAGTATTCACACCCCTTGAAATTTCCCACATTTTGTCACATTACAACCAAAAACGTAAATGTATTTTATTGGGATTTTATGTGATAGACCAACACAAAGTGGCACATAATTGTGAAGTGGAAGGAAAATAATAAATGTTTTCAAATTTTTTAAAATAAATATGTGAAAAGTGTGGGGGGGCATTTGTATGGCGCCCCCCCCCCGGAGTCAATACTTTGTAGAACCCCCTTTCACTGCAATTACAGCTGCAAGTCTTTTTGGGGATGTCTCTACCAGCTTTGCACATCTAGAGATGTTAAGTGGCACACTGATGTGCCCATCAGAGTGCCCCTTAACCTAAAACGTGCCCATCAGCATGCTCCTTATTTTATGTTAAGGTTCACTCTGATAGGTACATTTTATGTTAAGGGGCATGCAGATGGGCACAACAAAATGTGCCCATCAGCATACCCCTTAACGTAAAATGTACCTATCAGAGTGCCCCCCTAACATAAAATAAGGGGCATGCTGATGGGCACATTTTATTTTAAGGGGAACTGATGGGCACATATTATGTTAGTGGGGGTATGCTGATGGGGACGTTTGAAGTAAAGTGGCACTCTGGTGGAGACATCTGATGTAAGGTGGCACGGTGATGGGGACATCTGATGTAAGGGGGCACTTTGATGGAGACCCCTGATTTAAAGGGACACTCTGATGACGGCACCTACTGTAAGCGGACACTCTGATGGGGACAAATAATGTAAGGGGGCACACTGATGGGAGACACCAGATGTAAGGGAGCCTTCTGATGAAGAAACCTGATGGGAATACCTGATATAAGGGGATACCCTGATCGTGGCAACTGATTTATGGGGGTAATCTGATGGGGGCACCCAATGTAATGAATTACTCTGGTAGGGGCACCTGATGTAAGGGGGAACACTATTGGGGACATTTACATTCACAGAGTATTACCAGAGCGTGTGAAGGAAACTGTAAGAAAGGCACCAGAGAGCGCGGCTTGCGCCAAAAAAAGGAAGGAAGACGGGTACAATCGTTCATGGCACAGACTTGTGATTCGGACCTCGGCCAGAATTTTTTTTTAGTGACCAGACCTCCTTGAATTTTAATTCACGACCCCTGATCTAAACCATTCCATTGTAGCTCTGGCTGTATGTTTAGGGTCATTGTCCTGCTGGAAAGTGAACCTCCCCCCCCCCAGTCTCAAGTCTTTTGCAGACTCTAACAGGTTTTCTTCTAAGATTATCCTGTACTTGGCTCCATCCATCTTCCCATCAACTCTGACCAGCTTCCCTGTCCCTGTCTTATGAAGATAACCATCCCCACAACATGATGCTTCCACCACCATGTTTCACAGTGGGGATGGTGTGTTCAGGGTGATGTGCCGTGTTAGTTTTCCATCACACATAGCGTTTTGCTATTAGGAAAAAAAAAAGTTCAATTTTGGTCTCATCTGACCAGAGCACCTTCTTCCACATGTTTGCTGTGTCCTTCACATGGCTTCTCACGAACTGCGGGAGTGACTTCTTATGGCTTTCTTTCACCAATGTCTTTCTTCTTGTCACTCTTTCATAAAGGGCAGATTTGTGGAGAACACGACTAATAGTTGTCCTGTGGACAGATTCTCCCACCTGAGCTGTGGATCTCTGCAGCTCCTCCAGAGTTACCATGGGCCTCTTGGCTCTTCTCTGATGAATGTTCTCCTTGCCCAGCCGGTCAGTTTAGGTGGACGGCCATGTCTTGGTAGGTTTGCAGTTGTGCCATACTCTTTCCATTTTCCGATGATGGAATGAACAGAGCTCCGTGAGATGTTCAAAGCTTGGGAGATTTTTTTTATAACCTAACCCCACTTTAAACTTCTTCACAACTTTATCTTAGTTAGGGGTATCAAAGTAAAGGGGGTTGAATACAAATGCCCCCCCCAGACACTTTTCACATATTTATTTGTAAAAAATTTGGAAAACCATTTATCATTTTCCTTCCACTTCACAATTATATGTCACTTTTGTGTTTGTCTATCACATAAGATCCCAATAAAATACATTTACGTTTTTGATTGTAACATGACAAAATGTAGAAAATTTCAAGGGGTATGAATACTTTTTTAAGGCACTGTACAAACACAATGTATGATATTTTGAAGTTTTGCACATGATGAGTACAGCATACTACACTATATATTTCCCTCTTTTTCTTCCTTTGAGATTATTTTCGTCGTGGGGGAGATCCATCAAAGGCTCAAAGATAAACAGACGGTTCTTAAAGCAGATGTACTTTATTGGATCCAAAATCCTATGAAGATTTTATAGAAAGGACATTTAAAGGGACATTGACTTTTTAGTGCTGAAAATGGATGTTTTTCAGCTGGGGTGGCGGAGGTTTTCAGCTGCTGTAATCATTTGAGGAACCCTACCCAGTGTCCCTGTTCCTACCAAGAAATTTCAGTTTTTTTGTCATATTTTTAATTTCTCTTTCAATACTTCTTTCAAAGTTTTAATGAATCAGCCCCATTAATCAAGGTTCATGAGATGAGAATATTGTGCCATATGGAGTGCGTTATGTTGGAAGAACAGAGTTATGACTTTTTTACCTTTTTTTTCTCACACTGGGTATATTACATTTTATAGATTTTTCTAAATTGGGTAATAATGTTTCATTAACCAGTTTAACTCTTGAAACTGTATACAGTCAGGTCCATAAATATTGGGACATCAACACAATTCTAATCTTTTTGGCTCTATACACCACCACAATGGATTTGAAATAAAATGAACAAGATGTGCTTTAACTGCAGACTTTCATCTTTAATTTGAGGGTATTTACATCCAAATCATGTGAACGGTGTAGGAATTACAACAGTTTGTATATGTGCCTCACACTTTTTAAGGGACCAAAAGTAATGGGACAATTGGCTGCTCAGCTGTTCCATGGCCAGGTGTGTGTTATTCCCTCATTATCCCATTTACAAGGAGCAGATAAAAGGTCCAGCGTTCATTTCAAGTGTGCTATTTGCATTTGGAATCTGTTGCTCAATATGAGATCCAAAGAGTTGTCACTATCAGTGAAGCAAGCCATCATTAGGCTGAAAAAAACAAAACAACCCCATCAGAGAGATAGCAAAAACATTAGGTGTGGCCAAATCAACTGTTTGGAACATCCTTAAAAAGAAAGAACACACCGGTGAGCTCAGCAACATTAAAAGACCTGGAAGACCACGAAAAACAACTGTGGTGGATGACCGAAGAATTCTTTCCCTGGTGAAGAAAACACCCTTCACAACAGTTGGCCAGATCAAGAACACTCTCCAGGAGGTAGGTGTATGTGTGTCAAAGTCAACAATCAAGAGAAGACTTCACCAGAGTGAATACAGAGGGTTCACCACAAGATGTAAACCATTGGTGAGCCCCCAAAACAGGAAGGCAAGATTAGAGTTTGCCAAACATCTAAAAAAGCCTTCATAGTTCTGGAACAACATCTTATGGACAGATGAGACCAAGATCAACTTGTACCAGAGTGATGGGAAGAGAAGAGTATGGAGAAGGAAAGGAACTGCTCATGACCCAAAGTAGGGATGAGCTTCGTGTTCGAATCAAACGCATGTTCGTCTCGAACATTGCCTGTTCGGTCGTTCGATGAATTCCGAACGATATGGGCTGTTCGTCCCAAATTCGAGTGGCGCGTCACGGCCCATAATTTACTGCGGCATCGCAGTGCATTGCTGGCTGATGATTGGCCAAGCATGCACTATGACCCGCATGCTTGGCCAATCACAGCGCCGTCTGTACAGAGAGCCGTAATTGGCCAAAGCCAGGGTGGCTTTGGCCAATTATGGCTCAGGGGGTTTAGTACACGCCCAACACTATATAAAGGCCGCCTGCACGGCAGCCCTGTGTAGTATGTTCTGGCGTTGAGCGAGAGATAGACAGAGAGACAGTGTCATTTGATTTAAGTTAGATAGAGTAGGCAGGCGAGTCAGTTAGCTGCACTTACAGTGTATTGTGTATATATATATATCCTAGGTGTTGTGTATATATATATATATATATATATATATATATATATATATATATATATATATATATGTATATACTGTATTCAGTTTAGCTAGATCCGTTCCTGTTATTCTCTTCCTACTATTGACAGGCAGGCAGGTGTTTTTACAGTATTTACAGCTACCTGAAGAAAATTGCTAGTGTTCTTCTGATCCTATTAGTCCTATCAGCTACAGTATTTACAGTTAGCAGTTAGTGTAGTACGTCCTCTGCACAGTGTGCACCTAAAGCTACCTGAAAAAAATGAGTGTTCTTCTAATCCTATTAGTACAGTACCGCAGGCAGCTGCAGTATTTACAAGTTATTGTAGTGCGTCCTCTGCACAGTGTGCACCTAAAGCTACCTGGAGACAATTGCTGTTGTTCTGCTCCTATTAAAACCACAGGGAGGTAGCTACAGTATTTACAGTTAGTGTAGTGCGTCCTCTGCACAGTGTGCGCCTAAAGCAAGCTACCTGGAGACAATTGCTGTTGTTCTGCTCCTATTAATACCACAGGCAGCTACAGTATTTACAGTTAGTGTACTGTGTCCTCTGCACAGTGTGCACCTAAAGCTACCTGAAGAAATTTAGTGGTGTTCTTCTGATCCTATTAGTACAGTACAGCAGGCAACTGCAGTATTTACAAGTTAGTGTAGCGCGTTCTCTGCACAGTGTGCACCTAAAGCTACCTGAAGAAAATTAGTGGTGTTCTTCTGATCCTATTAATACCGCAGGCAGCTACAGTATTTACAGTTAGTGTACTGTGTCCTCTGCACAGTGTGCACCTAAAGCTACCTGAATAAAATTGGTGGTGTTCTTCCGATCCTATTAATACTACAGACAGGTAGCTACAGTATTTACAGTTAGTGTAGTGCGTCCTCTGCACAGTGTGCACCTAAAGCTACCTGAAGAAAATTGCTGTTGTTCTGCGCCTATTAATACCACAGGCAGGCAGCTACAGTATTTACAGTTAGTGTATTGCGTCCTCTGCACAATGTTCACCTAAAGCTACCTGAAGACAATTGCTGGTGTTCTCATACTAATAATACTACAGGCAGGCAGTTGATTCTGCTAGCTGCAGTATCAGTATATATATATATATATATATACACATTCCAGCTTTGTGCAGCTACATCTCACTGCAGGCCATTAGTATGTCTGGAAGGCCAACAAGGAGAGGCAGACAGTCACAAGCCAATAAAAGAGGGCAAGCAGGCTCTGTGTCTAGAGGCAACAGTACTGGTTGTGGAGACGGTGCATCCTCATCAGCACGTGGCCGTGGGACACGCTTGTCCTTTTTTTCGGCAGCTGGCCGTGTTGTCGGCAGCTGGCCGTCCTCATCCTCCTTATCCTCTCTCACCCAGGCTCAGGGTACTTGGTCTGGCAAAGCAGCTGCCAACGCGGCCTCTTCCCTTGGCTCAATGGCATCAGTCACTCCTTCCCTAGCCCCACCATGTCCTCCTGAGGAGTCCCCCGAACTGTTTGACAACAGTGTTGGGTACATGCTCCAGGAGGATGCCCAGCATTTTGAAGGCTCCGATGATGGTACCCAGCTAGAGGAAGGCATTAACGTGAGCCCAGAGAGAGGGGGTGCCCAAGAAGGACAGCAATCTGCAGGGGCGGACTGACCATTCGGGCTCTCGGACACTGCCCGAGGGCCCCATGCCACTAAGGGGCCCCATCAGGGTTGCCAGCCTCAATAAAACCAGGTACAGTATGTAAAAATCTGTGTTTTTTTTTAAATCCCAAGATTATAGCTGCCCCGTCTTTCCAGTACCCCCATAATCTTCTCCTATTGCCCGGGGGCCCCATAATCTCCTATTGCCCGGGGCCCCATGAGTTGTCAGTCCATCCCTTGCAATCTGGCAGTCATGTTCCCCAAGCTGCAGCATACTGCCAGCTTTGCTCCGGTAATGAGGAGGGAGGGGATGATGAGATCACTGACTCCACGTGGGTGCCTGATTGGAGAGAGGAGGAGGAGGCACATCACCAACGAGGCAGGATGCCCTCCAGGGGCCAGCTTAAGGGCAGCACACCGACTGCATCACACCCCAAAGCTCCGCATGTGCAGGGCGCTGCTGTCTCTGCACGTTATTCCAAAAGTTCTTTGGTGTGGGCCTTTTTTGAGACGAGTGCATCAGATCCCACCGCTCCTATTTGCAACATATGGGTCAAGCGTATCTCTCGTGGCAAAAACATCTCCCGCTTGGGTACCACATGCTTGACCAGACATATGTTGACCTGCCATGCAGTTCGTTGGCAAGCATACCTAAAAGACCCACACCAAAGAACAAAGAGGACCTCTCCTTGCTCCTCATCAGCTGGGATCTCCAACCCCACTATATCTTCAGTCCTCTCTGAGACCTGCACTGAGAGGAATGAAGGTGTAGAATTAGGTGTGTCACAGCCAAGTACTTGGGGGCAATCTGCTATCGGTACACCGACGTCAGATTGTACCAGGCAAATTTCCCTGCCCAAGCTGCTGCACCACCGAAAGAAGTTCGCTCCCAGCCATCCACATGCCCAGCGGTTGAATGCTAGCTTGGCTAAATTGCTAGCACTTCAACTGCTGCCTTTTCAGTTGGTAGACTTTGCCCCCTTCCGTGAGTTTGTGGAATGTGCGGTTCCTCAGTGGCAGGTTCCCAAACGCCACTCTTTCTCATGGAAGGCGATTCCGGCTCTCTACCGGCATGTGGAAGGCAATGTCTTGGCCTCACTGGACAGGGCGGTCAGCGGTAAGGTGCATATTACCGCTGACTCATGGTCCAGCAGGCATGGTCAGGGACGTTACCTATCTTTCACCGCGCACTGGGTGACTTCTGGCAGCTGGTAAAGATACAGGACAAGGTGCAGTAGTGTTGGAGGTTGTTCTGCCACCACGCCTCCAAAATACTACTAGTGGTGATTTTGCCACACCTCTCTGCTCCACCCCCCCCTCTTCTTCTTCCTCCATGGCCTTTTCCTGTGCTGATTTGGAACCAGCGGTGCTCTGTAGGCGTTCAAGGTGCTACGCAAGTATGCAGGCCAAAAGATGCCATGCGGTGCTTGAGCTGGTGTGCTTGGGGGACAGGAGCCACACTGGGGCAGAGATTCTGTCAGCTCTGCAGGGGCAGGTTCAGAGGTGGTTGATGCCACGCCAGTTTAAGGCAGGTATGGTGGTTTGCGACAATGGCACCAACCTCCTCTCCGCCCTCCGACAGGGACAACTGACCCATGTGCCCTGTTTGGCTCACGTCCTTAACTTGGTGGTGCAGCGGTTCTTGGGCAGGTACCTGGGCTTACAGGCTGTCCTGAGGCAGGCCAGGAAAGTCTGTGTGCTTTTCCGCAGGTCATATAATGCCAGTGCTCGGCTGGCTGACCTCCAAAAGGAATTTAACCTGCCCAAGAACCGCCTAATCTGTGACATGCCCACCAGGTGGAACTTAACGTTGGCCATGCTGCAGCGGCTGCACATGCAGCAGAGGGCCATCAATGCGTACCTGTGCGACTATGGCACCAGGACAGGGACAGGGGAGCTTGGTTTTTTTTCCCCACGCCAGTGGGCCATGATCAGGGATGCATGCACTGTCCTGTCACCATTTGAGGAGGCCACGAGGATGGTGAGCAGTGACAGTGCATGCATCAGAGACACTGTCCCCCTTGTCCACCTGTTGGAGCACATGCTGCGTGGAATAATGGACAGGGCACTTGAGGCAGAATAAAGGCAGAAAGAGGAGGACTTCCTTAGCTCTCAAGGCCCCCTTTATCCAGACAGTGTTCCTGCGTGCCTGCCAATCTCACAGGAAGAGGACGAGGAGTAGGAGGAGGAGGAGGAGGAAGATTGTGTCAGTATGGAGGTGGAGCCTGGCACTCAGCAGCAGTCTTTAAGGGATCAGTCCCAAGAAAGACATGGACTTGTACGTGGCTGGGTGGAGGTGGCTGCGGACCATGTCGTCCTTAGTGACCCAGAGGACTCCGAACCGAATGCCTCAGCAAACCTGCGCTGCATGGCCTCCCTGATCCTGCAAAGCCTGCGTAAGGATCCTCGTATTCGTGGTATCAAGGAGAAGGACCAATACTGGCTGGCAACCCTCCTTGATCCATGTTACAAGGGTAAGGTTGCGGACCTTATCTTGCCGTCGCAGAGGGAGCAGAGGATGAAACATTTTCGGGAGTCCTTGCAGAAAGGTCTGTGCAACGCGTTCCCAGAGACTGGGAGGTTACAAACTTCTGTTCCTGGACAACGTGTTGCTGAGGCTTCGGTCAGTCAAAGAAGGAGCGGTGGAGAAGGTGGCCGTCTGACCGATCCGTTCAGACAATTTTTTAGTCTGTAGCCCCAAGGTATGATCGGTTCCAGCAACCATCACCAGTGTCTGTTTTACATGGTGCAGGAATACCTAGGGGCAAGATCTGACTTGGACACCTTTCCCACCAAAAATCCTCTGGGTTACTGGGTCTTGAGGATGGATCACTGGCCAGAGCTTGCACAGTATGCAATTGAGCTGCTGGCCTGTCCTGCATCCAGTGTTCTTTCGGAACGCACATTCAGTGCTGCTGGAGGTTTTGTAACCGATCACAGGGTGCCCCTGTCCACCGACTTGGTCGATCGACTGACCTTCATAAAAATGAATCAGTCTTGGATCACCACCAACTACCAAGCACCTTATGCTGATGTAACCGAATAATTTTTTTTTGAAATGTCAGATCCCTTCAAGACCTGCCTATGCTGATGCTGAGTGGCTAAGGCCCAATTTTTCAGTCCCTGTTTAACAGGGGCGTGTAATTACAATTTTTGATGCAATATTTTACAGGAGGGCTCATTCCTGCACTCCAACTAGAGTATCTGTGAGGGGTTGCAGTGTTGTGGCACCAGCACCAGTGGCTAAGGCCCAATTTTTCAGCCCCTGTTCAACAGGGACATGTAATTACAATTCTTCATCTAATATTTCACAGCAGAGCCCGTTCCTGCGCCCACCAAGAGTAACTGTGAGGGCTTACAGTGTTGTGGCAACACCAACACCTAAGGCCGCATTTTTTCTGCAGAGTATATAGGGCAGGCCCCTACTTTCAAACATCCAACTTACAAACGACTCCTACTTGCAAACGGAAGGAGACAACAGGAAGTGAGATGAAATCTACCCCTAGGAAGGGAAATTCTCTCCTGTAAAAGATAATATGGGAAAAACGTTTCTCCTCTCCACTGATACTTTATCACTAATCCTTGTTTCACTAAAAACTCCAAACTGTCAAAAAACATTTGTCAATGGGACAGAAAGTGAGGTAAATTCGGGGGGCGCATGCGCGCGAGCGACAGAGATGGCCGCTTGATCTCTCCGCTCTGCGCCGTCGGAATCCACAAGCCGGCCCTATAAAGCACGGAAGAAGCGGAGACACAGCAAACCTACCTCTGCGAGCTCCGGAACATCCCTGGATTCAGCCGGTAATGTACCGCTCCGTCAAAAGGAAACCAAAAGCCCGGCAGCCTAATAAGTCCTCTTCAGCCCCAGGCAAAGGGAAACTCAATATGGCGCCTGAGCCTCCGGAGCCAGATGACCCCACTCTTCTCTCTGAGGAGAACCCAGTGTCTCCAGCGGACAGTTTACAGCAGTTTCCCACAGACCTGGCGAGCCCCCTCCCTATAGACCCTGATAATCTGCTGGCTAAATTTCGCAGTATAGTAGAAGATGAAATTACTGCAGCATCTCGCAAACTTTCCTCTGACCTGGTGCGGGGCCTTAAAGAGATAGGCCACCGCACCAATCAACTAGAGCAACGCATGGATCTAGCCACGACAGTGTTGGAGGGACACGAAGAGGAAGTAGATAAGATGACGGCGGAGCTTGAGATCCTGAAAGATAAATTAGAAGACGCAGAACATAGGGCCCTCAGGGACAAGTTGCGTATTCGCAGTCTCCCTGAAGTTATTACAGACCTACAGGGCACAGCTACCACCTTCTTCCAGGAGTTGGCCCCAGAGATTCCTGTGGACAGGCTCGAGTTCAATCGTATACATAGATCCCTGGCTCCTAAACCCTCAGATGGTCACCCGAGAGATGTCATCATTAAATGTCATTATTACTACACCAAGGAGAAGCTCTTGCAGGCTGCAAGAGAACAGCAAACCCTCTCCTTTCAGGGTAATTCCCTCCAGTTATTTGCTGATCTTTCGCCGGTCACTATTGCCAGACGGCGGGGCCTCAAACCCTATCTTCAAATTCTACAAACACATTAAGTTAACCTTTTCCCATTTGGGTCGTCAATTCCAGGCCTCCTCCCCGTCGGATCTGAGGCGCCACTTCCAGGATCTGCAGCTGGACCTCCCCTCCTCCCAAGCAGATGCAACACCCACCTCTTCTAGACCGGGACCCTCCAGGCCTCCTCGACAACATTTGCAGCATTCTCAACCTGGATCCCAAGCTCTGCAAGGTCTACAGGCCCAACGCTTCCACAAATCCAACAACGGATGAAGGTACTTTACTCTTTTTTTAATATTATCTGATCCCTCTTTTTGTTGCCCGGCCCCGGGACTTGGCCGATCCATTTTATTCATTTCTCAATTTAATACTTGGAACAAACGTGCGCTTGGGATTACGCCCCCTGTCTGTGTGATCACCCTGCTAAATGCCGCCCCAATTGTGAGATGGCGGTGACGGGTGCAAACTACTACATTTATGTTCAACGCAGAGACATGGACGTTGAATGAAACCCCCATCCCTTTTCTGTGCGGACGACAACCTACGTTTGAAGAAAGACCTTTAATGATAACTTTTTCTTTTTTTTTTTTTTGTTTGTTGTTTTGTTTTTACACTGACGCCTTTATTTCTTCCAGGGTCCGTCATGGTTTGGGGGAGGTAAGGCCATCTCCATAGGGGCAACCTTCATAGGTTTTCCACTGCGGTTCAGACCATTGTTTCCGTGCCCTGCTCCTCCGTCTCCGTTTAGGGGGCGGTGGAGGGAGAGGTGTAGCGGGGTTGGGTTGGTTCCCTCGGTCCCCTCGAGACGAGGAGCCTACAGGCTCTCGCTTCTGGGGCGCCGGGGGGCAAGACCAATTGTACTTTTATACCTTTGCACGTTTTATATACATTTTGGTTAGTTATACTGCTTTAGCTGGTTCTTGCTATCTTTGTTATTAAAAGTTCTTAGACTCTGTGCTCAACATATCTTAGTCAAGTATGTTAGTATGTAATAGGCCGGTGATTCCGATGGACCACTGCTCCCCCCATGAGTTGGTACTTGGCTGAGACGGCTGTATATATTTCACACATATGTTTTGGTTTTTACATTTACCCACACTATTTTTATTTTTCATTATTTCACACACCTTTTCACACTTTCACTTAGACTACATACAATAATTCCAGTGTAGATTATTTATATATCCATTTTAAATACTTTTCCATTACAATCATTTACACGAAATTGCTTTCCAATCTCTTCCTTTTTCTTGTTCTTTTTGAACGGGTGTTTGCAGTGGTTGATTACAGACTTGTCTCACATTTGGGTCAAATTAAGCATTGGAATCACCACTCATTCACTTAATTCACACGTGTTTTTTTAAATCAAGCTATAGTATTTATCTGGTTTCCTGTCATATGATTGTTAGCTATGAGTAAGCACTGACGCCAGTGCGAAACGTCAGCTCGTCTTTGTCTGCGGTGATCCTCTGTATTTTGATGTGTATCTTTCAATAAACTCGGCTATTATTTGGGTGCGGCTGTCCAGAATCTATTCATGCCTATTGAGAAATGGTACGCTAAAGCTAATAAACCTACTACAATGTTAGCTAATAGATTGCGCACCTTTGCCCCGAAATTTGCTCCCATTACTCTCCGCACCCGTCACAATACCCTAACTGGCAACCCTCAGCGCTTCCTGGAGGAATTCCGGCATCGTCTCACCAAACTTTACTTCGAGCCGGACCACCTCTCCACTCAAGGCCTTGACGCTTTTTTGACAAATTTATCTTTACCTTCCCTATCCGAAATCCATATGTCACTGATGGACGGAGCCATACAGGTCTCGGAAGTCCTTCAGTGCATTAAGGAGTTGAAAGTGGGTAAGAGGCCTGGCCCAGATGGCTTCACGGCACTTTATTACCGGAAGATGTCTGAAATCATTGCTCCCTATCTAGCTAATATGTATAATTCAGTTAAAGAAGGTCGCTCTTTCACATCTAATTTGCTGACTGCCAATGTTGCCATGATCCCTAAACCAGATAGAGATCAATTATCTTGGGCTAACTTTAGGCCGATCTCTCTAATTAACATAGATATGAAAATTTTAACAAAGATCCTGGTCACTCGCCTCAACTCCTTTCTTCCACGTTTGATTAAGAAGGACCAGGTGGGCTTTGTCCCAAGGAGACAAGCAAGTGACACTATAAGACGTCTTCTTCAAATACAACATATTGTTCATAGCAGGTCCTTAGAATCAATATTTTTGTCATTAGACATCAACAAAGCCTTTGACACCCTGTCCTGGCCTTACCTGACCAAAGTACTTAAACAGCTATCAGCTATCTATGACTCCCCCCAAGCCAAAGTGAAATATTATGGATTCGAATCACATACCCTCCCTATTAGTAGGGGTACCCGCCAGGGATGTCCACTTTCCCCACTTTTATTCATTTTAGCACTTGAACCCTTGGCGGAAGCCATTAGATCCCATCCGGATATAGCGGGAGTGAAAATAGCGGGTATTTCGCATAAGTTGTCGATGTTTGCAGATGACATCCTATTGACCATCACTAAACCCAGAATAACTTTTCCTAACCTGCTATCTCTTTTGAATACCTTTGCCACCTTCTCGGGCTTATCAGTCAACCCCGCTAAATCTAAAGCGATGTCAATTAACCTCCCGCCCTCTGAATTAGGAACCCTGCAGTCAAACTTCTCCTTTCAATGGTAAATTCTCTACCTTACCTTGGGATTCGGCTTACCCCAAGATATTCGGGCCTATACCAAGCTAATTTTCCCCCATTGTTTAGGAAGCTGGCGGGTATGCTCTCCTCTTGGTCCACCCTCTCGTTATCTTGGTTTGGCAGGATTAAAACTGTCCGTATGACATATCTCCCAAAACTGCTCTACTATTTTCGGGTCTTGCCGGTCCAGGTCCCCTCTCATATCCTCTGTATAAAATCTTGTAGTTTATTTGGGGCCCCACGAGACCCAGGATTAAGAGACAGGTGCTTTTCACTCGTAGAATCAATGGTGGCCTATCCGTTCCCAATTTACAGGTTTACTATACAGCAGCGTCCATTGCCCCATTATCCCATCTTCATGAGAAATATCAAATGCCGTTGTGGGCCACTATGGACCTGGTGGACTCCCATCCAATACCCTTAGCCTCTCTCCCATGGCTCCCCCAAGCACACCGCCCAATTACTGTTGGTCCGTGTTTGGCCCATTCTCTACGGTTATGGGACACGGTCAAATACTCTGCAGGTCTAATCTCCCCTCATCTCCCCCTACGTCACCTTCTTCAGTGTCCACTGTTCCCACCTGGATGCGACAATTCGCAGCAATTCGAGTGGTGGACTGAAAATGGCTTTGTAGATGTCCATTCCATGCTTACCCCCACCAGGATTATATCCTTTGCAGCCTTGCGTTCTTCCCATAACGTCCCTCTTAGGGAGCACTACAGATACATACAACTCAGACATTTTCTCCAATCTCTCATAAAATTTCAATCTACTCCTTATACTTTGACCCCCTTTGAAAGCCTTTGCAAATCAAGACCTCAATCCCCGGGTCTGATTTCTTTAATATACGCAGCCATTATAGGTTCCAAACGACCGCCTTTGGCCCCTTTCACACTTATACGACTTGTCGCATGATTTTGTACTGCAAAATCTTATGACAAGTCATTCCCCATGATTTTCAATGACTGCCATTCATATTGGCATGACTTTAAGTCGTGCCGACTTCAAAGTAGTCTCTGCACTACTTTGGTCCAACTTCCATACGATTTGTACTCCATAGACCTCAATGTTAAACCCTCAGGTAGCATGCAAATCGTACCTGAATAATATAGACACGATTTCAGCACTACTTTGTAAGCACAACTTGAGAATGGTTAATGCCAAAGTTGTGGCAAAGTCGTACAAAGTAGTACTGCTGCCAAATCGCAATAAAATCGTGGCAAAATAGCGGCGCGAAATCGCGGTAAAATCGCGTGACATTGAAGTCGTATAAGTTTGAAAGGGGCCTTTAAGATCATACCATCTCCAGTGGGAGGCGGAATTGGGAAAAAAAATGGACCCAGTGGACAGGCAGGTTATGACTATTGCATTGTCAAAGTGCTCCAGGAATGTTCTCTTCTTGGAAAATGCTTAAAAAGTACTTTATAGATGGTACTATACCCCGGCCAGATTAGTGAGCTTTATCCCATCTTTTTCCCCTTTATGCTTCCGTGGGCTCCATCACACATTTTCCATCGGATTTTCCGACACACAAAGTTTGAGAGCAGGATATAAAATTTTCCGACAACAAAATCCGTTGTCGGAAATTCCGATCGTGTGTACACAAATCCGACGGACAAAGTGCCACGCATGCTCAGAATAAATAAAGAGATGAAAGCTATTGGCCACTGCCCCGTTTATAGTCCCGACGTACGTGTTTTACGTCACCGCGTTCAGAACGATCGGATTTTCCGACAACTGTGTGTGACCGTGTGTATGCAAGACAAGTTTGAGCCAACATCCGTCGGAAAAAATCCTAGGATTTTGTTGTCGGAATGTCCGATCAATGTCAGACCGTGTGTACGGGGCATAAGGTTATGTAGCATATCTTCCCGTGGTACATAAGCTATATAAAGTTATGTAACGCCATTGTTACGCATGTTGGATCCAGCGTGTAATTACATTACAATACTTGCCAATCTCACAGAACAGCCTAGGTTCACTCAGGAATTTCTGCAATTATTTGTATCCCAAATTGTTTTTTTTTTTTTGGTGTTATTTAAAGCCTCTGTAATCTCATATACATGTTGTGTTCATCAATACTTCCTTTCTTTCTGTATTATTGACGGTCTTTCTGTTCAATAAAACTTTTGTACAAGAAAGTGAGGTGAAATCTTCTGAAGAGGAGCACAGACAGCAAAACAAATGTCACAGGGGTGATAACCCTTCCCTATGTTTTCCAAAAAGCTTAAAAATAGATTTTTTGGCTGGAGCTAAACACGTTAAAAATGTACCCGTTCAAAATTACAAACAGATTCTACTTAACAACAAACCTACAGTCCCTGTCTTGTTTGCACCGCCTGTATACTGCTGTTCAGAGTATATAGGACCTGGGAGCCCCACACCTTTCCTTATTTTTAATTTGGGTGCGGGGTTCCCCTTAATATCCATACAAGACCCAAAGGGCCTGATAATGGACTGGGGGGCACCCATGCCGTTTGTCTCACTGATTTTCATCCATATTGCCAGGACCCGACATTACATTAAAGCCGCAAGCAGTTTTAAATGACTTTTTTTCCTTTAAAAATGACATTTTGTGCAGGGACTGTTCTAAGCACGGGAAACACGCACCAATTTACAGGAATATTATAGACACCCCCCAGGTACGATATTTAAAGGAATATTTCACTTTTTTTTTTCACTTTAAGCATCATTAAAGTCACTGCTCCCGAAAAAATGGCCGTTTTTAAAACTTTTTTTTGCATTGATACATGTCCCCTGGGGTAGGACCCGGGTCCCCAAACCCTTTTTAGGACAACACCATGCAAATTAGCCTTTAAAATGAGCACTTTTGATTTCGAACGTTCGAGTCCCATAGACGTCAATGGGGTTCTAACGTTCGTGCGAATTTTCGGTCCGTTCGCAGATTCTGGTGCGAACCGAACCGGGGGGGTTTTGGGCTCATCCCTAATCCAAAGCATACCACCTCATCAGTGAAGCATGCTGGTGGTAGTGTCATGGCGTGGGCATGTATGGCTGCCAATGGAACTGGTTCTCTTGTATTTATTGATGATGTGACTGCTGACAAAAGCAGCAGGATGAATTCTGAAGTGTTTCGGGCAATATTATCTGCTCATATTCAGCAAAATGCTTCAGAACTCATTGGACGGAGCTTCACAGTGCAGATGGACAATGACCCGAAGCATACTGTGAAAGCAACCAAAGAGGTTTTGTTAAGGGAAAGAAGTGGAATGTTATGCAATGGCCAAGTCAATCACCTGACCTGAATCTGATTGAGCATGCATTTCACTTGCTGAAGACAAAACTGAAGGGAAAATGCCCCAAGAACAAGCAGGAACTGAAGACAGTTGCAGTAGAGGCCTGGCAGAGCATCACCAGGGATGAAACCCAACGTCTGGTGATGTCTATGTGTTCCAGACTTCAGCCTGTAATGGATTTGCAACCAAGTATTAAAAAGTGAAAGTTTTGATGGATGATTGTTAATCTGTCCCATTACTTTTGGTCCCTTAAAAAGGGGGAGGCACATATACAAACTGTTGTAATTCCTACACCGTTCACCTGATTTGGATGTAAATACCCTCAAATTAAAGATGAGAGTCTGCAGATAAAGCACATCTTGCTCATTTCATTTCAAATCCATTGCGGTGGTTTATAGAGCCAAAAAGATTAGAATTGTGTCCGTGTCCCAATATTTATGGACCTGACTGTATTTTTGGTAAGGAAGGACTCCAGGTCCAGGTCACAGAGGTGACTTGTATTGTCATGTCACCTGTCCTGATTGTGAAACCCACGTCACGAAAAATAAATAATTTCCACATTCGTCATTATAAATAGTTACAATGTTGTGGAATGCAGACTTCCCTGCCCCGCTCCTTCTTCACCATTGTGTGTCAGTGTGTAAATATGCGAAAGAATTGATAAGAGAACTCCCAGCATTTTCTATGTCGTGACAAGAAAGAGGATTACAGACCTGAACCCCTCCCCCGCCCGCTGTACAGAGATGTATATATAATATTACAATGTAGTGTTATCATTTATCCTTCGCTACTTGCCGAGCAGCCTTCTTCTAGAACTTTTTTGTTTACAAGTTTAAATCAGTATTTTTTTTGCTAGAAAATGACTTACAACCCCCCCCCCCCCTCCAAACATTATACATTTATTTTTAGCAAAGACCCTAGGGAATAAAATGGCAATCGTTGCAATTTTTTTTTATGACGCACGGTATTTGCGCAGCGGTTTTGCAAGCACAATTTTTTTGGAAACAATACACTTTAATGAATTAAAAAAAAAAAAAAAACAAATCACAATATGTACCCCAATTTTTTTTGTATAATGTGAAATATGATGATACGCCGAGTAAATAGATACCCAACATGTGATGCTTCAAAATTGCGCACACTCGTGGAATGGCGAAAAATGACAGTACTTAAAAATCTCCTAAAAATCTTACGTATCCGTTCTGCGTACATCACAGAGGGGTGGGGGCACTTTAACCCTATTTTTGAAATTTGGTGTTTACAAGTAAAAATCCATATTTTTTGCTAGAAAATTATTTAGAACCCCCAAACATTATATATATATTTTTAGCAGAGAATCTAGAGAATAAAATGGAGATTGTTGCAAGATTTTATATCACACGGTATTTGTGCAGCGGTGTTTTAAACGCAAATTTTTGGGAAAAGAGACACAGTAAACAGTAAAGTTACCCCATTTTTTTGTATAATGTGAAAGATGATGTTACGGCGAGTAAATAGATACCAAACATGTCACGCTTTATAATTGCACGCTCTCGTGGAATGGCGACAAACCACGGTACCTGAGAATTTCCATAGGCGACGCTTTAATTTTTTTTTACGGTTACCAGGTTAGAGTTACAGAGGAGGTCTAGGGCTAGAATTATTGCTCTCGCTCTGACGATCGCGGCGATACCTCACATGTGTGATTTGAACACCGTTTACATATGCCGGCGCGACTTCCGTATGCGTTTTCCTTGCTGCGCAAACTCGCGGGGACAGGGGCACTTTAAAAAAAAAAATTTTTCTTATTTATTTCATTTAATAATATATTTATAAATTGTGTTTAAAAAAAATTTTTTGATGACTTTTATTGCTGTCACAAGGAATGTAAACATCCCTTGTGACAGTAATAGGTGGTGACAGGTACTCTTTATGGAGGGATAGGGGGTCTAAAAGACCCCCCATCCCTCCTTTGCACTTCAAAGTATTCAGATCGCCGAAAATGGTGATTCTGAACACTGTATATTTTTTTTAAATCGGCGTCATTGGCAGCCGAGTAAACGGGAAGTGACGTCATGACGTCGCTTCCGCGTTTACATTGAGAAGGCTGGAACGAAGCCGCCCACAGCTTCGATCCAGCCCGCCCCCAGCCGCCGGAGGCAGGCGATTGGTCACCGGGCCTCCCGATCGAACGGGAGGCCCGGTAAGAGCGGTGGGAGGCGGCAGGAGGGGGGAGACGTCCGCTCCCGCTCCGCCGGTATAACAGTAGATCAGCTTTTAGCCACATCGGTTGTTATATTCTGATAGCTGATTGCCGGCTCTAAACAACGGTACCAGGATGATACCTGCAGCTGGGCATCATCCCGGTATAACCCCGGAAAGCCGAGTACGCACATCTGCGTACACTCGGCGGGAAGGGGTTAAATTTGCTTTTATTATTATTATTTCTTTTACTTTTTGTTTTCTTATTTTTACACTGTCCATTAAATTATGTGTTTCTTTTTTGGATCGCTTTTTTTCCCTATTATGTCCGCTTCTGCGCGTGAGCACAGAAGGGTGGGGGCACTTTCAATTTATTTATTTTTTCTTATTTATTTGACTTTTTATTTTTTTATTTTTACACTGTCCCTTTTTTCATAATCAGTTACAGCAAACAGGTTTTTTTTTTCTGTTTTGGGATAAAGGTTTTACATAAGCCGATCATTATAAGCACCCCTGCCAGTGGTAAATTGTTTTTCTCATCCCTGTAACTGCAAGAGAGCTTGTTCTGTTGAAAAACAGCAGAGTTACTGGCTGGATCAAGCAATGAAAATAGAAGAAAGAAAGCCTAAAAAGGAAAAGGAGAATGCCGTCGTCACATCTAAAAATTGGAAAGCTGCAGTATAACAATTTGACCTCCGGAAGATTTACTCCCCTTCATGACCAGACCATTTCTTGCGATACGGCACTGAGTTACTTTAACTGACAATTGCGCAGTCATCCAACGCTGTATATAAATGAATAGATACATTTTTTTTTTTTAATTTCTACTATAAAACATTTCCAATAAAAAAATTGAAAAAAAAAAATCAAATTTCTTCAGATATTTAGGCCGATATGTATTCTGCTATATATTTTTGGTAAAAATCCCAATAAGCGTATATAGATTGGTTTGCGTGAAAATTATAGTGTCTACATACTATGGGATATATACTGTAATTTTTATTTTCATGGGAGCGATCAGTGACTTATAACGGGACTGCGATATTGCGGTGGACTATCTGACATTAACTGACACTTTTGACACTTTTTGGGAACCAGTGACACTAATGCAGTGATCAGTGCTAAAAATAGGCACTGTCACTGTACTAATGACACTGGCTGGGAAGGGATTAAACATCTAGGGCGATCAAAGCTGCTTTTATCAAGGCATGTGCTTTGCAACGAAACAAAATACTTCCCATCCCCGCTGACAGGACGGAGCTCTGCCTTGTTTACATAGGCAGAGCTCCATCTTGTGTCTCTCCTTGCCGATCAGCGGCTGCCGACAGCAGGGCCGTCTTTATATTGATTGGACCCTGGGCAAGCATTTTCTTGGGCCCCCCTCTACACCGACCACCAATGTTAGGGGGGGGATTTACACTGACCACCAGTGTAAGGGCAATTCTACACTTACCCAATGTAATGGGGGATTTTACATCAACAACCAATAAAAGGGGGATTTCTACACTGACCCCCAATGTAAGGGAGGATTTACACTCGCCACCAATTTAAAGGGGGCTTCTACATGGACCACCAATGTAAGGGAGGATTTGAAAACTGACCATAAATGCAAGTTTGGATTTTTTTTTACTGATTACCAATATAAAGAGGAGTTTCTACACTGGCCACCAATGTAATGGGGATTTACACTGACCACCAATGTAATGGGGATTTACACTGACCACCAATGTAATGGGGATTTACACTGACCACTAATGTAATGGGGATTTACACTGACCACCAATGTAATGGGGATTTACACTGACCACCAATGTAAGGGGGATCTTCACACTGGCCACCAATGTAATGGGGATTTACACTGACCACCAATGTAATGGGGATTTACACTGACCACTAATGTAATGGGGATTTACACTGACCACCAATGTAATAGGAGCATTCACAGTAACCACCAATGTAAAGAGGTATTTACACTGACCACCAATGTAAGGGGAACCTTCACACTGGCCACTAGTGTGAATGAAAGGATTTTACACCAAGTCCCAATGTAATAAGAAGATTTACACTGACCACCAATGTAATGAGAAGATTTACACTGACCACCAATGTAATGAGAAGATTTACACTGACCACCAATGTAATGAGAAGATTTACACTGACCACCAATGTAATGAGAAGATTTACACTGACCACCAATGTAATGAGAAGATTTACACTGACCACCAATGTAACTGAGACATTTAGCCTGCGTTCACATTTGTGTGTTGGGAATACATGCAAAATCGCTTTCCTGACACCACAGAAACGTGCTGCCCTTTAGAAGATACACAGCAGTGCCATTAATTGTTAATGACACCCTCAAGCAACGGCTGAAAAGTGCGAAGTCACATGCACCAAAATTCAGTGTGCTGTGGCACCATGTTATTTTAAAGAAGGATTCCACCTCCAATTTGCTTACATTTGCAGAACAGGCTGATGTGAGGCTTATTGACTATAGTCGTAGGCAGGACTTTCAATCATGCCCCTTTACCTCCCCAGTGGGCAGCATTTAGTAGAAGTGATGGTAGATATGACCTCAGTGGGACATGATATACATATTAATGCGGCCTCTATTTACATATCAATGCCGCTGGTCCGCAGCTATTTACATATCAATACAGGGTCTGCAGGCGAGTTATCTATATATACATGGCAACAGGGCAGAGATGGGCAGCAACAGAACTTTACACTGAGATATCGGGACACAGCACGGGACTAAAACTACAAGGGAATTTAAACCGGGATAGTTGGCAAGTATGAGGCAGCTGCTTTGGGATGGCGCCCAGGGCAGCTGCCCCTTTTACCCTGCCTTAAAAAGACAGCCCTGGCCGGTGGTAGTTCATTGGCCAGCACTCGCAGATTGGCTTCTGCGCTGATTAATCACAGCAGAAGCGGCGCACCCCCTACCCGGAAGTGCACAATTAGGTTGGTATATGTGATGCTGCACAGAGTGACCGACCCATAGCAGTAAAGTTGCTATAGGGAGATCGGCAAGTAGATAATAAATGTTTGCTTTTGGGTATATAGGCCATAACCCCAGCACCATTTTTTTCCAGGTGGCTGGCTTTCTCATTAAACCGGTCTGAGTTGGAACAGTTCCCCCTCGCCAGTGTTTCTTGGGCTTACCATTTCCGCCGGTTCACCCGAGAAACTTCCGACAGTGCAGCCGGTTAGTCCTATAGGTGATCCAAAGGTTTACACTCTTTGCTTGACTCTATGGCCTTGGAGGACCTGAGTGATGTCATAATGTCACTTCTGGTCCAGGCTGGAAGAAAAAAAAAAAAAAGATCCTTTGCTTTTAAAAAGGTAACGAAGAGATTTGGGGCCATTTTTGGCCCAGATCTCGTCATAAAGAGGACCTGTAATCCTTATTTCTATTACAAGGGATATTTACATTCCTTGTAATAGGAATGAAAGTGATCAAAAAAAGCTGGAGTTTGGCTTCAGTTTGTTAGTGTAGCTAAATCTGCTAGTCTAACACTCCCCTCCTCTCAGACTGGTAATGCTGCTATTCAAAGGTGCCTCTTGTGCTCCTTCATCCAGAGTGGAGGGAGCTCTAATACAGGAGGTGTGTTACTGGCCAGATCACCATGGCAAACCAGAGGGGAAAAAAGCTTAAATAAAGAAAATAAATGCAGCCGCCACATCTAATGATCTTTAAGCTGCAATATATTACATTTTTGGTTTTGAGCTGAGTTAGCCAAGCCACCTGGCTCTCAAGGCTCACTTAGCCTTGGTCGCAAGTACAAAGCTGCGCAGACCCACTCCTGGCCTCTAGGAAGGGGTTCTCCTGACACTCCAGGCTTTCACACCCCTCCAAGACTCACGGGCCCCTCTGGTCCCCAGGACTCTTCTCTTCCAGTTGTCTCAGCTATGGTCTCCCCGACTCTCTCAGCTGGCCCAACTCAGTCCACTGACCTGGAAACCTCTCCCACATGGAGTGCCACCTCAAGGATATTGCCTGGGTTCTTAAACGGTAGCACACCTCCCTGCTGGCTGCAGCAACTGCTCCAACACCAACTCTCCTGAGCTATGTTCATAGCTGCCTTATAATGAGTGTGTGCACCTGGACACCAGGGGCGTTGCTAGGTGGCAAAAAGACCAGGGGCTTCGCCCCGAAGTCCAAGGCCGGCACAGGGGGGCGGTAGTGGCGCGGGTTTTTTGGCTGGGCGGTGGGGTTGTGTGGCGGGGGTAGGCTCACTTGCTGGTTGCTGCCTGGCTTACCAGTCCCCATCAATGCTGACCGCTAAACTCACCTGCCTGACAAACTCACCATTACACTAACCTACCTACCTGACATACACTGACCTACCTACCTGACATACATACACTGATGGTAGTGACATGCATACACTGACCTACCTACCTGACATGCATACAGTAGCCTACCTGACATACAATGACCTACCTACTTGACATACACTGACCTACCTGACATACACTGACCTACCTACCTGACATGCATACAGTAGCCTACCTGACATACAATGACCTACCTACTTGACATACACTGACCTACCTGACATACACTGACCTACCTACCTGACATGCATACACTGACCTACCTGACATACACTGACCTACCTACCTACCTGACATACATACACTGACCTACCTACCTACCTGACATACATACACTGACCTACCTGACATACACTGACCTACCTACCTGACATACACTGACCTACCTGACATACACTGACCTACCTACCTGACATGCATACACTGACCTACCTGACATACTCTGACCTACCTACCTACCAGACATACATACACTGACCTACCTACCTGACATGCATACACTGACCTACCTGACATACACTGACCTACCTACCTACCTGACATACATGCACTGACCTACCTGACATACACTGACATACACTGACCTACCTACCTGACATACACTGACCTACCTACCTGACATGCATACACTGACCTACCTGACATACACTGACCTACCTACCCGACATACATACACTGACCTACCTACCTACCTGACATACATACACTGACCTACCTACCTGACATATACTGACCTACCTGACCAGTAGACAGACTTCATGTGTCCTGCAGCAGCTCAGCTCAGCCGAGGTGTGCGGTGCGCCCACCATCATCACAGCAGGCAGCCAGGGGAGGAGAGGAGAGCCGCCCGCCCGAGTGCCGATCTCACAGTGATGTGGCTCAGCGGCCGCATTGTTATTCACGCCTTCTGGAGCCTGCAGCGCCTATGATGGACGTCACACAATCCCGGCATTGGGCCAGTGGGACGTCTATCATAGGCGCTGCAGGCTCCAGAAGGCGGACCCTGCTATGTTACTCGGCCGCACTCGGCAGCGCTCGGGATAAAATCGGTCCCTGCTCGGCGGCGCCAGCGGCGCTCGGGGCTAACAATGGCATGGTGCATGCCCGAGACCTGGGGCATTGCGGGGACCCCAGCCCCCCCCAACGTCATTGCTGGAAACACACACAACCTGCAGAACTTCTGGAAAGCCCGGACACAAGACTGAAGACTCCATCCCTCCCAATGCTCTTTGAAGTCTTCAAGTTTCCAGGCCCAATCCAGACTTACGAAATCCAGAGAATACTGAAAGCATAGTGCGTCTCTGCTCACCGATCTTCTGCTGGAACTTCTCAAACTGCCTCTTTAAGAGTCCTGTGTCCATTTTACCCTCATTTTCACCGAGACAGGGGCTCTCACTCTCACAATGCAAAACATTGAATATTAATAAAGTAATTCTCTCTCTCTCTCTCTCTCTCTCTCTCTCTCTCT